>ONZH01019025.1:0-335154 GCA_900303285.1 Rhinella marina | reverse complement strand
TGGTAAATTCAAGACAAATATACCCCCTGAGGACCATGCATTTATTTGCAAGATTTACATAAGCCCCACCCATTTTGGTGTGTGACAGTCCCACCAAATTCAGGACAGTTGGCAAGCATGCACTGCAGCTTCAGGCGTCACCTCGTGTGTTTAAAGGTGATATAGCTGTATACTGTACCATCGTACTATAGCTGGCAGCAATCCCAGGGACTGTCTTGGATCAAAATGGGTGGGGCTTATGTAAACTCTGCCAATAAATGGGTGGTCATATGCAGTTTGGAGCATTCTCAAAGGTATATTTGTGTCGAATTTACCAACCTCAGAGTTGGTAAGCATGCCGTACACATAAGCACAGTAGCCAATCACTAGCTCCAGCAGTCTTGTGTCATTTACCGCTGAGCCGGAGATGGTGCAGGATTAAGTGGCGAGTACATGATATTATATTATATTTGTGGGCACTGGGGGCTTTCATATATGTTTGGTCAAACTGTTCCAAGTTTTCATTACCTCCCTTAACCATGGACAGGTGTGGCACTTTTTCTGGTAGGAGGCAGACATTTTTACGTAATCCTGTACAACCCCTTTAAGCCGCATGTTACATCAAAGTAGTGCACGCACAGAAGATCATGGACACCTTGATTGCTGATGTATTTCTTTCTGAAGACCACATCCAGTATACACCATTACACAATGGGGCTGATGTGCTCCAGAAATTTAAATCTACAGCATGTTATATTAAATATGCCCATGTGAACCTACAGAATAAGAAGTGACACGTAAACATTTTTCCAAAAGTCGCCACTAAAGCTATTAGGATACAAATGGACTGCAGTCAGTCAGCAGCCGAGGCTTATGTGAAGTTTCCACTGTGGAGCTGGCACTATGGAGGCTGAGCGAGCTAAGGCCTGGAAATGCTATTTTGCACTTTGAAGAACAACTGAGATTTTGTGAAATAATGGAAACCTCATAACAAGTTTCCATATACTGACTACAAAGCATCAGTTCACAATCCGGCATCCTGTGACTCTGCGATATCAGTGGTAGCCTGCCTCTGCAGCTCGAAGACAACATGCTGGGACTTATAGTTCTCTCACACTAGTGTTTGTGTCTTCAGACAAGCAGCAAGGTGGCAGTACAACTACGTGCAGGAATGATATATCACATATAATTAGGCTACATTGACACGACCATATGAATGAGTCCGCATCCATTCCGCAATATTGTGGAACAGGTATGGAACCATTCATTTATATGGGGCCACAGAAGATGCAGACAGCACACACCTCATTCATCATTTTCTACGCCTGTTTCTACGCCTGTCTAAATGTAAGACGGAAAGGAAGCTGTATACATTTAGAAGTGGCGCTGGATGCGCTGAAGTTATGTAGAGGCCTGCACCTCTTCATAACTCTGGTGGATCCACTGCTAGCTATAGGTCTTAATAAATGTGCCCCCACATCTTTATCGACAAACATACGGAAACAATTTGCAGCATAAATACTGAAAAGTCCAAACTATTCACTATGAAATAGTGACATACCTGCCACAGCAAGAATACCCCGAGAAGCTTGACATGATAGGTAAGGAACGATGCATTGCCCATCCCAGAGCAAAACCTCAAATGGAATGTGTATTGTACGCTTACCTCTAACATGACGTTATTAGGAAGAAAAAAAATCCTAAAAGCAAACACACACCTTCACTTACTGTACTAAGACCGAATTTACACCACTGTATAAACTACACAAGGAGCTTCAACCGACGCTAGAGGTGCCGACTCTTAATATTGGCTTCACCATATTACATAACCTAAGGTAGAGGGCGTGACAATGGCTTGTAAGCATAATTGCCAGTTGACTCAGGAGATTAGGGCGTGTGTTAAACGTAGCAGGAGATTTGCCAACTCTGCTGGTAGTCCAAGAAGCCTCAGCAAAAGGCAAATCCTAGCAAGATACTTATACCCCAATAGGGGTCTTTTGGGCAGCAACAATGAGCTAGGCCGGACTCTCATGTCCATGTTTTGGCCATATAATACTTCTGTATTACCCAGATGTGCCTGAACACAGGTGTTACTGACCAGTCCTGAGGATAGGTCCCTATGATGCTGTGAGTTCAGGTCAGGTATAGCGTCAGGTAGTCCCGTCATATATACAAGTAACACAGCGACATAAATGCATAAATGACATCTGACACAGACATGTCCGGCTCTACTCAAGCAGAACATGACAGGTATGTATCTTAATTTATTATTTTTGTGATGTGTCCAGAATCATAGAAGGTCTACCCCTCTATGGATGAGGAAAAAAAAATGTTATGGCAAACCAGAGTTAAATTCTAACTAGAAGTCCAGCATGGCTGCAGGAGGGTAAAGGTCTGACTCACCAAGGCTTCCACTGACAAAATCAGCAATTGTGAGGAGGGGGTTGTCAGAAGCTCTCAAACAATGCAGCTTCCCATATGAAAAGGGGTTATCTGCCGGTGAGACAACCCCTTTATAAACAGTGGGGGGAGATTTATCAAAGAAGCTGCTGAAAAATAAAAGGTGAATCTGATTGGTCGCTATGTGCAACTAAGCCAGTTCTACTTCTACACCAGTTTGATAAATCTCCCCCAGTGTCATATAAAGCCAGTGTACAGAACTATTTACATACATTTCTATTAGAATTGCTAACACTATGGAAATTCCTTTCTGTTTACTAAGGGACTTGCGATACTTTTAGACTTAAAAAAGTGTAGCAAAGCCCCATTTTAGTTTTCTGGCGTACACGGCACTTGGGCAGGGCATGTCGGGTGCCATGCTAGGGTTGGGAATCCAGCCCCAGCAAATTTACTTACATTTGCGCCTGGAAACAGGCGCAAATGTTAGCTAAAAGCTACACCAGCCAGGGGCTACAGTAGTTTTTACTAAGACCACAGTAAAAGCCGGGCTTAGTAAATGTGCACTAAAGAAATTTTAGTGCATAGGATTGTGATTTCATTATTTCTCATCATGTCTGGCTGTACACATAGCATATGTACGGTACAGGATTATGACTGATTTCTAACTTCTGCTGCTACTACTAAAATGAATCTGACATGCAAAATACTGTGTGATTGGAAAAGCCCTATTGTGGCGATCACCACTTGTATGCAGTTTTCATTTTCAGGGGTCAGCATAGTAACGTCTGGTCTCAAACAGCACATTGAACTGAACGTTGTGAAAGACATTACTGCGGATTTGCCATCCACGGGGAGTGTCTGGGGTGTGTCAGGACCCAACAATTACTGGGGCACATTTACTAAGACCGGCTTTTTTTTTTTTACGCCAATCCTAGTTTTCTTCTCTGCGCTGCTGTAAGATCCGTCTCATAGGCACATCTGAGGCAGTGAATGCGCCTGGAGTAAAAACTACGCCAGCCCCTGGCTGACACAATCTTTTCCAGGCACAAATGTAAGTAAATTTGCAGGGGCTGGAGTCCCAGCCCTGGCATAACCCCTGCCCCTGTCACATCCAACTGGTGTACAAGGTGCAAAATCGGCAGTGCGCCAAAATTGTGTTTCATGGCCGGACAGAAAATGGGACATCTAAAAGTGTTGCAAGCACCTTAGTAAATGTGCCTCACTATCTTTTACCCCTGGAAACAGGTGTAAAAACTACTACTACAGTCTGGGGCTGGAGGAGGTTCTACTCCAGGTGCACACACTGCCAGCAGTGAGTCTAATTTATGATGAGGTCTGAGCCTTGTCATAAATTAGGCACTTTCTCTGCCAGCACAGGGGAGAAAAACAAAGAGCAAGTATTTGTAAATGACCCCAACGTGTCATCAGAAAATAACCCATTGTTTAAATCATGTTTTTATGTTAAACAAATCCTGCAGTTTTTGCACTGGCCACTAAGGCTACTTTCACACTAGCGTTTTTAAATTCCGGTATTGAGTTCCGTCATAGGGGCTCAATACCGGAAAAAAACGCTTCAGTTTTGTCCCCATTCATTGTCAATGGGGACAAAACTGAACTGAAGACAACGGAATGCTCCTGAAAGCATTCCGTTCCGTCTTCAGACCGGAGAACAAACTGCAGCATGCTGCGGTTTGCTCTCCGATCCAGGCATCCGCACCAAGACGGATCCGGAATGACCCCCAATGCAAGTCAATGGGGACGGATCCGTTTGGTGTGGTTGCTACAGAGCTAGATACATACATAGATACATACATACTCCAGGGACGCCGGCAGCATGTCTTCACGCGCCTCCTGCGCGCAGCTATGACGTTTCCCCACTGCGCCCAGCAGAGGGCGCTGTGGGGAATCGTCATCACTGCGCGCAGGAGGCGCATGAAGACGTTCTGCCGGCGTCCCTGGAGTATGCGAGTATGTATGTGTGTATGTGTGTATGTCTTGTGCCAATGTGTGTGGTAACATGTGTGGGGCCGGAGCGCTGCTCCGGCTCCACACATGTTATCCAGCGGCAGTACGGATCCGTCGGCACCCTTTAGGTGCCGGATCCGTGCTGCCGCTAGTGTGAAAGTAGCCTACGCCCAATAATAGGGCCACTTCTTGGTCTGTACAGATAACTGTACTGCAGTTATCTGCTTATCATTACAGGCAGAAGTACAAAGACAGATTTCACCTCTATATAGATAACACAAGGTCCACCAATCACAATAGGTGACACCACAGCTTATCTACTCCCTCCTGACCTCGGCACAGGTCACACAGCATACCTACAAAAATTCACCCATGGAAGTCAATGAGGTTCACTCCTGTCCATTTTGTCAATGGCCCATGGTGGCTGCTGTAAAGCATATAGGATAGATCATCAATATCAGATCATTAGGGGTCCATTTCTCAAAAACCCCTGCCATTCAGCTGTTAGAAGGAGTCACAGTATTTGGAGAGGTGCTGCAGCCTTTTCTACTAACAACGATACGGCCATCAGTCACATGGCCGTGCAGCTCAGTCCTATTCATGTGACTATGATTAAGCTGCAATACCATACACAGCCACTATGCAGTCTAAGGCACTGTGCTTAGTATGCTATGAAGAGGTGGCAGCACTCATCTGTGGTCCTTTCAAACAGCTGATCAGTGGGTTTGCCAGACCCCATCAATCTGATATTGATGGCCTACCCCGAGGATAGATCCTTAATATCAAGTTCTGTTACTAAGGCGAGATGAAACACAGTCCCGACCACCAGCCGTCCGGGAAACAGTGGAGCGCTCAGCGCTCGCTGTCTCAGCTTCTATTACTGTGCATGAGATCTACGGAAACGGCGTAGCACAGCAAGCTATACTGTTTCCCAACTTGAAAACAGCATTGCTTGCCTTGCTACCCTGCACTGCAATGGGAGCTACTGAAACAGTGACGTGTCAGCCCGACCTGCTGGTTACCGGCCACCTGGTGACTTAGTAATTGTGAATAGGGGGGGGATTGCATTTTTTGCTTTTTTTACATTAATAGGGCGGTTTAAATAACATGACTTTATTATACAAGTTGGAGCAAACATGTTGTGATGTATGTGGCATGTGTTTTGTTACCACTTTTACAAAATAAAATGACTTATGGAAAAAATAGTTTTTCAAATAAACTCTATTAACGGTTAATTATTTTTTTACTCTCACTAGGAGACATTGTTTTTATAATGCATTGATATACCTTGTATACCAGTGCATTATAGGCTATCACTGTACCAGTGACAGGCAGTCGATTACACTGTGTCTGCTGCACAGCCGTTTAGACCTACAGATATGGCAGACTTCGGGGCCTTTGGTAGGCCCCGAGCTGCCATAGCAGATGGTGGCAGAGAGAGCCCTGTCCCTCAAACTGCCAAGATGCTGCAGTCACTATTAGCATCTAGGGAGTTAAGTGGCCGTCGTTAGAGTTACCTCTGGTGCTGGCCGTTACAGCAGGAGCCTGGCTTCAGTGGTGATCCAGAGTGCAGTGCGGCCTGTCAGTTTTTTCAGTCCTGGCCAGTCGTGCAGGGAATAAACAGACCTCACAGGCTGCGCTGCGGACCAGAGAAGGTCTCATGCATAGAAATACGCATGAGACTTTTTTTTCAGAGAGTAAAATTGACTGTACAGGTGTCTAGGTTACTCCGTGTGCATTCCGTTTCCGTATATGTGTGATTGTCATTTCTGAAAAAAATTAAAAAAATTTTGAACATGTCCTATTATTGTCCGCATTATGGAAAAGGATAGGACTGTTCTATTAGTGGCCAGTGGTTCCGTTCCGCAAGATACGGAATGCACACAGACGCCATCAGTATTTTTGCGGATCACAAAATACATACGATCATGTACATGAGCCCTAAAGGGACATTCCAGGATTTTTGGTATTGATCATGGTGGTCTGACTCCCACTACACAATGGACAGTGCTGTGCAGTTACAGCGCTGATTTCTGGCACCAGAGCTACCCCAAAACAGTTGATTAGTAGGGGTGTGGGGAGTCGGTCCCCCACCCGTCTGAAACTGATGGCCTATCCTGAGGACAATTGTGTTATACACCTTTAAGAGAATGGTCACATGCGGTGTAAATGACTGTGGATTCTCCGCTGCAGGTCAGTACTAGCAAAGTGGATGAGATTTCAGAAATGTCATACAAACACTGAGGAGAAAGTCTGCACTGTAAACTGACCCCCGCTAAAGGTTTTACAATTCGCAGCATGCCAATTTACACTGCAGGTTAAACATTGGGCTTTTAACCTTGAGGGTACATGCACACAATGCGGATTACGCACGTTTTTCCGCACAGATTTTTGTACAGATAAAAACGCAGAGTAGTACAGTACCAGCAAAGTGAATGCGATCTGACAAACCTCACGTAGACTAAGGCCCCATTCACACGACCGTATATTTGCTAGCTCCGTGCCGCGGCTTCCCGGCCCATAGAGGTGAATAGGGCCGCATCTATTCCCGCATTTTTGCGGATAGATACGGCCCCATTCATACGGTCGTGTGAATGGGGCCTAAGCTTTTTTTTCACATGAGGAAATTTATCTGCCACGCGGATTTAGAAATCCCAGCATGACAACTGATTGGCGATTTTTACCCTTTGTAATGTCAAAAGTGAGACCTCAGCCAAATCCACAACAACAGTAGTAACTAATGCATGCTAATTTTCATGCATTAAGGCCTCATGCACACAACCATATCCATTTTGCGATCCGCAAAACACGGATGATGTCTGTATAAAGTCTGTATAAAGTCTGCATCCGTTTTTTTTTTTTTTTTGCGGAACCACTGATGTCAAGAATAGGACATGTTCTATCTTTCTTCATAATGGACACATGGATGCGGACAACACACAGCTGATATCCGTGTACGGTCCATTTTTTGGTGGACCCATAGAAATGAATGGGTCTATGTGAAATCCGCGAAAAATGCGGATCAGGCACGGACACAAAATACGGTTGTGAGGCCTCAATGCAGCAAAATCCAAACAAAAATGAAGGCGGAAAATCTAGAGTAAAGGCTCATGCACATGACCTTATTTTTTTGTGTGTCTGTTCTGTTTTTTTTGCAGCCTGATTCAGAGTGCGTTCCATTTCCATATGTCCACATGAATGTTCCGCAAAAAAGATAGTACATGTCCTATTCTTGTCTGTTTTGCGGACAAGGATAGACATTGTTACAAAGGATTCGCAAAAAAACGGGATGCAATATGGATGTCACACGGACATAATTCGTATTTTTTGAGGATCCGTGTTTTGCGGACCGCAAAATACATACGGTCGTCTGCACAAGTCCTAAGTAACAGTGCTGTTCCATACTGAGCCACTCAAGAACCATGGTACTCCTTCTTTCTGTTAGGCCCCATTCCCACGACCGTATGTATTCCGTGTCCGTATAAAAACGGAATGGAAGACATACGGAATGTCCTTCTGTAGTGTTCTGCATTTTTGTGGACCCATTGACTTTTAATGGGGCTACGGACGTGTTTTGCGGCCAAGTATAGGACGTTTTCATTTTTTTTTTTTTGCGGGAGAACTTCCGTAATATACGGATGCAGAATGCACACGGTTTGTAGTCCGCATTTTTTTTCTCCTATAGAAAAATGAATGGGTCCGTATGGTTCCGCATCTTATCCGCAAAAATGCGGATAAGATACGGAAATGAACATACGGTCGTGTGAATGGGGCTTTAATCAGCATGAATACTGGTCGTACTGTTGTTTTTCTGTGATTATTTATAAGTATGAATATTGGCTTATAGACCCCCACCGATAGCTCGTCCTAAAGAGCCGTTTACATCAATCCTTCTGTACACAAACTGCCAGAGGTCATATTACTTTATATTCAAATCACAGTGGACGGAGGATTATGGATTCTCATTCAGGCGTCCGATAATGCGCGTTTTTGAGCCATCACAGTGGAGTATTTTAACCTCAGCATGCTGAATCCTTTACAGAAAGTTCCTCTATGGTGACCTGCACACGGGTGCGGGTGGACTTGCAGAAATTCTGCACAAATTATTCTGTGCCTTTCCAGACCAAATCGGCATCAAATTCCACGTGTTACTTCGGAATTTCGTAGTGTATTTGCTGCGATTTTTCTGCAGATCTCATCCTTCCATTGACATGCCACAGATTTGAAAGGCAGGTCAATTTCCGCATGGAAGAAAAAAGGCAAAGTTTACATTAGATTGTCTAATCCCATACCCTTTGCCGGTACTGTATGACGCCGTTGTTTCCGCTCCAAAAAACGCACCTAATCTGCAACACGTGCATGCGACCTACTTGCAGATTGCTTACAAAACTTTGTGGTTTGAGAACTTAGTTTTTGAAGTGATCATTGACGTAACTGAGATGACACCAGTGTAGGGTGATAAAGCTGTACAAAGAGCGCGATAGCAACTGGTTGTCACATTGTGTTTTGCTCCGCAGCCAGTTGACAATCACATGAGCACAGCACGGGGATGTCAGGGTACGCTGATCTACCCCCAGCACATTACACTAGATCAGCAGTGGTGTATCAAGAGGAAATCTTTCACCACTGTCCTCTGATTGTCCTTTCAATATTCTGTGATCCACTCTCTCATCTTCATTGATTCAATGCTACCTTCTTATGTAGACGCAAGGAATGGTTTACAGCAAGGCTGGGGGCTCCCATCATCACTGCCTCCTGGCATGATGGGGGTGATCAGAGGGCACGCCCCCATGATAAGATCACTATTGCACACCACAAAGTTTCCTTACATCACAGTCTTCCCTTTTACAATATGTGCTCACCTCTGGACACTAGATGACATGCTCGAACAACGTGCCATCACCATATGTTACACAGTGTAATCATGTGCAGCTGTAGCAGAGCTGAGTATGTCATTCAGCGATATCACAGCGCAATCAGCCTTACATGAGCTCCATGTGTTCCCATTACAGACAATGTAGTCCCAGAAAGATTGCTAACTTCAGCTCTGCTACATCTGTACTCCAGATTCCTGCATAAACTCCATCGTCATGCTGACAATTCTCCCCTCCCCAATCCCATCAGGCTGACAATGAATCAATACTAATCCATCGGCTCGTGCAATAGAAGGGTTGGCTATGAGGCGCCCACTTACCGCCCTGTCCCTGCGGATGGCTGCCAGGATGCTGTCACACCGTGCTCCCTGCAACCCCGATGTAGCCGCCGCTTCCCGGACACTTCTACTGTCCTGCTGCCTCACAATAACCTCCCGCAGCAGCTCCAAGGGGAGGAGAGGGAGTTCCCGGTACCTCCCCCGCCATAGCCCCTCCCCCTCCGACCGGCGCGTTCCCATCAGCAGAACCCTCGCTGTTTGTTGTGATGTCTGTAACTAATTTACCTCAGCCCTGGTCTAGAGACCCGCCATGTGCCCAGCCTCAGGCTGTGAGGATAGATTGTAAACTAATCTGCCCATGAAGCCAATGGCTATCTCAGAGGCAGAGGAAATATCAGAACCCCCCCTTGCTGCCATCACTACTACATTTCCATCGTCCTTAGTAGCTCAAGTTTTGCTGCTGCATTTGCTTATCCAGTGCATTTCTGCATCCAGGGTTAAAGGGATGCTTCATTTTCAAGCTCACAGTAAATGCTAGTAATAAATTCTTATCGGTCTACTCATCTATAGACCTGAATTACTTCTTTTGCATTCATTAAAGTGGTTTTCCGGGATTTTACTACTGATGACCTATCCTCAGGATAGGTCATCAGTATCTGATCAGTGGGGGTCCAACACCCAGAAGAGAAGGCACCGGCACTCCCAATGCTGGCCTTTCCTAGGCCAGTGATGTCACGTTCATCGGTCACGTGGCCTAGGAACAACTCCGCCCCATTCAAGTGAGTATAGGTCATCAGTAGTAAAATCCTGTAAAACCCCTTTAAGGTTTTCCCAATTTGTCCATAAAAAATGCTGGCTGCCCATGATGTCCAGAAAAAAGAAAAATTCTGGTTGCCAACCCTGGCCAAGGAGCAGTTTGCACAAAACTATGCTGCCATTGACACAGAACAGAAAAAACTGAAATGAGTTAGAGTGGGTTCACATCACGTTCTATGCCTCCATTTGATGTATACATTAAAAAAAAGAAGGTTTGCTAAAAAAAATACTTTTTTTGACAGTGGTAAAAAAAGTATAGTTTTTTTTATAATGGAACTATATGGTGAACAGATATCACTGTATGGCATCAGTCTGAGACATCAGTTTAATGTACTTGGTTTTTGTATACATTAAACTGATGGGAAAAACGTGATGTGACCCCACCCTTAGTTGTATACTGCTGGCACATGGTCATGTGATTCAAGCCACACCATGCCAGGGTTGCCAACCAGAATTTTTCTTTTTTCAGGTCTGTAGCTCATAGACTGATAAGAACTTATTACCAACATTTAGGCTAGGGCTACACGGCGACATGTGTCGTGCGACACATAGTGCACAACTACACGACGAGAGTTGTCGCGCAACATTGATGTCGCACCAAAGTCGCGCGACAATTTTTATAATGGAAGTCTATGGTGTCGCACTGCGACATGCTGCGACTGCGACGCAACAGTCGCAGAAAAATCCATCCAAGATGGATTTTTTTGCGACTGTCGTGTCGCAGTCGCAGCATGTCGCACACAAACTTCCAGGTAAGCCACTGTGACATCACAACTCTTTCTTTCAGGTAAGCCATTGTGCCATCACAACTCTGTCAGTTAAGCCACTGTGACATCACACCTCTATTTGTGTCAGGTAAGCCACTGTGACATCACACCTCTATTTCTGTCAGGTAAGCCACTGTGACATCACACCTCTATTTGTGTCAGGTAAGCCACTGTGACATCACAACTCTGTCAGGTAAGCCACTGTGACATCACAACTCTGTCAGTTAAGCCACTGTGACATCACAACTCTGTTTCTGTCTGGTAAACCACTGTGACATCACAACTCTGTTTCTGTTAGGTTAGCTGCTGTGACATAAAAAGTAGGTTTGAGGTAGGTAAGCTGTTTTGTTCAGTAGTTTTATTATAAGAAATAGTTATTATTGGTTTATTTGGAATAGTAAATTTAGACCTTATCATTAATGTTGTTTTTTTTACTCCAAATGCAATACGTATTTGGACATCCTTAAATTCGGTCGCATATTAGTGTATTACAGCAGTAACACCAGGACCCTGTGCTCTTCTACTTAACCAATCTTAGATGACTATACAAACCTCAGCCAGAGCAGCCATTTCCTGTGTGTTGCGAGGGACCAGGAAGCAGAGACCAGCAAGGAATCGGTAAGTGCTTGTATGGAAGCGCGGGTGAGGTGAGTATTCTTTTTTATTTTGTTATACCATATTTAAAAACAAAAAGAAACCCCTTTAACCCTTACACTCCAGCGCCGTACATGTACGGCGCTGGGGCGATGCGGGCACATGGCGCCCGCTCGCAAGTGCGGCGGGCGTCATGGCCGGCAAGTCTCTGCTGTTTCTAACAGCAGAGACTTGCCGCTACTTACCGCCATCGGCGGCGTCTTCCTGGGCGTCTAGATGCCGTGATCACACGTGATCACAGCATCTAGTTTTCGTCTGAACCCGGAAGCGTTCGCTTCCGGGTGGTGTACAGACACCCCGTGTGGCCAATCGGGGTGTCTGTACACCGTATGAATATAAAGGTATGGTTGCACAACATATAATGAACAATAAAGATAGAAATGAATTCAAATATATGTGGCACTATGCCAACTAAAGATAAAAAAGGAAGTCCTTAGTTACACAGATTTGCAAATGCGTGATCATGCCCCACTCACCAATCGTCACGGTAACTTCCTGTGGAGTGGGTTCCTACACTCATCTATGCCTCTGTTCAGACTACATCCAAGTCTCCATGGTTCTGGGCGTGTGGAACCAGCTAAATAAGTATCCTATCAGGAAGTCCTAGGTGAATGGGCGTCGTCAGGTCCAAAAAGAGCATGCTAGGCTCAGTATATAATGATAAAAAATAATAAAAGTTTGGACCAACGATATATATATATATACATTTTTTTCTTTAAGTGCATATCCATAAAGCAGAACTGTAGATATATAAAGGTATGGTTGCACAACATATAATGAACAATAAAGATAGAAATGAATTCAAATATATGTGGCACTATGCCAACTAAAGATAAAAAAGGAAGTCCTTAGTTACACAGATTTGCAAATGCGTGATCATGCCCACTCACCAATCGTCACGGTAACTTCCTGTGGAGTGGGTTTATCATTATATACTGAGCCTAGCATGCTCTTTTTGGACCTGACGACGCCCATTCACCTAGGACTTCCTGATAGGATACTTATTTAGCTGGTTCCACACGCCCAGAACCATGGAGACTTGGATGTAGTCTGAACAGAGGCATAGATGAGTGTAGGAACCCACTCCACAGGAAGTTACCGTGACGATTGGTGAGTGGGCATGATCACGCATTTGCAAATCTGTGTAACTAAGGACTTCCTTTTTTATCTTTAGTTGGCATAGTGCCACATATATTTGAATTCATTTCTATCTTTATTGTTCATTATATGTTGTGCAACCATACCTTTATATATCTACAGTTCTGCTTTATGGATATGCACTTAAAGAAAAAAATGTATATATATATATATCGTTGGTCCAAACTTTTATTATTTTTTATCACTGTACACCGTATGAAAACTGTAATCCTCGCTGGTGAGGATTACAGTTTTCAAAGTGCAATTCTTATTCTGGCCACTAGATGGCAGGCCAGAATAAGAAATGAGCAATTCTTGCCTTTCTGAGTCTAGAAAATCCCTGATTGCTCATAAAGAAAAAAAAAAAAAGCCACAATATATAAGCCCATATTTGAGCTTTCAAATAGTAAAAAAAAAAATTTAAAAAAATGTTAAAAAATATATAAAAAATAAAAAAGATATAAAAGTTCAAATCACCCCCCTTTCCGTATAATTAAAAAATAAATACCTAAATAACAATAAATATAGACATCATGGGTATCACCGTGACCGAAAACGCCCGTACTTTTAAAACATAAAAAAAAAAATTCCAATACGGCGAATTGTGTGGCGGAAAAAAGCGTCCAAATGGCGATTTGCTGTTTTTTGTCGCTTTTTTTCCTAAAAAAAATTAAATACAAAGTGATCAAAAAGTCATACACACCCCAGAGTGGTATCAATAAAAACTTCAGATCGTCCCGCCAAAAAATGAGCCCCCATACAGCTCTGTACACATAAATACCAAAAAGTTATAGGGGTCAAGATGTGACAAGGAAAAAAAAAAAGGGCAACTTTCTAATTATTTTATCACTATGAAAACGCAGGAACAACTATACATATTAGGTATTGCCGGATTCGTACTGACCAGTAGAATGAAAGTAACGGATCAGTTTTAATGCACATCGAACGCTGTAAATAAGAAACCCGTAGAACTGTAGCGGAATAGCGTTTTCTTTGCAATTTCACCCGGTTTGGAATTTTTTTCCTGCTTCCCACTACACCATATGCAATATTAAATGGTGGCGTTGGAAAGTACAACTTGTCCCGCAAAAAACAAGCCCTCATACAGCTATGTGAACAGAAAAATAAAAGAGTTATGGCTGTTTGAAGGCACGGAGCGCAAAACGAAAATGCATGACCGAAAAAACCTCCAGGAGTGAAAGGCGTTAAAAATGGATACTGCCACAGATATACAACAATTCTTATTGCCATCCACAAGCCCATAAAAAGGGGTAGATGTGCTTTTCACTTAGCAACCAATCAGATTCCATCTTTCATTTTCCAATAGCCCTGTGAAAAATGAAAGGTGGAATCTGATTGGTTGCTATGGCCAACCAAACCAGATCTACTCTATACCAGTTTGATAAATCTCCCCCACTGTGTCTACTGAACAGATTAGACTTGGGGCTACTTCTAAGAGTGTAATGTACAGGGCATCCCTGGTCTTCACCTTCTAACCTATGAACAAGGATCTGGACTCCGCTGCAGGGGAATCACCAGGCCACTATCTCTTTGAGTAGTCCCTGTTCCATTAGATTGCTGACCCACGGGGGTCGAGAAACACTGGAGCGAAACACTGTAGGGCACAGAGAAACCATAGTCAGGGACAAGCTGCTATCAGGGCAGGCAGAGTTTGCGCAATCCAAAGTCACTTCAAAGGTTAGGGCAGGCAGATCAGGGTCAGTACGGAGATCAGGCAGATATCAAGTCAGGCACAGAAAGGTCAAATCCAGAGATCAGGCAGAAGTTGGTAAGCAGTAGACAAACAAGAAAATGGAACACCTTTGCAAAGTACTAGAACTTATTGCTCAGACATCCTACCACAGGAGAAGGTGCCTTAAATACCCTAGGGTGGCCAGTCATAAACTAGAGAAGATTTAAGTTGTTTACACTAACCCTTTAAGAGCTGGATAGAGAGAATGCACGGCAGTGAGTGGCACAGCTGGCAGGAAGCAGAGTGACACCATTGAGCATGAGCTGTGGGGGACCAGAGCAGACAACCAGGTGTGTACTCCTGCAGCTGTGCACAAGAGGGAGATGGCGGTGGGCACAGACCGCTGAAGCAACAACCAGCGATGGCCACTCTGAGTACATACAGCCTAGCTTTGGCTATACACTTTTTGGCAGGATCTGTTGATGATCTAGTGTGTAATTGTGGCCTCTTTCATTCATTTATGTTGGCAGACTGTCCGCATATTTACACAGTGTATTTTGGGTGAAGCATTTTCTCACCCTGTCTACTGTGTTTTCTTATGCAGTAATCCAGCCCTTGTGACATGTGTTGACATTCTGGCGTCACAGGACTGCAATACAGTTGTGACATTCACCCTGTGTACACAACCAACATTGTAAAAACATTTTGCTGCTGAAGGTGCGTATACAAACCTATGAAGGGGAATACTGTGTCAGAAACTTTGCAGCACTACGCCCACCATCATAATATGAATCCTGAGTCTGATCCTTGTTACACATGGGCCTATTCAATAAGTGGAAACTGGAAAAAGCAGGTACCGTGTTCAGTCCTGGTGAGGATAGGATTGCATACATAGATCATTGTACACAGCTTGTCAATATATCTATACACATGGACGCTGCCAAGTATACAAACACACACGATGCCACATGATTTCATTTTCATGTTATCTAAAAACAATTACAAAGTCTGAACATGATATTTCTGTCTTGATCAGGCCGAACAAAGGCAGAAGTGACATGGGGAGGTACTTTAAAGTGAACCTGCTGCGCACCCTGAGACTAGCATAGTGTAATGGAAGGCATGCTGATTAGAGATGAGCGAGCATGCTCGGGAGCAATTTTCGAGTAGTAGCGTACGCATTTTATAATCTGTACGCTAATACATACGCATCTTGTAATTTGTACACTAATGCGTACGCGTCTTATAAATTTGTACGCTAATGCGTACAAATTACAAGATGCGTACGCAATTAGCGTACAGATCAGAAGATGCGTATGCTACTACTCGAAAATTGCTCCCGAGCATGCTCGCTCATCTCTAATGCTGATTCCAATCGTCTGTTACGTCAGTCATGAGGATTCCTGTAGTGCCTTTAAGAACTTACGTTATATTCCTGCAGGGCCAGCGAGGAGTCTGATGTAATTCATGAGATATGGGCTCACTGATTGACAGGTGACTGACTGATTTCTCTGTAAGCTCAGTAATACAGAGAAAACCTGTCAATTAGCTTGGGCAGGGCGGTGGAGCAAACATATCATGAATGTCATCAAAACCCTGGTTGCATGTAACTTCTAAAAACAACTACATAAATCCACATGAGCGACAGATCACGGAAATCAGCGTGTCTGTCATTAGGCTTATGCCGTGATGGTGACCCTTTTAGAGACAGTGCCAAACTGCAACCCAAAACCCATTCATTTATCGCAAAGTGCCAACACGGCAATGTAATCTGAATACTACAGTCCAATATAGTATATCTTCCATGTACTTTATCATTTAGCTAAAATAGCCTGCCTACATTCAGTGCACTGCTTGTGTCATTTATAGTGCACCCTGTGCTGATCAATGGCAGGAAAAGTCTAAGGCATATTGGTACACCATAGACAGGGGGGGTGCCCACAGAGAAGGCTCTGAGTGCTGCCTCTGGCACCCATGCCATAGGTTCACCACCACTGGCTATGCTGTCCTCAGAGACAGCATCAGGAGGGACGTGGAGAGTTCCCTTTAGGCCACTAAATAATCCTATGGCTTCCTTATTCCTATGAAAGACAATCCAAAAACACATTGAGGCGTCTAGCAGTCCATCATAAACCTGGGGAATGGAGAAAGGTGCTCCATCTCCTGGTACCCCCGCCAATTAGCTGTTTGAAGAGGTGCAGCACTCAGGCCTCTTCCTAGGCTATTGACTTCAGTCATCGGTCACATGGCCTATGTGCAGCTCAGTCTCATTCAAGTGAATGGGCCGGGACTACAATGCCAAGAACTGTCACTATACAATGTACGGCCATGTACTTGGTATGCTGTGATGTCACCAGTACTCCCCTTCGATCAGATATTGATGACCCCTCATGGGGATAGGCGCATACCAGAAAGTTTTTATTGAATCTTTTCCCACAAAACGATATATTGCTTTGCCCAGCTCCTCCTGCTGCTATAACCATGGCAGCCTGTAGCTTAACTTTGCATTTTCGATGGTGACACGTTCCCTTTAAGTAACTCGGCGCACTCGGCTATTTTTGGCCAGTCCCATTGAAATAAGATGGCGAAGTGGCAGGCACAGCCATGCTCCGATTCACTTCTATGGGGCTGATGGAATAGGCTGAGCCAGCACTAGGAATGTAACTAATGGAACAAGAAAGTGTATAATGAAATGGAAAAATGAATCAAGCCAGCAGAAGGAAGCAATATTGGATAGATCATAGTACATTAATAAGTGGCCTTGTATTATCTTTTTTTACATTCTAAATGCCATTTGCTGAAGTGAGACAACCCTTTAATTCATGTCTGGATGGAACACTTTGTCCCTATAACTATGGTGACTGTACACTGTAAGACTGAGTTATTCTGACCTTTCCAGTTATGGCTTCCTTTCCCTCTGCATATTAAATCATAAAAGTATACTTCTTTTTCAGATGATGGCATGGGTCAGGTAAACATGGCTGGTGAACGGCTAGCTCTTACCGTTCTGTCAGTATGTGTCTAAATCACTGAAAACACTTCAGGAACACTGATTGCTCTAAGCACTGGATGACCTATGGGGATGTGAATACCACAGTCAGAGGTCAGGATGATGACAAGTATTGATGGCAGGCTACAGGCCTGGGACAGCTCAGATGTTTAGTTGTACATTACCCAGAGTCTGAAACCTTTTCAGTGGAGAATACAATTTTGCAACTTCAATTTTATTTCAACTTTAAACTAGCGAATTTTATGCTGGATGATAATTCCAAGTACATGATGCATTTTTTGGTAGAAAAGATAACTTACAAATACATTTTCTTATATATATTATTAATTATATTATTATATTATGCAAAAACCTTTATTAGGGATTGGATCCATGGTAAAGAACCAAAGTGGTTCACCCCATTGCTAGTATACTACACATGCATCTACATGTATGGATTACCATAAGTCACAGTGCGTGGCTCCTTCCACTATTATTAGAATGAAAGCTTTTAATATCTATATTGCGGGCCGCGGACTATGGCACATTGCCAGTACTGATTACTTTGATTGCCTAGAGCGCATGTAAGACGATTTTGTGATGTCAGAGGTGAATTAGTCTTCCACATTATGGCACATAGTGGTGTTTGTATTGACCAGGAATATATAAGCTTATTTAATGCTGTAGGCGCGGTACATGAATAGGATATTAAACTAGGCATTTAATAAAAAGAAATATCATTTGCACTTTAGTGAACTCTGCACAGAAAAAAAGACAAAGTCTGATACTCTCTCAGTTCTAGCAGACCAAAAAATACATCCATCTGAGAAGTTCAGAGATGCTGAGGTGGCCTTTTTCCTGGAGCCCACAGAAACCAAAAGGACGCAGTACTTTCCAGCGACCTGCTGCGTATAGCGGTAAACCCCCCACTGAACAGACACTGATGGCATTCCTTGTGATATGTCATCAATGTATTTAGTGAGATAACCCTTGTAAAGACTATTATCACAAGACTATTATCAGGCAGATTATCTGGAATTGATGACACTCGTTCCCAGTTATTGGCCTGTGTAATGGTGCCCACCGAACACCTCTTTACATCAGGTGAAGTAGATCGTTTATGTGGACACCAAGATCATTGTTTCCGGGCAGCAGATCATGCTGTGTACACAGCGATGTGGTCAATCATTGCCTAGTAGCGACCCTTTGTGCCCATACAGTGGAAGTGATTGCCACATGTAAATGCAGCCTCTCATTTCCTCTGACGAGCGGTAATTGTGGGGAAGAAACTAATGTCTGTGGTGCTAATGTCTGTAAAGTGCTTGAGAATAATGTCAGCAGTGAAAAAAATATATATATACATAGTTGCCGATCATTGCCTGCTCAGTCGATACATGTAAATGCCCCCATAACTGCGGACATTGTCTTGTATTGTCACGTTCAGATGACACCATAGGCCTTAGTGACAACAGAATTAACTCTATAAAATGGTTTGAGCCATATAGTGTCATGTCAGTTTGTGCAGTATCTAATACTAGTCTTGTCCTTTAGTTATGTGATCAAAAGAGGCTGCCGAGTTTTATCTAGAGAATATTAGTCTCTAATGGTAATGAGTAACTTATTTTCTGCACTAAATATTGACAGTATATACAGTATATAAAGCTAATGAAGCTCAGCTAGATCCTGCTTCTTGATCCAGTTGGGCAATGGCATGTTTGGATAACCACCAGATCAGACAAGTAACAAAAAGTAGTTTCAAGGTGTGGACACAACTGAGAATGGTGTTTGAGGAGATCCAAAAAATTACCCACTTCCATTGAAGAGACCAGCCCTATAAGTGTGACAGCTTTGTGGACCCTGTTACAGATTTTGCATTGAGGTCCTGGAGCTTCCTCTTACACCTCTGAATATCAGTACTAGATCACTGTGGTTCCTGAAGCCAATGCCATGTTTGCAGTCATCTTCTATAGTTATTATGTTAATTTAGTAGAACTGTAGATTAATATGGCTTTTAACTTTCTAGGAGAGATCTGGCCAAAGTAAATTATGTTGAATTATCGATCCTGCAATGGTGCCAAGTTACAATTAAGTGTGCTGAAAGTGAAATGACTAAGCATAAATGTCCTCAGATAGACTATAATACTTGTGAGGTATTCTGTGTTTAGCAGCTAAATTTTCAATGAAATATCTGAGAGGAATAAAGTTGGCCGTACAAATCAAATAAGAGTTCCTTCTGCCGACTCCCACCTATACATGAATGCTTGGCCAAAACGTGAAAACAGCCACTTCAGGCACTCAGGAGGCTCCTCTCTATAGCACAATACATTGCAGATTTCTTTGGATCCACAGCAGGTCACAATAGGTCATATGGACATACGCTGTCACTGTAAGACAACCTTTTTGCACCAGCAACAAGAGACATGACAGTATTCATATTCTCCAAACCATGTTCTTTGTGCTTCTTATCTTGCCATATGTTTGGAATGAATAGGCCAGAATATGTTGGACCTCCACTAACAGTAGTATCACTCATTGTCCCTTTTACATGGACAGATTTTCTGCCCATTAAAGAGCATGTTGATCGGTGATCGTTAAGTGCTAATAAACTTTCATCTTCATATGGTTTTCATTTCTCGGCAGCACATTCTCTGTTTATACGGGGCCATGTGCTGTTGACAAATGATGACCAGGCCTGAAATTCTTCAGGTTTTACAGTCATGTAAATACCTAATATGTGTAGTTTTTTATTTTTATTTAATGTGTGCACAGTAAAATGTATTTTATACAATAAAAATGGTGTTTTGTATTTTTTATTTTTGGGAGGGGGTTATTTTAATTACATTATTTAAAACATTTTTTAAACCCATTATGGGATTACTATTTTATTTTTATTTAAAACGTCTAATTCATTAGCATAGCTCTGTATGCTGATACATTATACTCTGTGTCTCTATTATACAGGCCGCTGTTAAGGCAGGATGCTGTTAGTGTGCTGTAATACCGAATTTACTGAACAGGCGGTCCTAGGGTTCTCAGGGCTGACTGTAGATGACTCCCCCAGTCTCACTGGGAAATCTGGTGACCCAATCATAGGGGGGAGTCCCGTCTGATCATCCTGAGATATGGAACTCAAAAGATTAACATCTAAGATTGGAGATTCAGACTGTGACGCAGAAGCCTGCCCTAACAACTGAGGCTGTTAGTAACAGCAGGTCCTTATTTCACACAAATATTCCGTCCTGATCCTGGGATAAAATAAAAAGGCCCTACGAAAACTGGAATGATCTATATTACAGATAGCAGCAAGATGTATAGAAAGAAAATATACACACAGAACATTATTAGTTAAAATTTGTCTCCGGCTACATTCACATCCAGTTTTCCATTTTTCTGTTCCGTTGTAGAAACGCAAATCATGTCCATCATATGTTTAAAACAATCAATGCTCAGTGGGGCTTATTGACTATAATGGGGTCCATAGAGTTCCCATTAGGGAGCGCCCACACTACGCCATTTTGTCTGGATTCAATGGAGGTCCATAACAGAACCTCAGATGCAGATGTGAATATAAACTTAGGTAACAATAAAAATACATTACATTTCCCATTAGTTATAAACTAAAGTTGTAAAGTAGTTGTCGACTGCAGTAAAAAGATAGGGGTTAATGAACTAACAGTAGCAAGGTTATGTCACGTAATGAAACAAAGTAAACAGTGAAATGTAAACTGCAAAGTACAGCATGCTGCTGTGTAAATTTACTACGTAAAAGTAAAGCAATCTATTTCTTTAGCCTATTCCCTCCCTAAGAGACGACATACAGCCAATGCCAAGCACATAGCTGACAGCAAGATAAAACAAGTTGTAAATTCTTTTTGAGCTTTGACAGAGTAACTTATTGCTCTTTCAGGAAAATGGTTGTCCTGCAGGTTTGTGATACAAAATACCACCTATATCCCGGAGCCATGTAGCTGGATATAGCTGTATAATATAATGTACACTCACCGGCCACTTTATTAGGTACACCTGTCCAACTGCTCGTTAACACTTAATTTCTAATCAGCCAATCACATGGCGGCAACTCAGTGCATTTAGGCATGTAGACATGGTCAAGACAATCTCCTGCAGTTCAAACCGAGCATCAGTATGGGGAAGAAAGGTGATTTGAGTGCCTTTGAACGTGGCATGGTTGTTGGTGCCAGAAGGGCTGGTCTGAGTATTTCAGAAACTGCTGATCTACTGGGATTTTCACGCACAACCATCTCTAGGGTTTACAGAGAATGGTCCGAAAAAGAAAAAACATCCAGTGAGCGGCAGTTCTGTGGGCGGAAATGCCTTGTTGATGCCAGAGGTCAGAGGAGAATGGGCAGACTGGTTCGAGCTGATAGAAAGGCAACAGTGACTCAAATTGCCACCCGTTACAACCAAGGTAGGCAGAAGAGCATCTCTGAACGCACAGTACGTCGAACTTTGAGGCAGATGGGCTACAGCAGCACAAGACCACACCGGGTGCCACTCCTTTCAGCTAAGAACAGGAAACTGAGGCTACAATTTGCACAAGCTCATCGAAATTGGACAGTAGAAGATTGGAAAAACGTTGCCTGGTCTGATGAGTCTCGATTTCTGCTGCGACATTCGGATGGTAGGGTCAGAATTTGGCGTCAACAACATGAAAGCATGGATCCATCCTGCCTTGTATCAACGGTTCAAGCTGGTGGTGGTGGTGTCATGGTGTGGGGAATATTTTCTTGGCACTCTTTGGGCCCCTTGGTACCAATTGAGCATCGTTGCAACGCCACAGCCTACCTGAGTATTGTTGCTGACCATGTCCATCCCTTTATGACCACAATGTACCCAACATCTGATGGCTACTTTCAGCAGGATAATGCGCCATGTCATAAAGCTGGAATCATCTCAGACTGGTTTCTTGAACATGACAATGAGTTCACTGTACTCAAATGGCCTCCACAGTCACCAGATCTCAATCCAATAGAGCATCTTTGGGATGTGGTGGAACGGGAGATTCGCATCATGGATGTGCAGCCGACAAATCTGCGGCAACTGTGTGATGCCATCATGTCAATATGGACCAAAATCTCTGAGGAATGCTTCCAGCACCTTGTTGAATCTATGCCACGAAGAATTGAGGCAGTTCTGAAGGCAAAAGGGGGTCCAACCCGTTACTAGCATGGTGTACCTAATAAAGTGGCCGGTGAGTGTATAACATTTCTTTTGTATCTATTGCATATGAATAGGTTATTTACTTACAAACTTGTTTAGGGTACAGATTTATATGCAGAATATCCATAGCATAATACAGAACCAGCTAAGTAGATTACATTTTCAAAATCTCATGTGCACAGTATGGACTTTTTCTCCACACATATTTTCCCGCGGTGCGGATTTTGAAATCCAGAGCATCTAGGGCAAATCTGCAACAAAAACTGCAAGTAACACATGTGGATTTTGGTGTAGATTTGATGCAAAAACAGAGAAGCTAAGAATCCACATAATTCCAACATGTCATCTGCATTTTTGGAGAGTGTGTACAGCATACTTGGTATTTCTGGCTATTGGCATTTTCTCTCAGTCTGGATCCACTGGGGATAAGCTCACACCGCAGGTCCGTCAGCTAAAATCTATGATGATTCGTTTTTATTGTCGAGGGAAACCACACTTATTTTAATCTAAAAAGCTCAGCAGCATGACACAAGCCCGCCTACTTCCTTGTCACATTGGCATTTACTATTCTAAACCCTTCCTGTCAGGCTCACAGGACTAGAGCTAGATATAACACGTAGACATGCTCGCCGGTATCTGTAAACTCAATGGGATAGTCCCTCATCACCCCCTCCTTTCCCTGCAAACCACTGTTAAGATAATAATGTTCTGCAGAAAACTGTCATATTCTGAAGCTGTCATGATATGGTATTCTTTTGGTCGTAGTATTATTTGATTATCCTCTCTTGAGTCATAACTCTAGTTACTACATGTTCTTCCTAGGAGTGCTGTACATTTATAAAATGCACCACTTGTACATCTGGTGATATGTCCGCCATGTGACTCATCCATGTCTGGAATTAATTCTGATGATATCACTGCTTGAGTAAAGTAGAGAATAGAAGGGATAATACAAATGAGTTTTAGGTCATAGGAGATACTAATCTACTAAACTACTGCAACAAGCCCTCAAGATACTCACTACTACTACTATAATAGGAAACTTAGAGTTCTCAACCCACTCCATGTCTGTTTTTCTGTTTTACTCTTGCTCAGTTTCCTGTATGAGGACTGAATTAAACATAAAACACATCAAGTTTTATTTAGATGATCGATGTTTCGGAAATATATTAGAACCAGATACATGTGTAAAGTGGACATGTGTGGTCAACTCTGCTTAGGCAACATTTTGAAAGAAACAAAAGGGAACCTGTCATTACGTTCATGCTGCCCTAAACTGTCAAACAAGGCAAGCCAGACAGGGAGAAGCTATATACCTAAAAGGTTGACCACAACAGAACTAATAACAAAACCACTTATAGTTAGACAGTGACACATATTCCTGTTTTTATTTTCTGAATGTAGATTTTTTTTTTTAGTTTTTGTACATGACTATGGGGGCTGCCATCTTGCTTGAGATTCTTTACAGTAGCCATGTGGACCATAAAAACATAGAAACATAGAAGATTGACAGCAGAAAAAGACCACCTGGTCCATCTAGTCTGCCCTTTTATTGTTATCTTAGGATACATGTTTATCCCAGGCATGTTTAAATTCAGTTACTGTGGATGTATCAACCACCTCTGCTGGAAGTTTGTTCCAAGCTTCTACTACTCTTTCAGTGAAATAATATTTTCTAATGTTGTTCTTGATTTGTCCCCCAACTAACCTCAGATTGTGCCCCCTTGTTCTTGTGTTCTGTTTCTTATTAATAACACTTCCCTCCTGAACTTTATTCAGTCCTTTAACATATTTAAAGGTTTCAATCATGTCCCCCCTTTCTCTTCTTTCCTCCACACTATACATATTAAGAACTCGGAGTCTTTCTTGATAAGTTCTATGCTTTAGACCAGGCATCCCCAAACTGCGGCTGTTGTAAAACTACAACTCCCACCATGCCCTGCTGTAGGCTGATAGCTGTAGGCCGTCCGGGCATGCTGGGAGTTGTAGTTTTGCAACATCTGGAGGGCCGCAGTTTGGGGATGCCTGCTTTAGACCTTCCACCATTTTTGTAGCTCTTCTTTGGACCCGTTCTATTTTTAGCAATATCCTTTTACAGGTGAGGTCTCCAGAATTGAACACAGTATTCCAGATGTGGTCTCACTAGAGCTCTATACAGAGGGATCACAATCTCCCTCTTTCTGCTTGTTATACCTCTAGCTATGCAGCCAAGCATACGATTTGCTGGTTGCATTGGTTACTCATTTTGAGGAGCTGACAACCCCCAAATCCTTCTCTTCTGAGGTCTTTGTTAACACAAAACAATAGACTGGCTCTTTAACTGCCTTGTTCTTTGGTCTGTTAGCATGGCAGACAGTCTTAGTTTGTTAAGATGGGAGCCTATGCCCACTGCTGCCCTGCTTCTCTGAGCAGGCATGGGCGTCTCTTCACTTACTCCTCTTTCCAGTATAGGAGCTTTCCTTGGCCACAAGCAATGGGTCCAGCAACCACTGTTCCATGTGCCCACTGCACCCCCTGTGCTCTCCTCTCAGGTCTTCTGCCTTAGGGCATGTGCATGCTCCTTTGCTTTTAAAGGGCCAGCATGCATGCACCCTTAGTCTTCTCCATCCTGTCATAGGGTTCTGGGTATTTAAGGTTCCTTCCCTGAGCCTTATGTTTTCTAGTTCGCTAGTTACCAGCAGAGGTGTGCTTTTCTAACCCATGTACCATACCTGTGCCCGTGTTAATGACTCTGATCCTCCACTGCTTGTCTTGACCTTAGCCTCCTTCTTGTATTAGTCCATTGCCTGCTGGATTAGTCTTTCGTATGCGCACAAACTCTGTCCTGTCCTCATCCCATTACCTAACTTGTCTCTGACCCTTGTGGGTCAGCTGCCAACTACACTAGGACTATACCAAGAGGAGGTATCTGGTAGCTTCCCTGCAGTGAAGAGCAGATCTCTGTATAGGGTTAAAGGGTGAAAACCTGGGGACTGCCAGGATAATGTCCTTAGGAATAGCCCAAAGCCAAACCGGTTGGCACAATGGGTCCACCTAGCCCCCCCCTTTCCCCGCCCATTACATATTTAACTCTCTCAGTCAGGCCATCACTCTGGCCATTAAAAAATACCTCTTTCTAATAGAAGTGTCCCCTAAGATACCAAGATTGAATGACTATTATGACATTATTGAGCTGTTTACTTCTTTGCTGTACTAGTTTCCCTTCTTCTACTTCTTCCCTTTACAAATCTACACATGAAGTATATAATATATATGTAATAATCATTACTAGAGCATTTAATCCTGGTTTATATTGTTGATCTTCCTTGTGTTTAAATACTATGTAACCAGTATACATTAGCACACCATTCGAGATCTGTACTGTTGAGCACATTTAGTGAGCACATGTATTTTCAGGCCACATTGTGTATAATGGAGGAACACTTTTCTGAGAAGTGATTTCTGGGACTAACAATCATTTACAATCATATATATTATGTAGTTGATGAAAATATTGTATTACATAGACATGGATAGAAACACATACCCGTTATCTTTGCTTCTGTTCCCAGTACAGTCCTTAAACTGTGACTAGACAGATACATAAAGCGACTGTGTACTGTGTCACTTCCCTTTTCTGTAGAACACATGCAGCCGGACTTTTTTGGTTGGTGCACGTAGCTCAAGGAGGATGTCTACAAATTTGAAGCTGAGGCTATGTAAAAGGGAACTCTCAAGATGACAGAATTTCATAGATCAATATGCTAAAATGTTGCTTGTGTTTGGAGATCTAATAGAAGGGTCTCTGAAATAAAGCAGTGTTGTAGGGTATAGTTACTAAATGCTATGTATCAAAGAAAGAATGTGTCATTTACACCAGAGCCTAATGCTGTTCTGAATAGTGCCATATTCTAAACCAAAATTTCAATATTACACAATTAGATTACACAGAAGAGATTCCTTCCATGACACTGGCAGATACAGGAACAACAGCCCCTCAATAGGAGGGTTCATATAAGAGCCTGGAAGTTTAGCTTTCTGTCCACAAAGCGGTTGTTTGAGTTAAATAAAAATAGTGAAAGGCAGGGAAGGTGTTAAAATAAGAGAATAAGATAATAATAATATAATAATAAGAATAAGAGAATGTAGAGAATAAGAGAATATGAGAATGTAATCTTATAATAATAAGAATAAGAGAATGCTTACTCACCAGTTCAAGCCCAGGGGACCTTACAGGGAAATTTCCCGGTGGGCTGACGCCCAGTGGGTCGACTAGGCCCTCCTGACAGCCGGCCAGTGGAAGTTTTTGGGGATGTATTTTGTGCTGCTGGCAGTATTTTGTTATGGACTGTGGTATTTGGCTCTGTTGGGGTGGTATAATGTGCCACAATATGGTATTGCTTGCTTTGCCTTCCATCAATGTAGAAAACGTGGGCACTCTTAGTATGTTTCCAGGGCCACTTTAAGTTCCCAGTCCGCCCCTGACTGCAGCTATAATGTCTACTTACTTGAGCAGTCACATGTCTGTATATAATATGTAACCATTGCAGCAAATCACTGGAATAATCAGTAATCAGTATACAACATTGTACATTGTCACATATTTTACAAACATCATAAAATGCAATCAGAACAGTTTAATGCAACCGACCCTCCATGGGAGACGTTGTTATCATTTCTCTGACCATAGAGAGAGATTCAGATAGTCAACATTAAGGTAATTGTACAAGATTCAATTAACATGCCAAAGACATGCATGAGTATAAGAATAATAATGAAAAATAAGAGAAGTGAGAAAAGTAAGAAAGGGGGAAGGGAAAGGCAAGGAAAGTGGGGGTGGGGAAGAGGGAGATAGATCCACGCAGCCAATTATTGTCCAATGAGCAGACACACTGACCTATGAAAATAGCATAGTAGAGATCCAAATTGCGGTTCAATTTAACTTCCTCAGTCGCTTAGTCGTGGATTTGATATCTATGGCTCTGTGTTAGATCCTGATGTGTGGTAATGCTTCCAGATTGCGCATTTTTATGTAGGACCAACCTCTTCATCAGGCCATCTTGGTTGTCATCCAAAGCAATATCTACTCTGTGGTGCACCTCTACATTTTAGCTAATGGTGGGGAGAGGAGTGGGACCCCTTTAAGTGAGAATACAGCGAGGATGGAAAGATATGTTGTATGCGCATCACTGATGTTGTTTTCTGGGATTCGCGTCCCCACCTATCCCTTGTTTAAACTTGATGGACTTATGTCTTTTTTCAAGTGTATTAACTGTGTAACTATGTAACACTAGTGCACTGAGGCCAGTGATTGGCTGCACTGGTCATTTGTGGTATACGGTTACATCAATGCTCCAGTCATTTAGACAAAGCTTAAAGGGGTTGTCCGGGTTCAGAGCTGAACCCGGACATACCCTTATATTCACCCAGGCAGCCCGCCTGAACAGGGCATCGGAGCATCTCATGCTCCGATGCCCTCCCTTGCCCTGCGCTGGATCGCGCAGGGCAAGGGCTCTTTTATTTACATAACACACTGCCGGGCGGAGGCTTCCGCCCGGCAGTGAGTTCAGTGATGTCACTGGCTGTAATAGGCCGGCTTTAGCGCTGCCCTAGCCGTTTTACTGGCTAGGGCAGCGCTAAAGCCCGCCCATCAGCGCCGGTGACGTCACCGGGCTCACTGCCGGGTGGAAGCCTCCGTCCGGCAGAGCCCGGTACGTCACCGGAACTGGGCTAAATGCCTTTGCCCTGCGCTAATTAGCGCAGGGCAAAGGAGGGCATCGGAGCATAGGATGCTCCGATGCCCTGTTCAGGCGGGCTGCCTGGGTGAATTTAAAGGTATGTCCGGGTTCAGCTCTGAACCCGGACAACCCCTTTAACTGGGAGGACTGGAGCACCGGTGCTTAATTGAAGAGTATGCATACCTTTTCTGCCTTTCACCATTTTTTTTTACTTGGACAACACCTTTAAATGGGTTTTTAATGTGCAAACAGCTAATGCTGCTATAAAATACTATGCTAGAAAAATGCAAAACCCCTGTCACCAAACACTTTGCTGGTCTTTATCACTAGCTGCATTTGTGTCGTTTTGCCATCACTTATGGCTTCGCTGATGGCAAGTAGACAAAGACTGGTGGGAAACCAGGGGAGCGGCGATGCAGTATTATAACTCTTTTTGTTATTTTATAGCATTGAGAGCTATTTTGAAGAAAATTCATGGGGCTAAAAAAAACTCTTAACTGTAGTCATACATGTTTGCCTGGAGCCGTCCTTTTAACTAGATGCACACATTTCTTTACATGAAAACCACAAAGCATATAGACAAATAATGATTAACTACATATATTGGGGCAGCTTTACTATTGAAATTTCTGGTATACTTGCATTGCAGCTCATTTATTAAACATTCTAGATCAATAAGGCATGTGGCTTGGCAAACTGTGCCATTGAATGGTAAGAAAAGTTTAAAAAATGTGGTGTATTTTTTGGTGTAAAGTAAGACAACAAAGTTACCTAGCATCTTTTCCTCCCCTTTTCCTCTTTTTTTTAACCACAGCTTACTCTGAGTATGGCATTTTTTCAGACAATTTCCCCATAGAATACTTTATAAAATCTGAAAAACATGTTATGTGGCTTTAAAAAGAAAGCACCCAAAATAACACAAGAATTTCAATTTTTTTTACAAGCCAAAAAGTCCCATGAGAAAGACATAGTGTGGGAGCACCCTAAAGGAAATTTACAGAGTAGTTGTGTAGTAGATGGCCATCATCTCGAAATGTGCTTCACATCTTCATTAATTGTTCTGTATATGATCATTATCTAGAATTTGTGCCATGTAAATGGTAATTAGGCCAATAACCGTTTAATGTAAGCAATGGACATGCTACATGGCTTTCATGGGAAAATTCATTTCCGCTGTAGCAATTCTCTAAATCTTGATTATTATCTGACTAGGCAGAAGTATTATAGGTTATAGGTTTTTATGTTTGCTATTTTAATGTTTTATTGTCTAGCATTTACCATGTTTTCAACAGAACATTTACATCTAGGCTCTCATAGAGATATAAATGCCAATTTCTACACGTTGGTTAGAGTAAATTTCCCAGTGGAATTTTCTGTCACTAATAGGCTTTCTTATATACGCCAAGCCTCAGGCTTCATTTACTATTGGCCGATGATCATGTCACATATGCTCTTTAATGGACGTCATGATAAATACCCCCATTAATATTTTTACACAGTGATTTCTGCTATTTGGGGAACATGGGTTCACTGAGGAAAAATCCCTGGAATGAAGTTAATTTCTCAGACAGTGTCCACGCTTGTCCTGGCAGGCAATGTGTCACAGCTGCGCGGCATAGGAAGACTAGTCCCTCTTGTCTTCAGAGCATTTGCCAGAACAGATGACTAATTGAGACAAGACCTCATGTGCAGCAGTTGTAAGACCTGGTCACAGCAAAGACATCAGCACTGGATGAATTTTACATTAGGAAATCTTGGGATATTAATAGAAAAGAACACGGGGGCAGAGGGAGAAGTAGGAAAAGATTGCATCTTCCTGTATTCAATTAGATTAGCACATAGGCACCATTAACAGCAATCATTTAAACCTTGGAAGTGGAGAAAGCAACACCACTATAGACAGTGTAATATTTCTCTGCTTCACACATTAGACTTCAGCAAAATACAGAAGTGCTAGCTCAAGGTCAAAGCTACAGAGACAATTGCCTTTGGAGCCTGTGGTGTATTAAATGTCCCAATTAGCATATCACTTTTAATGTTCTTTGAGAATATATTGTACAATGAATTAAGGCAGTTCACATTTATAACGAGCTTTTTTGTTAAAAAAAAAACAGTAATACACTTTCAAAACTGCTGCAAAACAGTAACAAAACCACGGCACAAACCACACCATAAACATGTCAATGTAGCCTTGAAGAGGTTTTCCAGGAGTACAATACTGATAACTTTATCCTCAGGACAGGTCGTCAATATCGGATCATCAGGGGTCCAACTACAGGCAACACTAATGATCGGCTGTTTGAAGAGGCCACAGTGCTCTGGTGAAAGTTCCAGCTTCCTCACAGTATACATAGTATATTATATAGTGTTTGTGCTTGGTATTGTAGCCCAGGTCCATTCACTTGAATGGGACTGAGTTGCACATAGGCTGTGTGACCGATGAATGTGATGTCACTGGCCTTGGAAGAGGATTGTGGCCTCTTCAAAGGGCTGATGATAGGGTAGGTCATGGATAGGGATGAGCAAATCGACTTCGGATGTCGATTTGTGTAAAACTTTGTTTGAATACTGTGCAGAGCGAGCTCTCCGTACAGTATTAGAATGTATTGGCTCAGATTAATAATAACTTCAGGTTATTAATTTCAAAAATTAATTTCTACTGTTAAAAACCTTTTCCCAAACTCGGTTTCTATTCCAAGTAGTACTCCCAGAATACTTGTTCAAGTTTTGGTTAAGTGAAAGCTAGATGGCCTAGGCACAGATATACCCAAAATGGACCATGCTTGTTGGGAGGAGACTAAAGTCTCAGATTTCGCCAAACATTGTCAATGCTCACTAAAAGCAAAGTAAACATGGTTTAGGTCAAATTTTTTATATACTTTTCTATAGTGTTCTTTACTTCAGGAATAGCTACAGGGGTGCAGAGCTTGAAGCCTCATCAAGGTACAAGTAAATGCACAATAATGTAGTAATATAGTAATATTAAATAATGTCATCACTGAGCAATAGATTTAGCGTGATTAATTAGAATATGTTTACATATAGATATTATAGTCATGATAGATAGATAGATAGATAGATAGATATTGCTCCCTTGCAAGGAACTCTTGGCAACCCTTCCTACTTCTTGTTCCTGATTGTAATGATTCCCACGAAAGTCACCTATATTATGACCTTGTGTAAATTTTACTTTTAGTAATCTGAAACTTCATAGTTCTCTAATAGCAGTTCCAGGAACACATATGCCTTCTTGGGAGGCAATATGTTCAAGAAAATTTTGTGACTTCCCTCACATACTTGATCGGATTGAGATCTGAGGAATATGGAAGCCAAATCAACACCTTGAACTCATGTTCCTCAAACTACACCTAAACAAGTTTTGCAGTGTGCCAGGAGGTATTATCCGGCTGAAAGAGCAATGTTGGTCTGCAGCAATGGAAGGAAGATGGTACATGTCAAAGCAGCATCAACATGAATTCTGTGCTGCTGTTTTGCCATTGTTGCACAAGTTTTAAAAACAATAAATGTAGCACAGTTTGTGTCACGATTCTGGCACATCACAGTTCATGTAAAATTTGGTTTAAAATGGTCAGACTAGATTTGTGCTTCTGTGATCTTCTATGCCCCCCCCCCCCCTTACAAAGGATGGCCAGCAGATTGTGACATCCTTTCTCTGCTTCCTCTGCATCCCTTCCGCATGCTGCAGTTGCTGGCAGACTCAAAGTCCTCTCATAGCAACAGATGGCGAGTCTTGGCATGGGTCCCAACACTCACATCTCTGGTCTCTCAAGCTTCTCTGCTGCTATGACATCACCCCGGGAAAGAATAATCTGCCTGGTCTGGACATGAAGAGGGGTGGCAAACATGCCAGCATGACTTATTGGCTAGCACTGGTTTTGACTCTACTTAGTAACTACATAGTGCACCCTCACTGAAGAGATGTACCTCTCATGGATTCTGGGATGAAACCCAAACTTTTCTGCTGACTAACTGATGAACCCATCTACATTTCCTGAATGGTATTACCATTTGTTTTGCACATTCAGCCTGCCACAGATTTTACTGAAATGATTTGCTTTCAGGCAATAACCAGCAACACACCTATTAAAAATAATATCTGTGACTGACCATCTTATAATGATGTGACACACCATGTCTCATAATGATGTGACTGACCATTTCCTATAAAGTTGTAACTGACCGCGTCTTAGAATATTGTGATAGACCATGTCTTAGGCTACTTTCACATTAGCGGCAGCCTTCTCCAGCAGGCTGTTCCTGCTGCTGTTGTAGTTTTATTCCAGCCACTTCTCGGCATGTTTGCCATGCTACGCCCAGAACTCCGGCCCGCTCCCTTTATAGAGAATGGGGCCAGAGCACAGTTCCGGCAGCACACATGCATTAGCAGCAGAATGGTTCTGGTAGACTGTTCACCTGCTGGAGAAGGCTGTCGCTAGTGTGAAACTAGCCTTATATTGACGTGACTGCCCATGTCTTATAATGAAGCGACTGACTATGTCCAATAAAGTTGACTGACCATATCTTACAATATTGTGACCTGCTGTGTCTTATAATGATGTGACTGACCATGCCTGATAATGAGGTGACTGACCGTGCCAGATAATGATGTGACTGACCATGTCTGATAATGATGTGTCTGACCATGTCTTATAATGATGTGACTGACCATGCCTGATAAGTAAATGACTGACCATACCTGATAATGATGTGACTAACCATGTCTTACGACATTGTGATTAGGGGCAGACTGGCCATAGACTTTACAGGGAAATTTCCCAGTGGACCGATGATCAGACATCCTCCCAAGTCCTCCTTACAGCTGCTGCCCAGGTATATAACGATCTGATGCTCGCAGCATTAATTAATGTAGGAGCATCAGGTAGTTATCCACCTGGCCCACGACCACAGGTGCCCTCCTGAATTTAACTGTATTGCTATCCTCAGGGCTATGTTACAGTTTCATACTTTGGTAGAGGCGGCAGTATTTTGTGCTGCACTCTGGTATTTGTTTCTGCTGGGGCGGTGTTTTGTACTGCACTATGGTATTGCTGTCGCCACCTATTTCTGTTGTACCTGCCTACATGTGTTGCCCCATCTTCTGTTGATTTGGCCCCACCTACAACATGAGGTTTTTTTTCCAGGGCCACTTTGTCCTAAATTGATACTGAAATTATGGCCTTCTATATAGTTCTATTATATAGCTGTGATAACTCAATCTATAAATGAACTATTTTCCTACAGTACATTAAAGGATATTAATAGTAAAAAAATAAATAAAATAAAGTTTGTGATTTGGTACTGTGATTCCCGTCTGGTTCTGACTTCAGCTTGGCAATTCTGACTACCCTAATGTTTCTGTGTTGCTTCATCTGTGTGTGTATCAGTCTTGCACTTATCAGAGTAGGGAACGTCATCCAGTTGCGGACTTGCTGCCTAGGGCTTGCATTGCAAGTAGGTAGGAAAAGTGGGCTAGGTTCTAGTTAGGGCTCACTGTGTGTTTCTGCCCATAGCACTGACACTCCCCTGTCTACAGAGACATATCTATATATATTTCTATGAGTTTAGAAGTAGGGATGAATGAAAGGTGTCTATGCCAATTTATTATGAGACTATGATACTGCCATTCATACCGGCCTCTTGGCTTCTATTATTTGTCCTCATGGATCTTCCAGGTCTGGTATTGTATCAGTTTTGTCTCAGTGGCTTGGTATTGTGGCTTCATCTTTTCTCTGTGATTTGATGTCTGATGTGATCTTCTGTGTGTGGGTTCGGCTTGTCTGACTTGAGTTTTGTGTTTACTTTCTTGGTGGTTTGCTAGTATCTTCTGGTTCAGTAATGCTATCATCTTACAGAGGGGAGATATTGATGCATGCAGTGTCAGTGACATTACCTTCCATAGATTTTATAACGGTGTTCCTCGCAGTCTAGCTGCTTCATATTACAAACTATTACCCTAGAATATAGTATACGGTAAATCACTGTGGTTACAGCTGCTATTAATATAATTATAAATACAAATGTTCTGTACATTTTAATTGGGTACATTTAATATTATTATAGCAGTGAGCCGCTGTATGACTAATGCTTTATAGCATATTGATTTGGGTTTCTAATGTGTACAAATGCCTAATATAAAAGGAAGTGTGTAAGTAGTTCCGGAAATTAGGCTTGGAACACTGTTTTAGAGCTGACCGGAGCTTTGGGCAGCAGTAGACCTAGGGCAGTGATGGCTAACCTCCGGCACTCCAGCTGTGCTGAAACTACGACTCCCAGCATGCTCCATTCATTTCTGTGGAGTTTTGAGAACAGCCAAACAAGTGTGCATCTTGGGAATTGTAGTTTTACCACAGCTGGAGTGCCGGAGGTTAGCCATCACAGACCTAGGGTGACCTCTCTTCCTGATGTAGCCTGGAGCTTTTATTTGCATGTTCACAGCTGTGGCAGATTATCCAGCATCCTCCAGGCTGCACATTTCCACAAGACTGTTTCCCACAAACCTACAGCTTAATTCCGTCGTATCCATACAGTAAAAGCCTTTCTTTCATACTGGCTGAATTATTACACTGGGATCAGTTCATTAAAAGCAATAATACATTTATTCTGTAGTGTAATGTACCATTCCGCATGAATGCATAGAGAAATATTGTAGTTATTATACAGATATTTGCACATTAGCTGAAATGAATCCAATGCCCAACAGTAACCATCTGAAAATTTTAATAAAATCAACTAGTTGGAGTATGGCATAAGCCCTGCTGCACAGATTTTGCTCCAGTGGCGTGGAAAAAAAGAATCCAGCTATTAAAAAGATTCCTTCATTTTATTCCCAATATGTTGAAAAACTATCAAGGCAACACCATTACACTAAGTTTACGCGTTTCACTCGCATCCTGAGCACACACTGTGACTGCACCAAATATACAGGCATAAGGCAACAAAGTTCAAAAATAAAAAGTGATCTCACATTTTAGGTTCAAGCCCTCTGGAATCCAAGAGTCACAATGAAATACCAGAATGCCTCTCTGGCCATCAGGGCACGTTTATGATCATTACCCCGAAGCGGTCACCGAGCCTCCTCTAAGCCCATGATTTTAGAGACTTCGAACCATTATAAACAGAGATAAAATGCCTGGATGCATTGGAGATATTACGATCCTTAATATTCAATATATAATTCAAATGCTCCAAAAAGGACACTTTTAGAGATCTAATGGTACTTCCTATATAGATCTGCTGACACTCGACACATAATATATGCTACATATATACTACTATACAACAGATAATATAAACTACAAATGTTGTATTGCACTCCATATAACTATTGATTGGAAAGCCCTAGGTATTTTGGTTATTATTAAAACTGCCTCCACATGGCCGCCACTATCATAGAAAATGCCTGTTCTTGTCCGCAGACGGTGTGCAATCTGCATCTTTTTCAGCCCCATTGAAATGAATGGGCCCACACCTGTCCTGCAAAATTGCGGAATGGATGCAGATCCTGAACTACGGACGTCTGAATGGATCTTTACAATGCACAGCAGTTTCTTAAAATAGAAGTAAATGAACCAGAAACATGAAGATGGGCAAGAAGAGACTAGGACAAATTTTAACTTAGAGGGAGCCCCAAGAAACAGTTGCATAACTAGAAATGACTGGGCCCCACTGCAAATTTTTCAATGACCCCCCCTTCCCCCCTTTCTCCAGCAACTTCTTCGCCTCCCCCTCCTCCTGTGCAACCTTCACTCCTGTGGCTAGTCAAGATCGAGCTCTCAGATGAGGCCCGGCAGCCGCTCTTCCGTTTCCTACAGTGTCTCTGTATATAATTTCATTGTATAATACTGTTGAGGGGATCCTGACAATAAAAACTTTTAGGCCTCTTTCACACCTGCGGCAGGGGACTCCGGCAGGCTGTTCCGGCGGGTGAACATGTTGTACTTTTGTTCCGGCTGCATCTCGGCAGGGGTTACCGTGCTGCGGCCGGATCCACGGCCTGACCCCATTACAGTGAATGGGGCCGGAGCATCCAGCCTGCCGGAGTCCACTGAACAGGTGTGAAAGGGGCCTTAGTCCTCATCCTGGGTGGGCCCCTTCTAAGTTCAGTCCCCAAATCAGCCAATTCCCCTGCTGCCCCTTCCAAGAAGTGACCTGCAGTCTTTTTTGATACTTTTTTACCTTTCTCCTTTTACATCTATCCCCTATCCTGTGTTGTCACTGTGGGGGTCTGGCTCTAGCTAATTGGATTCATGCCTTTCTTTTATGATGCCAGTGCTGTCTTATCTTAGCTGAGGTGTGGCAACTTCAAAGGCCCTAGTTGATAAGACACAGATCTGCACATACAAACATATATACAGGAATCATTACCGGGAAGCTGGACCCAAATTGATATCAATATTTGAAACAGCATCCTTATCAGCAAATACCACCACTGCTTTCTCCTTGCTAATCTGATCACCATGTGGCTCCATATTCCATAAATAAGAATAGCAAGGACTGTATTACACCAGGTCATCAGGCAGACGATTATTGGGAAGGAAGCATTCCTTCCAGACAATCGCCTGCTGGTCAGCAGAGGAGACCGCTGCTATTACATGCAGAGATCTCCTCCACTCTATGGGGAGGAGCAATCGCTAAAGCCATCACTCATCATTGTTTGCCAGCAGCAGAACGTGATTAGACAACACGATCTGTCGACAGCAAGCGAGGATTATTAAACCTGTAACTTACGGTGTCCATGGTATGAAATTTAATTATCACTGGATAAATACCTCCAACACGTGCAGTCAGAAACTGGAACAACTGTATAGCAGGGAAACACAACCAGCTAGTTGCAGTATGAAGTAAACCCGGTGTGCGGACCGCTCCAGTAGCGTGATAGATCCAAACAGAAAAAAAAAAGCGACACCATTATACTAGTGCTTACATTTTTCGATTGTGTCCGCAATCTTAGACACATCATAACTGCAACTAACACATCACATAGTCTTTATAACAAGCAACCTGTGTGGTTCTGGGATTTTTGCTCAAAGTTCTTGTGATCATTTTTACCCCACGGGGTGAGATCTTGTGTGGAGCCCCTGATTGAGGGAGATTATCGGTGGTCTTGTATGTCTTCCATTTTCTAATTATTGCTCCCACAGTTGATTTCTTCACACCAAGCTGCTTGCCTATTGCAGATTCAGTCTTCCCAGCCTGGTGCAGGACTACAATTTCGTTTCTGGTGTCCTTCGACAGCTCTTTGGTCTTCACCATAGTGGAGTTTGGAGTGTGACTGTTTGAGGTTGTGGACAGGTGTCTTTTATACTGATGACAAGTTCAAACAGGTGCCATTACTACAGGTAATGAGTGGAGAACAGAGGAGCTCTTAAAGAAGAAGTTACAGGTCTGTGAGAGACAGAAATCCTGCTTGTTTGTAGGTGACCAAATACTTATTTTCCACAATAATTTGCAAATAAATTCTTTAAAAATCAGACAATGTGATTTTCTGGATTTGTTTTCTCATTTTGTCTCTCTATGATGTCAATTACAGGCCTCTCTCATCTTTTAAGTGGGAGAACTTGCACAATTGGTGGCTGACTAAATACTTTTTATTAACCAAAATACCTAGAGATTTTAAGAGTTAAATGGACTGTTGTAGATCCCACCTCTTGGACCCACTCTTATCTCCAGAATGGGCCCCGCAAAATGAAGGAGAGTGCAATGCGCAGATTCAATCACCCTGTGTTCACTCCTAGAGTGTGTTTTGGGTAATCAGATGGTCCAAGGAATGTCATCTGTCAAAAACGTTCACAACACCTCTTGTCTGATTTGCCACTATGAGGTTATTTCAATACAAAAGCCTAAAGAAATCCGAGTTGAGAATCTACAAACTAACATCTCTCACCTAATAGGAGTGCTGTGATTTTCTCTACTGTGCCAGTGCCCATTCATACTAGATGGGATTTGGCAACACATTCTGATGTGTATTAGTGCCTTGCCATAAAAAATGATACATTTTTGCAAGCTTCCCATCTTCTTATAAAAAGAGATAAGACAAAAGACATTTATTATCCTCTGCATGCCAGAAAATTGGCATAAAAAAGTAGTAAAGTTTGGCACATGTTAAGGAAACTGACATAGATTAGGCCGGAAAGCCACACTAGCTTCCTTGCTGATGCAGATTTCCATCCTAGCATAGGCTCCCAGAGATGTACCACAATTATTAAGAGGCATATATCTCCAAATAATTGTGGTGCAACTAATGTCAGCAGCATATTGCACATTGGTCTTAATAAAAGTCCCTCATAATGAACAAAATTAGCTACAAAGTTACCAATGTCCTCCAGAGATCTCACCAGATTTATTGCACCTCTTTCCTGAACGTTGTGAGTTCTCTTCATATTATATGAACAATGTAATAGTTGTTATATAAGTAAGGGTGATCAAATTTAGGATAGGAAAATGTTACGGCATATTGTTCTAGATGCATTGATACAATATCATAGACAAACGCAACTGATCTAACCACTTCCCCTGTAAACCATAAGATACAGATACTTGGACAGTTTACTTGCAGACAGATATATGGAAAACCTCTGATAAGACACTGTGAGGTCACAGCGCCTAAATGTCATGCTTCCGTTTCCTAGAAACAATTGCAATTAGTTTAAAACATATGGTAACACTCTTCTGGTAAATAACCAAAGTATATTAACCATTTTATGACTGGGCCATTTACTCCAGGAGAGTGATGTCTTATGTAAGCTCCTGCCCTGTACTTGCTGCTCTTCCACTAATAGCCTGTACCGATGTGCAGGGAAGGAGCTCACATAAGGCATCACTCTGCTAAAGCCTGACATTGACATGTATGCCAGGCTTTAGTGGGGCAGCACTGGTACAAGCAGGAGGGCAATGTGCTATGGAGCTGAGTATGGAATCTAAAGGGTAATGTGCATCTGAAATTCAGGTATCTATTTCGCTAGAAAAAAAATTAAAGCGTATTAGAAAACTTCTTTTCAGCACATTTAGAACAGGTTTAAATAAAGTTATTATGAACGTTTAGGTACACTGTATGGTTGCTAGGATGAAGATACCACAGCACACTTGTATGTATGATGCAGTTAAAGGTCCAATGTTTCTTCAGAGCCCCTACATTGCACCATTTCTTCTGTCTCCTTGCCAATGATTCTGTAGGATGTGATCCGGTCTAGAACCAAATCATCAGACTAAAGTCACTCATCTACATATTGCCATTGAAATTCATGATTGCATGGATTTAATTTTGATGCTTTGAATGTGTAATAAAATTGGACTTTTATTGCACTCATATACATCATATGAGTCTTCATCTATGTACTTTGAACAGAATCCTCTCTATGTAGCACCTCATTTACAACATGACAGAGTAAAGCCCCATTTCTTATTTCTTTCTTCCCTTGGTTGCTATGCTCATCAGCCAAGCTTTGGCAGGTTGGCAAATCAGAGACTTAGGACACAGACCCATTCAGAGCTTTGGATCGGTGTCCAATCAGATGTGTAGACTGGGGATTAACACTAAGCCCTGACACTGCCCAGTGTCTGTAATTGTGTATAGTGTCCTGGCTCTTTGTGCTTCTGTGCTTTGTGTCTGAAGTCAAAAGCTGCTCATTAACCCTCTGTGTAATGACCTTGGTTAGTTCCATTAACCTATCGTCCACAGTTTTGGCTACATTTGTACTCTCCTGGTTTTGTCCTTGGCTTGCTCTACTGATCAACATCTTGTTTGCTGATTTGGCTATACTTGTACCATCCTGGTTATGACTTCAGCTAGTTTAAGTATACTAACTACCTTCCTTTGGTCCTCTGGCTTAAGGGCCCTTTACACAGGCCAATAATCACGTTCATAGTCACATTCATTAGTGATGATCAGACGGTGTAAATATGCCGGTGATTACCCGATGAACAAGTGAAACACTCGTTTATCGGGTAATGCAATCGTTTGTGCGCACACAAAAATGATCGTTTACCGGCAGCAGATTGTGCCATGTACGGACAATTTCCTGCCAGCAAACAATGAGTCCTTATGGGGAAGAGCGATGGCATTAGTGATCGCTCCTCCCCATACTCTGGAGGAGATTGCTGCATGTAAATGCAGTGGTCTCCTCCACCAGCATATTGTCAGGAAGGAACACTTTTCTTCCTGACTATCTGTTGTAATATCGTCCCATGTAAAGGGACCTTTAGTCTGCTCCTTTGAATTTACACCTATTCTCTGTCACTTTACTCTGCAGATGTAATCTGGGTCCCAAGCCAACCACCCTGCCTTGGGAAAGGCTCTAGGGGCTGTCTTAGACTCTAATAACCAGGGTGATGTATGATGAGACGTAGCTGTATCTCAGTTTGTTGGCTGTGGTTTCCAGTAATTTACATGACATCACTATTTGTAAGACAAAGCCTGGAGTGTGTCTAAAACATGGAAGAGGCGCAAATATTTCCATTAGCTTTTTTCTCTGTAGTTTTCCTCCTGGTTTTTCCTTACAAATACTGATGCAAACTATTGATCAAAATAGGCGCGTGTGAAGGTTTCTGCCTTGTAAGTTGACCAATTATCTCTGTTACCGGTTAGATCAGGTGTCTCTGAAATATGTGCAACTGTCCACGTATAAATATCATAATCATCGTAGAACAATGGAAGCTGCTTGTTCACATCGCCACCGTAATAAACAAGGACTGTTCTTCACTCCTGTGCCAACCTCAAGGTTCACATGTCCAGCAGCAAAATAAACACAAGAAAGTGCAGAGCGTTATCAGTTTCCGTTACTGTGTGTACACAACCTTCCTGTTTCTCATCTTGGGAAATGTCATTCTTTTCCCGGTAAGACATCATAAATAAAAAGTTTTTTTCCAGGAATAAATGTTTATTCTCCTGTTTATAGTCTGAAGTAAGTCTGAATTATTAAGTTCTAACTCAACATAAAATGTTCTAATTTAGGTGAGTATTATTTTTCAGATAAAAACATAAAAAAACACCAACATATAGTATCTAAAATTGAAATAATTAAAAAAAAAATGGGACAATAATATTTGTGCATGCAACAATGTATTCCTGTTTGGCCAAGAACCCAAGCAGGACACTACCTCAGGTTTGTTTTTCTTATGGCATCTTCTATAAACAAGGAGATTTACTCGAAAGAGGCCCCAAATATTCTTACTAGGACAAAGCAATCTGACAGAAACAACGTACAATGTTCTCCTCTGTATATGGAGTTTCGAACAAGCCGGGATGCCACCACGTTGGAAAGAAGAAGTAGGCGCTGGACAGCCGTTGCAACATTTAACCTCCGTTTGAGACCTTCAGGTCTATACCCCTGTTTCTCTTCACTCTTCATCGTCTTCACTTGACTTGTCATCTGGAAGGTAGTGTACAGTATTGAACAGCCCGTCTTCATGGTGTGATGTGTACCTGAACATTTTCACTTCGTGAATCAACTGAATGATCGTTACTTCCAGCAAAATGGAGCACTGTGTCACACATAGTCGAAGAGCATGGCAGAAATCGAATCATTTTTCGGCAACAGGGTAATTTCAAAGGGGATTTGGCCACCACTGTTGCCGGATCTGACACCACTAGACTTCTTGCATTGGGGTATGACAAAGGAAAAGTCTTATCGGAACAAGCCTGGCACTGTGGAAGATTTGAACAAAAACACCTAACGTGAAATTGCTGCTATTCCCCCCAACATGCTTGCTGATATGTTCAGGAACATGGAGCGCTGCGTTGAAATGTGCCTGGCAGAAAACAGAGATCACTTCCAGCATCGCATTTAATGCAATTGATGATAAATCAAGGTATGTAGCATATTTTTGGTTCAGATTGGTTTATCCTAACAGGATGAGGGGTATGCTCTCCATGTGCTACTATTGTGGATGTATTAATATAGTTCTATAGTTATGGGACCTCAATAGGTCTGTCTCTTTAAAGGGGTTCTCCGGGTATTAATAAAATAAAATTACCTAAAATAACTAAATATTACTTAATTATCAACTAATTTCCAAATAGCATGTATTATTTATAATGGCTTTCATTTTCTAGGGGGCAATCATCAGGGAAAATATAATGGCCACTGCCCTATTAGCACACACAGAACCCGTCCTAATAGTCCTAATAACACAACTGAAAACAGTGAGCTACAGAGCTGTCTCAGCTCTCCTCACTATTCTTGCTGTCATGAATTACAATCTTACATACAGCGGATAATATATCAGCTGTGTGTAGTAATGAAGCAAAGTGAAAGTACAGAGAGGAGGACGGGTGGGGGGTGGCTAATTAGCAGCAGCACTTGTATGCACTCTGCTACCTTACCACATCCACATAACAGTCTGTCTTGTCCATCTTCTCTATACTTTCACTTTTTGTACTTTTTCATCCTGAAACCAGACAACCATCCGGATCAAGCTGCAATGAAGAACAGGTAAGTATAACCTGTCAGATCCTGCCCACCACCACATCGGTTCTGCAGGCTAAGCTCCATTTACCCAGCTGCAGCGGTGATGTCATGACCACTGCAGCCAATGACTGGCCTCAGCGGTTCCCTTACCCATTCTCCAACGCAGCTTGATCCAAAGGTTATCTTCTGTCATCCCAAAACTGGACAACACCTTTAATAAGAAATGGGATAATTTTTTTTACACCTGCACTCCAGAATTCAGGCTTCAAAATGTCACAAAATAGGGTTTTTTGATTTTGGGGCAGTTTTTTGCCTTTTTGCATTTTTATGCCACTCCCTCTAGTGGTAGAGACAGTGAGCATGTTAATGAGTTTCACTCCAGATTTATTACTGAAATGTTTTTTAAAACGTTGCAAAAAAAAGTCACAAAATCACTCAAATAGGGGGGTGGCAAAGAACAACTGGAGTAGCACCTCTAGACAAAACTGTTACGTTTAAAGTTGCACAAAATTTAACAAACAACGTGCAACGCTTGATAGATTTGGTGTAATGTACACCTACACAGACTCAAGCAAAACTGACAAATATTACCCTGTGTATCATACCTCCTACTGTCAGCTACACATTAATACTCTCAGCAGTGCACAGGATAGAAGATTACCAGACATCATATGCATAATGTTATCCCTCAAGCCTGAGGTCAGTGGGGGTCTGTAGAGGAACGTGTGACCTAGTTGAGTTATCATCACAAGCGTTATTGCATACAGTAAAGTAATCGCCCATGGGCTTTCAGAAGAGAGAGGTTGCACACAGTGTAGTATTACCCAAATGTTCAAGTTCTCAATTAAAACAAACACTTGGAATTTAACTGACTGTATCACTGTTAATTGGCTGTCAGTGATTGCAATCCTAGCCATCTTAGTGCTAGTAGGAGGCATGTTTAATAAAGGGCAGGTGCCAGGATACAGCAGGAGTGCATTGAAGTCATTGTACAAACACCAGCTGGTCTAAAATTAATGAAAGTCTAATCATAACCAGTGATAACACACCTATATGATTTCATGGCACAGACGAAAATAATATGTCCTTCGAGAGAATCAGTGAACACCAACCTTTTCCTCCTGTCTGATATCATAGTCAAGATGGGTGCCACTAAACAATAGCCATGAACTAAATGAGATCTGTGTAATTTGTTCCAACATCGGGCCTCTAGGGTGGTTTCACTTATCATTTTACCAAAAAACACTTTATGGAAGATCAGAGAAACAACGTATCTGTATAATGAAACATGAAGTCATTTTCCAATGCACTTTTTTGTATCATTGCTTGTGGTTTTAAAGATCTCTGATTGCAGTCATTCAGTAGGATCCTTTATTGTTTACGTCCAGTGGATACAAGCCTTTCCTGGTCACGTGATGGACACACGTCATTCAATGCCACAGCTGTGATAACTGTACTGTATGTCCAGTGGCGTACTAAGGTAGGGGCGGGGGGTGAGGTCCGCCCCCGGTGTCAGCTCTCAGGGGGTGCCAGAAGCAATGAGTGCTTCCATCAATACAGATGGAAGTGCTCATTGCTGGAGCGCAGGGAGCTGGGTCCTGTCACTCACCTCCCCGCGCTCCTCCTCTCCCTCAGGCCCGCAGCGCTTTGAATGGTGAAGCAGAGAGACTTCTCCCCGCTCCACCATTCAGGCTGCAGGCACGGATGGCTCTGCTGGAATGTGTGGGCGGAGCCTGGAGCCCGTAAATCTGCATAAGCTCCGCCCACACATTGCTGCACAGTGATCTGTGCCTGCAGAGAAGAGAGGACTTCAGGAACGGGACAAGGTGAGTAGCTGCTGTGTTTGTTTGTTTTTAATACAGAGGGGGCATTACTACTGTGGAGGGGGCACAGGGGGCATTACTGCTCTGGAGGGGGCACAGGGAACATTCCTACTCTGGAGGGGGCACAGGGGGCATTACTACTCTGGGGGGGCACAGGGGGCATTACTACTCTGGAGGGGGCACAGGGGGCATTACTACTGTGGAGGGGGCACAGAGGGTATTACTACTCTGGAGGGGGCACAAGGGGAATTACTACTCTGGAGGGGGCAGAGAGGGCATTACTACTCTGGAGGGGGGCACAGAGGGCATTTTTACTATGGAGGGGGCAGAGGGGGCATTACTACTCTGGAGGGGGCACAGAGGGCATTACTAATGTGAAGGGTGCACAGTGGGCATTTTTACTATGGAGGGGGCACAGAGCCAGAGGGCATTACTACAATGAAGGGGGCACAGACGGCATTATTACTGTGAAGGGGGCACAGTGGGCATTATTACTGTGAAGGGGACACTGTGGGCATTATTACTGTAAAGGGGGCCCAATGGGGATTATTACTGTGAAGGGGGCACAATGGGGATTATTACTGTGAAGGGACACAAAGAGGGCATAACTACTGTGAGAAGGCACAATGTGGGTATAACTACTGTGAGGGGGTACACATCTGTACAAAATTATCGTGAAGTTTGTACAATGAGGGGAATACTACTGTGAGGGGGTACAATTTTTTTTTACGTATTGGGGGAGGGGGGGTGCCAGAGAAAGGACCCGCCCCGGGTGCACAACACCCTAAGCACGCCACTGTGTATGTCTATCACACGACCAGGACAGATGTGCATGCTAGAAGTAAACTAGAACACTTGATAGTGAATTACAACAAGCAGAAATCTTGAAAACCATGAGGAATTATTACAGTATATTGGAAAATTATTGGAAAATTACACAATGAATAATCCTTATTTGCTAAAACTCGAACCACTTTAAAAGATGGGAGGGAAGATTCCTAGGAGACCTCAGAGTGTCCCACACAACTTTTTTTAGGCCACTGGAGCACTTCCGATTCGGTTGAGTCAATCTTTACTTACACATATAGGGGGTCATTTAATAAGACCGATGTTTTAGACTTTGGTTTTAATACCCCTTTAGCAGGCGGGGGATACACCTAATTTATAAATAGATGCTGGCCCCCTTGCTGGTGTAGATTTAGACCATTTTCTATGCCTAAAACATCCTGCCAGGCCAAATAACCTTGCGATAGATATATGACAAAAAGTGGCATATATCTGTTAGTAAATGACCTCCATAGTGGTTTCTTATTAAGTCAACACTGTGGTCAAACAGGTGTCCATATCCAGTGGCAATGACAATTAATAAAAATACATGTATAAGCATATTTAAATACAAATCATAGTGATTCAGACACTCACAGATTTTATGCCCTTAACAAGCGTCAATCACTGATAGTAAGTTGATCAGTGCTCATTTAGCTCCATTTGCCTGGAGCAATTATTGGTGCTGTATGTTACCAATCGTGAAAAACAGACATGTGATGTACATTTTATTTACGACCAATGGTAATCTATGTGGTTATTCACAAAGCAGTGTTTTTGACTGTCAGTGAAAAACAGATGTCAAAAAATAGAACATGTTCTATCTTGTCCGTTTTTCAGTGACTGACAGCCCCATACAATTGCATGGGTCCATTTTTAGAACAATAGTTTTTTATTGGGATTTTTCAAGTTATACAAAGAATAACAAAAGTCACAACAGACGTGGCATTGAAGTAACAAAGGAAAAGTTAGATATCATAGTGTCAGCAGGAGTGATTGTGATATTATAGGTATCTTTATACCGGAAGGAATACAGCGAGATGTTTAACAATATCACAGTCCAAGCAGGATAATTACCCAAAATAGTAAGCAAGTTTAGCCTCCAAGGCTGCAATGTGACAAGTGTTATAATCAAAAAGAAACAACACAATATAATATATTACATATTACACTAGAAAAGAAAGATAATTACTCGCTCTGAATCGGAGGGGTTGAGGGGTCCTATTTGTTAGGGATCACTGCTAAAGAAGAAGACAACCAAGCTCTCCATGTGTACTCAAATTTGGAATAAGTATAGTTCATATACGCTAACATTTTCTCATGAGTACAAGAGGTATTAACTAAGTCTACAATCTCTTGAAGTGGGGGGAGAGTAGGGGATTTCCAATATCTTTGTGATGACCAATTTATTGGACATGAGGATATGGGCAACGACAGTGCGATATTGGATTGGTAGGTCCATAATGTTAAGGAACAATAAAGCCAACTCTGGGGAGAAGGCTATTTTTCTTTCTGAGATAGAGTCCAAGAGATCAAAGCTCTTTTTCCATATAATTTGAGTAATGGGGAAAGACCAAAGGATGTGAAGGAGAGATCCCCTACTGCCGCATCCTCTCCAACAGAGGTGGGAGGTGCCAGGGTAGATGTGACTCAGTCTATCAGGGGTGAGATACCACCGGAGCATAGTTTTGATCACCGCTTCACACAAGTATGTTTTAGAAATAAAGGTACAGGAGGAAGACCAACTAATATCAGAGAACTGTTTACCCAACTCCTTTTCCCAGGTGAGGAAAGTAGTTGACTTCACAAATTGCTGCTTAGAGCCTAAAAGAGCATAAATGGGTCTTAGACTACTCGATGAGGAGCTATTGGTAGACCACAGAGGGAAAACCTCCTTACACGCAAGAGGAGTAGTAGGGTCATTTTCCTGAATGAGATGGCGGATTCTCAAATAAATGTAAAAATCCTTGTGTGGGATACAATATTGTTCTTGTAAGGTGGAAAATTGTTTTAGTTGGGAGTTATCAAAAAGAAGCCATAAAAAGTCTAGACCTTTGGACACCCAAGACTTCAAATCCAAGTCTGAGATGAAGAAGCTGAGTATTTCTAGAGGGGCTATCGCTCAGACAGGGGCAGATTGGCCATAGACTGTACAGGGAAATCTTCCGGTGGGCTGATGCCCAGGGGGCCACCTGAGCCCTCCTCACAGCCATTCAGTGGAAGTTTTTGGGGATGTATTTTGTGCTGCTGGCAGTATAATGTGATGGACTGTGGTATTTGGCTCTATTGGGGCAGTATAAAGTGCCACAATATGGTATTGCTGGCCCTGCCTTCCATCAATTTTGACCCAACTACAAAACGGGCCACTTTTAATATTTTTTCCAGGGCCAATTTAAGTTCCCAGTCCATCCCTGCGCTCGGATAGAGAATTTCTCCTTGGAAACCTTAGAATGGAATAGTTGCCAAATAGAGATGGAAGTGGAAGGAAAGCTGGGAAGGGTTCCTAGAGAGAGTTTTGGATTCAAAGCTGCAAGTAATAGAGCTTTAAGATTGTGACCAGGAGTAGTAGCTGTCTCTATGTAAATCCAATTATATTGCATATCTCCCCTCCACCAGGATGGGAGGGAGATAGGAACTGTCCTCATCGCATACAAGATTTTTGGGAGGGTCATCATCTGGAAGGTCCCTATGCGGCCAACCCAAGAGATTTCTTGCTTATTATATTGAGATAAGTCCTTCTCTACAGTTTCCAGCAGGGGGAGGTAGTTAAGTTTATACAGAGATTTGAGCTTATTGGAGACTTTTGTACCTAGGTATTGGATACCTTCCTCTTGCCAGTCTAAAGTATAATGGGATTGCAAATGTAGGAGAGAAGCGAGTTTAATATTAATAGGAAGTGCTTGAGACTTCTATTCATTTTATAGAAGGAGACCTCGCCATATGGGTCCATTTTTAATGTCCGTTTCTCAGAAAGTGAAAAAAAGTCTGTTAAAAATGGACAGTTTATCCATTTTTAATGGAAGCTTTTTTTCACTGTCGTGTGCATGCAACTTTAGTGTTGAGCGAATTGAGCTTCGGATCACAGATTCAAAGCCGATTCATTCTAACACTTTGTTTTAATGCTATACGGAGACCTGTCTCCGTACAGCATTAAAATGTATTGCCTCCATGGAGGCAAAATTCGTTACACCCGAAGTCGCGTGAGACTTCAAGGAATGAATTCTGTTTTCATTTCTACACCTTTAAAAACATTTAAAATTCTGAATCCGAAGTCAGGTTTGGTACAGGCTGTTACCTTGGTACCAAACCCGACTTCAGATTGCAAATTTGAAATGTTTTTAAAGATGTAGAAATGAATATTGAATGAATTCATCAAAGTCTAGCGCGACTTCGGGTGAAACCAGAGGCAATACATTTTAATGCTGTACGGAGACAGGTCTCCGTACAGTATTAAAACGAAGTGTTAGAACGAACTGACTTCGGATTTATGATCTGAAGCTCGATTCGCTACACACTAGTGAGTGTGATTGTTTGGGTGCATACATTTTCTTTACTGTTAGCAGCACATCCTTATTTACACTAAGTGATACGCTGTCGATAACCAATAATTCTTATGTCAGCCTAAAACATGACATCCGCCAACAAACGCGCATTTGCCTGTTTATCAGCTGATCAGCGGGCATGTTTATATGAGGCAACGATCGGGAACGAGTGTTCAAAAGTTTGATCGCTCGCTGACAGTAAATAAAATAAGCAATGTATATCAGTCGGCACTACGGTGATAGCGTGCTGGTGCACGTGTCCTAGGGTTGGCGCCTCATATAAGTAGCAATAGTGAAGGACCGGCACTCACTGTTTTTTCTTTTGAAATGCTCATTTATTGCCACATATTAGTGATGCGCTTCGGCACAATCTGTGCCTTCCTCAGACAGTCAGTAAAGAAAAAAAGTGGATAACGGAAAGTCTGGCCTACTGTGACACATTCGTACATCTGCGCCCACTGCTGCTTCTCTCCCTCCACTGGGCACAGCCGCCGTATCTCTTACCCACTCTGGTGCTCTTGTTTGCCGGTCGAATAGCCTCAAGCCAAATCTGTTCAAATGACAGATTCTATGAGACTCTATATAAAATGAAGCAGCCATTACGTCACATTTCTCTATTCAACAGAGAAGCATTTCAAACGATATCACTAAATATTCCTATCTTATTTAATAAAACAAAGCATTGTTCTCCTTAGAAGACTTGGAGCAAGATAAATTCATGCTTTCCACTTAGCAGTCCCTAAGTGAATTTCACATTTCATATGGGACACAGATCCCATTACAAGAACCAAGAAAATGAAATGTCATTCTGCACTATCAGCTCCCTCCTACACATGGGATGAACCAGTTCCCATAAATCAGCTGTCCAGTTGCCAATGCTTATAATCAATCAGATCACTCCTTGCCTGGAGGAGAGAAGGAAGGAGATATTTACAATGAAGAGCTAGTTTTTCAACCCATCCTTTAAGAATGCCATTATAATCTACTTTATGTGAGGATTATCGTCTTCCTATACCATACACTGTGATCCTCCTAAAGATTTACTGGTGAATCTTAATTGAAATGACAGTACATAAATATTTCTATTATGGTACATTATCACCTTCCTCTATGTGCTTACCAGAAGTCCAGCCCTTTTAGAATACATAATTTATCAGCTTCCCCTACATACTGACAGCTGATTGGTTCATCATATGGTTTCATATACACGACTCAGCAACAAGAAAAGTGATAGGTCTAAGCTCTTTATGTAGTTTTACCCCTTTGACTCCACGCTATATCATTCAAATTTCCTAAAACAGAGAAATGGGGCACTTAAAGGGGTTTTCCAGGCTTTTAATATTGATGACGTATCCTCAGGTTAGGTCATCAATATCAGATTGACGGGGGTCCGACAACCGGCACCTCCACCAATCAGCTGTATGAAGAGAAGGCACACACCGCATGCGTGCCATCTCCTGTCTCTCCTTCTGCTCACCGCTGCTATGTACAGAGAGCAAGAGGAGAGACACGAGACGGCATGCACACACGGCGTGTGCCTTCTCTTCATACAGCTGATCGGCGGGGGTACAAGGTGTTGGACCCCTGCCGATCTGATATTGATGACCTATCCTGAGGAGAGGTCATCAATATTAAAAGCCTGGAAAACCCCTTTAGACATGATAAATCATTTAAGAGGCTATATTATTAAATAAGTATGGTTCTGATTTTAATATCAATGGAAAGTTCCCTTTAAGGCTTAGTTCATACACAGCATTTTGCACCGTTACTTAAGGTGTTTTCTTTGGCATTTGTGATGGATGTTTAAGTCAAAGATGCTGTAGCCAAATATTGCTCAGAGTCTATAAGTAATGATGTTTTGTTTTTTGCTTTTTTTTAAAAAAAGAACCTTATAATTATTATTATTTATTATTATTAAAGCGCCGTTCATTCCATGGCACTGTACATATGAAAAGGGGTATACACACATAATAAAGACAATTGCAGTAAACATGAACAAGATGAGTTACAAACTGGTACAGAAAGAGAGAGGACCCTTCTAGCGAGGGATGGGGACAGCATACAGCAGGTAAGGGTAAAGCGGGTCATGCAGCAGTATAGTGGCAGCAGGGTTATTGTAAGTTGTAAGCTTGTCTGAAGAGGTGGATTTTCAAGTTTCTTTCTTTTGAAAGTCTGATATACAGTGGTCCCTCAAGTTACAATATTTGGTTCCAGGACGACCTTTGTATGTTGAAACCATTATATGTTGAGTAATTGGTTCCAAAGCTCCAAAATGTCATCCAAGATAAGAGAAAATGAAGATTTAAGAAAAATAAGCAGATAACTAAGACAGATAAGATAAGTTCTTACATATAACGGTAAGGGATAGCTGATAACTCGCAACTAATATATCTACAAGTGCATCTCAACAAATTAGACTATCATCAAAAAGTTGTTTTTTTCAGTAATTCAATTTAAAAAGTGAAACCCATATATGGCTTACAGCCAAGGAAAGCCCAAAAGTCATTATCTCAGAAAATTAGAATATTATATTAGACCAACTGTATTTTTTTTTTAAACACAGAAATGTTGGCCAAATGAAAAGTATATCCAGTAAATGCACTCAATACTTGGTTGGGGCTCCTTTTGCATGAATGACTGCATCAATTCGGCTTGGCATGGAGGCGATCACCTGTGGCACTGCAGAAGTGTTATGGAAGCCCAGGTTGCTTTGAGCGTTCAGCATTGTTGGGTCTGGTGTCTCTCATCTTCCTCTTGACAATACCCCATAGATTCTCTATGGCATTAAGGTCAGGTGAGTTTGCTGGCCAATCAAGCACAGTGATACTGTGGTTATTACACCAGGTATTGGTACTTTTCGCAGTGTGGACAGGTGCCAAGTCCTGCTGGAAAATAAAAATTCCATCTCCAAAAAGCTTGTCGGCAGAGGGAAGCATGAAGTGATCTAAAATTTCCTAGCAGAAGGCTGCACTGTCTTTGGTCTTGATAAAACACAGTGGACCTACACCAGCAGATGACATGGCTCCCCAAACCAGCACTGACTGTGGAAACTTCATACTAGACCTCAAGCAGCTTGTATTCAGTGTGTGTGTGCCTCTCCACTCTTCCTCCAGACTCTGGGACCTTGATTTCCAAATTAAATGCAAAATTTACTTTCACCTGAGAACAACACTTTTGACCACTGAGAATAGTCTAGTTCTTTTTCTCCTTGGCCCAGGTAAGAGGCTTCTGGTGTTGTCTATTGGTCATGAGTGGTTTGACACATGGAATGTGACACTTGTAGCCCTTGTCCTGGATATGTCTGTGTGTGGTGGCTCTTGAAGCACTGACTCCAGCAGCAGTCCACTCCTTGTAAATCTCCACGAAATTTAGGAAAGGTCTTTTCTTCACAATCCTATGAAGGCTGCGGTTCTCCCTGTAGGTTGTGCACTTTTTTCTACCACCCTTTTTCCTTCCACTCAACTTTCCATTAATATGCTTTGATAAAGCACTCTGTGAACAGCCAGCTTCTTTAGCAATGACCTTTTGTGGCTTATCCTCCTTGTGGAGTGTGTCAATGTCAGCCTTCTGGACATCTGTCAAGTCAGCAGTCTTCCCCATGATTGTGTCGCCTACTGAACCAGACGAAGGGACCTTTTGAACGGCTAAGGCTAAGGTTTTGGGTTAATTATTCTAATTTTCTGAGATAATGCATTTTGGGTTTTCCTTGGCTGTAAGCCATAATCATCAACATTAACAGAAATAAACACTTGAAAAAGTTCACCCTGTTTGTAATGACTCAATATAATATATGTGTTTCACTTTTTGAACTGAATTACTGAAAAAAACTACTTTTTGATGATATTCTAATTTATTGAGATGCACTTGTATTTTACTCTAGAAGTGGCCTTGATTGGTTGGGTCTGAGTCTGAGGCATTGTATGCTGAGTCTAGTTTCAACTTACGATGGGTCAGAAAAGACCATTGTATGTTGAAAATATTGTATCTTGAGGCCATTGTATCTTGAGGAATTACTATATTGGCATAGAGAGTTCCAGATTATAGGTGCTGTATGGGAGAAATATTGGAGATGCTTGTGGGAAAAGGTGATAAAAAGAAAGTAGAGAAGGAGGTCTTGTGAGGATTGGAAATTACATGTGGGGATGTATGGGGAAAGCAGTTCAGACATAAACAGAGGGGACAGATTTTGAATGGCCTTATATGTAGTTGTTGGTATTTAAAATTAAATTTGCTGGGCAATGGGGAGCCAGGGAAGGGATTGGTAGAGGAGAGAGGCAGAAGAGTAAGGCAGGAGAGGTGGATTCCTTGGCAGCAGAGTTGAGGATAGATTGGAGGGTTGTGGGGCCACAGAGGAAGATGTTACAATAATCTAGGCAGCAGATGATGGGGGCATGTACAAGCATTTTTATAGACTCCTGGTTGATCCGAGAGATATTTTGAGTTGGAGGCGGTAGGAGGTGGAAAGGGCTCAGGTGTGTGGTTTGAAGGGCAGAATCAAAGGTTACTCCAAGGCAGCAGACTTGGTTGGCCAGGGAGGGTGTGCAGCCATTGATCTTGATAGATAAGTCTATTGGTGAAGTTGAGTGAGATGGGGAAAGATGACAAATTCTTTAACACTTGCATAAAACGTTATGAAAAGTTATTGAAATTCCTGATTTTTTACAAACATTTAAAAGTGCTGAAGAAATTGTATGTGAAGGGATTTTCTGGAATAGGTCATCAATTTCAGATTGATGGGGACACCCTGCACCCTCGCCAATCACTTGTTTCTGGCAGCTGCTGGTACTGGAATCTATAAAGTGGATTGGAGGCTTGCATACAGGTGTCATATACGAATGAAGCCTTATTTTGTTTTCTAATACCTACTAAATACCATTATGTTTATTTATTGTTGTAAATGCAAAAACTTTCTATAATTAAGCTGGGAGCTGTATAGCCTTCTACACATACTAGCCAACTTATCTGAAGCACCCTCTGGAAGGACCTCAAGTGCCACGTGTGAAGAGCACAGCGAAGATTTATTTTTCTTGCTCTCCTGTTCTCGACACCATTACAGGTCTCATGATGAGGCATTGCCTCATCAATGGGTGTTTGGATGCCGGGACTGAATCTAAGGAGGTAGCTTCCCAGTGCCACACAGAGTGCTGCTTTCCAGGAGGTGCCTGAAGGCATCTGTGACATTTGTCAATTCTCCTTGGAGTCCAGGAGTTCTCCCCTTTTACCAGGAGCCTCCAAGACATTCCAGGAGAGTTGCCAAGTATGCTAAGTTAAGAGTGTATGTTTATCTCCAGTTGTATGACTGTGGAGGCAAGTGAATAAGTGACTGTTAACAAGAATGATCAACTCTGTACCGGGATTAACACAATATGAAATGAACAGGAAGATTTCAGATTACTATGGTCCCCTTGTTAAATGAAAGTGAATTCAGTGCCAACTTCTGAACATTAAAGGGGTTCTCCAAGATTTTAATATTGACGACCTATTGCACGCACCGTCTCCTCATACAACTGAATGGCGGGGGTGCCAGGTGTCGGATCCCTGCCGATCTGATATTAATGACCTTTCCTGAGGATAGGTCATCAATTTTAAAAGCCCGGAGAACCCCTTTAAATCTTCTACTTAAAGACTGTTCTAATGGACACTACCTGCATTATTATTCCAGGTTTGGATTCCAGACTAGGAATACATACACTTTTGTAATGTACATGTATTTCAAATTTAGCCGTATCCAGAAAAAAGGTAGCCTAGATTAGGTTTGTATAATGTATCAATAGGATAAATGCATAGGACTAGAAAAGGTGTCAGTCATGTGAGTACAGTACATTAGACCCATGATCAGAAAGGAACAGATTGCACCATAAACCCCTATGATGCAGTCAGTTTGGATCAGGGGAAATGTGGTCGATCCAGTTAGGTGAATCAGCCCTTATATGGCAACTAATGGTGATAGCACATGTTCATGAATGATTACCACAGTATGCAGTTCCATCTTGTAAGTGATTGCCACCTTTTGTCTGATATTATGTCTGTTGTTAATATTTTTCAATAAAGTCCTACATTTTACCATTACACTTGTGGCGTGTATGACTTGTAGGTACTATTTGTTTCTGACTTGCTTAAAGGAGTACTCCCATCATAGACAATGGGGGCATATCACTAGGATATGCCCCCATTGTCTGATAGGTGCAAGTCCCACCGATGGGGCCCGCACCTATATCGAGAACGGAGCAGGGAGCGCTGTGCCTGGAGAACCGAGTATCCTGGGGTCCGGCCACCACCAGGCACAGCTCCCTGCTGCTCCCATAGAAATGAATGGGCGCACACTGCGCATGCACGGCCACCGCTCCCATTCATTTCTGTTGAGCCAACGGAAATAGCCAAGTCAGCGCTTGGCTATTTTCTGCGGCCCCATAGAAATGAATGGAGGGTGGCTACGCAAGCACAGTGCACCTTTCATTTCACATTTCATTTCCCGGCTCTGTTCTCGATATGGGTGTGGGTCCCAGAGGTTTGCACTTTGCACCAAAAAATGCAGGTGCAAAAAAATATAATATACAAGTGCATCTCAATAAATTAGAATATCAACAAAAAGTTTTTTTTTTCAGTAATTCAGTTCAAAAAGTGAAACACATATATCATAAATAGACATTACAAACAGAGTGAACGTTTTAAAGTTATGTTAATGTTGATGATTATAGCTTACAGACATGGAAAAAACAAAATTCATTATCTCAGAAAATTTGAATAATTAACCCAAAACACCTGCAAAAGCTTTCTAAGCCTTTAAAAAGGTCCCTTAGTCTGGTTCAGTAGGCAACACAATCATGGGGAAGACTGCTGACTTGACAGATGTCCAGAAGGCTGACATTGACACACTCCACAAGGAGGGTAAGCCACAAAAGGTCATTGCTAAAGAAGCTGGCTGTTCACAGAGTGCTTTATCAAAGCATATTAATGGAAAGTTGAGTGGAAGGAAAAAGGGTGGTAGAAAAAAGTGCACAACCTACAGGGAGAACCGCAGCCTTCATAGGATTGTGAAGAAAAGACCTTTCCTAAATTTGGGGGAGATTCAGGAGTGGACTGCTGCTGGAGTCAGTGCTTCAAGAGCCACCACACACAGACGTATCCAGGACATGGGCTGCAAGTGTCACATTCCATGTGTCAAGCCACTCATGACCAATAGACAACACCAGAAGCGTCTTACCTGGGCCAAGGAGAAAAAGAACTAGACTGTTGTACAGTGGTCAAAGGTGTTGTTCTCAGATGAAAGTAAATTTTGCATTTAATTTGGAAATCAAGGTCCCAGAGTCTGGAGGAAGAGTGGAGAGGCACTCAATCCAAGCTGCTTGAGGTCTAGTGTGAAGTTTCCACAATCAGTGATGGTTTGGGGAGCCATGTCATCTGCTGGTGTAGGTCCACTGTGTTTTATCAAGACCAAAGTCAGTGCAGCTGTCTACCAGGAAATTTTAGAGCACTTCATGCTTCCCTCTGCCGACAAGCTTTTTGGAGATGGAATTTTTATTTTCCAGCAGGACTTGGCACCTGTCCACACTGCCAAAAGTACCAATACCTGGTTTAATAACCACAGTATCACTGTGCTTGATTGGCCAGCAAACTCACCTGACCTTAACGACATAGAGAATCTATGGGGTATTATCAAGAGGAAGATGAGAGAAACCAGATCCAACAATGTAGACGAGCTGAAGGCTGCTATCAAAGCAACCTGGGCTTTCATAACACCTCTGCAGTGCCACAGGTGATCGCCTCCATGCCACGCCACATTGATGCAGTCATTCATGCAAAAGGAGCCCCAACCAAGTATTGAGTGCATTTACTGGACATACTTTTCATTTGGCCAACATTTCTGTGTTTAAAAAAAAAATTACAGTTGGTCTAATATAATATTCTAATTTTATGAGATTTGGGACTTTTTGGGTTTTCCTTGGCTGTAACCCATAATCATCAACATTAACAGAAATAAACACTTGAAAAAGTTCACTCTGTTTGTAATGACTCTATATAATATACCGTACTTTTCGCTTTATAAGAGGCACTTTTTTCACACCCAAATGTAAGGGGAAAATTGCGGTGCGTCTTATAAAGCGAATACAAGTGAGCGCTTCCATTATGGAAGCACTCACTTGTATGTATAAGGTGCCGGGACCACCATTAGACCTCAGATCAGCCCACCCAGCCCATAAGGATAAAATAAAAACCTCTCTTACCTGTCCTGCGCCATGGCTCCGCTTCGGGTCCGGCGCTCCTCTGTCTTCCTGGGCCGGCTCTGCACTGTCCTGTCCACGTACAGCGTCAGGACGTAGTGCGCGCACTATGACCTGCCGCTGAACGGAGTCAGGTGACAGTGCAGGCCTTAGAAGCCAGAGGAGCGCTGGACCCAGAGCGGAGTTGCGGCGCAGGACAGGTAAGAGAGGTTTTTATTTTATCCTTATGGGCTGGGTGGGCTGATCTGAAGTCTGATGGGGGCATATTCATTTAATATGGGGGCTTATGGGCTGATCTGAGGTCTGATGGAGATAGAGGGGGCTGATATGGGGGCTTATGGGCTGATCTGAGGTCTGATGGGGATAGAGGGGGCTGATATGGGGGCTGATCTGAGGTCTGATGGGGGCATATTCTTTTGATATGGGGGCTTATGGGCTAATCTGAGGTCTGATGGGGTAGAGGGGGCTGATATGGGGGCTGATATGGGGGCTGATCTGAGGTCTGATGGGGGCACAGTGGGCTGATATGGGGGCACAGTGGGCTGATATGGGGGCTAATCTGAGGTCTGATGGGGGCACAGTGGGCTGATATGGGGGCACAGTGGGATCATCTGAGGTCTGATGGGGGCACAGTGGGCTGATCTGAGGTCTGATGGAGGTGTGACATGGAGGGCTGATGGGATTCTGACATGGAGGACTGATATGAGGTGTGATGAAAAATAATTTTTTCTTATTTTCCTACTTTAAAATCTGAAGTGCGTCTTATAAAGCGAAAAATATGGTATGTGTTTCACTTTTTGAATTGAATTACTGAAAAAAACAACTTTTTGATAATATTCTAATTTATTGAGATGCACTTGTAACTAAAAATTCAAAAGTGCAGAAAAATGGCACTTTTTATCAAGACTGGTATACACATATGTAAATCATAATTTTCCTGCACTGCCATGCGATGTGTCTAATTTATTAAGAGGGCTCCAGAATCAGGAGATATTTAGTTATTGTATGATAAGCTTTAGGAATACTAGACAGGTCCTGTAATACTGTCTGTAGTTTAGGAGTACTATTGGCGCTTTATACAATGCTCTCATATGCCTTAGTATACTGGTGTGGGAATCTAGTTCAAAGAAACAAATTAATTCCTATCACATTAGTTGTGAGCTACCAAAGAAAGCACTTGCATGATGTAATTGTCTTGTCAAGGCCTGCTATATGTCACCTGTCATGCACATGTCTTTTATGGCTGTATGACGATATACCAGTCTTTTAAAATTGTCAGTAACAGAGCCAATCCCACACTTTACAAATAGCAGAAAGGAAACAGCAGATAAGAGGTGCTCGCTGTGTCTTACCTGATAAAGCCTCTCTGCCAGAAACTGGTCCATCTGGTTTACTGATAGACTCCTCTCCTTGGCCATTCTTCACATATTCAGGAGGCAAGACAGAGAGGGAAGGGGAAGTCTTAGTGATTATTTCTGGTGGATAACAAACTAATATCTTGTAACGTCTACGCCACTACAGTACAAAGAACAGAACTAGCACAGGGAGTCCGACACCAGAAAATCACTGAGAAACCAGGCACAATGCCTTAAAGCTCAACTGAATGTAATCATACCTTTCACTTAGCAACTTGATGCTTCATTGTGGAGAAACCAGTGCATCCCCGCCTAGTAATCTTGTCTGTTGCAGTACCACAGACCTGGGGTGTATATGTTATGCATTATGTCATTCATTACAGCAGAAGAGGTATGGTTGGCAGGTATAGGGTTCCCCACCCTATTCCCCCCCTCTTGGTTGGAGTGGGCTGGTCTGACTTCTTGCCAGGAGGGGGAGTTGGAGTCCACACAGGAAGGAAACAGGAAGCACATGCCAGAGCTCCTACTCCTATGGACTGTATCCATTCTCCAGTGAGAACATCACTCCAAAGTCCAAAGAGATCATCAGAATCAAGAACACTGCTTCCAAATAAGGAAGTGATTAGCAAAAATCAACATGTTACAGACCCTGCTGCAAGTGAGGGACTACAGCTCAGACACCGATCACCTAGAACAACCAGCTCCAGACCAGACAAATGCCAAGCTTGTATCTCACAGTGGACACCAATATCAAGTACCATTTAATTACCATACAACCAGCCATCATATCTCCTCATCTGCACTTTGTACTTAATACTGCTGGATGTGCCACAAGTTATCTTCTGTACTAAGTAAAGAGAGACTTTTATATACGTTTACTTCTGGCCTGACTCTTTAAACCACTTTGCTACTACCCAGGTAGCAGCAGCCTGAGGGAGTACACCGTGACTCAACACCTCATGGCTACCACTCCCATCCTCTGCACCAGCTCCTCAGGGGTTCGCTGCTCTGGCAAGAAGAAGAAGGTAGGGGCTTACAGATAAAGCGGGTAGAGCAGAGGTGCACAGAGTGGCTTGGGATCATCCTCGGTGCACTTAACTACATATTTCCTTATGGATTAAAAGCACTTTTTATCCAGAATGACTCAACGGATAAGTGAAGGGTACCATTACATTCAGATGAGTTAGCTATACAGGGCATTGTGCCTAGTTTAAAGTGGTATTTCCATGTGGGACATTGATGGGACATTCCTATGTACACAACCAGGGCCCTGATCTAGAGATAGATGCAGGTCCCACCTCTGGAACCCATATCCTAAATTATATCACTGAAGGACCACTATAATATAACTTTTATTGGTAACGTCTAAAAGTAAAAAATAATCATAACACACATGTCATAGATGAGAGGGGAAAAAAAGGTAGACATGGATAGGGTATGGAGAGGAGAGCAGGCACATTTGAAGAGTTACTCCACTTAGGTCCAGTGATTGAATGGCACTATTATGTTGGTGCCAATAGAGAGGGTATCCATCAATGGTATGTCAGAGTCCAGTACGATATTAATTAGATATATATACTGTATCTCTAATTAATATCGTACTGGACTCTGACATACCTTTGACTGACTATTTTCTCTGTCCTGGTGGGTGGCTTTGGCTACTTTTCCCGTGTCAGGGATCTAGTAGGGCGATCAGGAGGTTCCTGACACGGGATCGCCCCTATCGCGGCGGCTATTCAGTTTATTAGGCAGGGACATTAGTTGTTGAGGGATTTGAATAGGGGCAGTGTCCCCCCCCCCCCCCCCCTTATTATCATTAAGGGATACCCTCTCTATTGGCACCAACAAAATAGTGCCATTCAATCACTGGACCTAAGTGTAGTAATTCTTCAAACGTGCCTGCTCTCCTCTCCATACCCTGTCCATGTCTACCCTTTTTTTTTCCCCTCTCATCTATGACATGTGTTATGATTATTTTTTACTTTTAGATAAGTTACCAATAAAAGTTATATTTTAGTGGTCCTTCGGTGATATAATTTCGGTTCTTTCCACTAATCTAATATCAAATCCACGTGACGGGTGACTTGTCAGATCTGAGTAATATGGCATATTCCCATCAATGTCTTAGATGGGAATACCCCTTTAATAGTAAATTTGCTGGCAATAGATTCCCTTTAAGCAAAAATTTGCATGTCATTTTGAACAGTTATCAAGATTAGAGATACCCATAATTGCAGCTGAAAGTGTTTCACCAATTTGCAAATGTGGTCACAATTCAATCCATTAGTTACCTACTTTGTAATGCCAGGTACAGGTACCCTCTAAATTGTAAAGTGATGTTGGCACTATACAAATAAAGATTATTAAAATTATTATTCATTATTATTTAATTATTATTAAAGTTATTAATTTTAAAATATCCCCATTGTAATTAGTATGAACTACTTACTGTAACAATTGTTTAATGTAAAATCTGTATAAGGAATGGTTATATAGCAAATTCATAGCAAAATAAGATGGGGCCCCCATCAGTAGGAATAATTAAAGGTATGTACAGTCATGGCCAAAAGTTTTGAGAATGATAAAAATATTAATTTTTACAAAGTCTACTGCTTATGTTTTTATAATGGCAATTTGCATATACTCCAGAATGTTATAAAGAGTGATCAGCTTAACAGCAATTACTTGCAAAGTCAATATTTGCCTAGAAAATGAACTTTATCCCCCAAAACACATTTCAACATCATTGCAGCCCTGCCTTAAAAGGACCAGCTAACATCGTTTCAGTGATTGCTCCATTAACACAGGTGTGGGTGTTGATGAGGACAGGGCTGGAAATCAATCTGTCATGATTAAGTAAGAATGACACCACTGGACACTTTAAAAGGAGGCTGGTGCTTGGCATCATTGTTTCTCTTCTGTTAACCATGGTTATCTCTAAAGAAACACGTGCAGTCATCATTGCACTGCACAAAAATGGCCTAACAGGGAAGAGTATCGCAGCTAGAAAGATTGCACCTCAGTCAACAATCTATCGCATCATCAAGAACTTCAAGGAGAGAGGTTCCATTGTTGCCAAAAAGGCTCCAGGGCGCCCAAGAAAGACCAGCAAGCGCCAGGACCGTCTCTTAAAAGTGATTCAGCTGCGGGATCGGGCTACCAGCAGTGCAGAGCTTGTTCAGGAATGGCAGCAGGCAGGTGTGAGTGCATCTGCACGCACTGTGAGGCGGAGAGTCTTGGAGCAAGGCCTGGTCTCAAGGAGGGCAGCAAAGAAGCCACTTCTCTCCAGAAAAAAACATCAGGGACAGACTGATATTCTGTAAAAGGTACAGGGAGTGGACTGCTGAGGACTGGGGTAAAGTCATTTTCTCTGATGAATCCCCTTTCCGATTGTTTGGGACATCTGGAAAACAGCTTATTCGGAGAAGACGAGGTGAGCGCTACCACCAGTCTTGTCTCATGCCAACTGTAAAGCATCCTGAAACCATTCATGTGTGCGGTTGCTTCTCAGCCAAGGGAATCGGCTCTCTCACAGTCTTGCCTAAAAACACAGCCATGAATAAAGAATGGTACCAGAATGTCCTCCGAGAGCAACTTCTCCCAACCGTCCAAGAGCAGTTTGGCGATCAACAATGCCTTTTCCAGCATGATGGAGCACCTTGCCATAAAGCAAAGATGATAACTAAATGGCTCAGGGAACAAAACATAGAGATTTTGGGTCCATGGCCTTGAAACTCCCCAGATCTTAATCCCATTGAGAACTTGTGGTCAATTATCAAGAGACGGGTGGACATACAAAAACCAACAAATTCTGACAAAATGCAAGCATTGATTGTGCAAGAATGGACTGCTATCAGTCAGGATTTGGTCCAGAAGTTGATTGAGAGCATGCCAGGGAGAATTGCAGAGGTCCTGAAGAAGAAGGGTCAACACTGCAAATATTGACTTGCTGCATTAACTCATTCTAACTGTCAATATAAGCTTTTGTTACTCATAATATGATTGCAATTATATTTCTGTATGTGATAAAAACATCTGACAAACACACATAAAAACCAGAGGGCAGCAGATCATGTGAAAATATAATATTTGTGTCATTCTCAAAACTTTTGGCCATGACTGTATAATAGCACCACATATCAGAGAACCCGCATTATAGAAAAAAGGCACCATATTGTTATTCCTCATAAAATGGTACAATGGGGAAAATTATCATCTGCCTGCACCAAAAAAGTGGCGTTAAAAATTTATAAACGAAGGCAGTCATTTAAAAACAGATATACGCCATTTTTTCGGCAGAATCTGCAACTTCCTCCCCGCTCACGCCAGGTCTAAAAAAGGGGGCGTGGTGCGGGTGGGGAAGGGGATAGGCCCTTCATCCTTTTCTATGCCTGGTTTAGGCTTAGAAAATGGTCTAAATGAAAGACAAGGAAGATATCTTACGTTTAGAATCGGCAGTGGATACACCAAATTTATGTAGAGGCCGGCATGTTACAGTTAGGGCCAGAAATATTTGGACAGTGACACAATTTTTGCGAGTTGGGCTCTGCATGCCACCACATTGGATTTGAAATGAAACCTCTACAACAGAATTTAAGTGCAGATTGTAACGTTTAATTTGAAGGGTTGAACAAAAATATCTGATAGAAAATGTAGGAATTGTACACATTTCTTTACAAACACTCCACATTTTAGGAGCTCAAAAGTAATTGGACAAATAAACATAACCCAAACAAAATATTTTTATTTTCAATATTTTGTTGCGAATCCTTTGGAGGCAATCACTGCCTTAAGTCTGGAACCCATGGACATCACCAAACACTGGGTTTCCTCCTTCTTAATGCTTTGCCAGGCCTTTACAGCCACAGCCTTCAGGTCTTGCTTGTTTGTGGGTCTTTCCGTCTTAAGTCTGGATTTGAGCAAGTGAAATGCATGCTCAATTGGGTTAAGATCTGGTGATTGACTTGGCCATTGCAGAATGTTCCACTTTTTTGCACTCATGAACTCCTGGGTAGCTTTGGCTGTATGCTTGGGGTCATTGTCCATCTGTACTATGAAGCGCCGTCCGATCAACTTGGAAGCATTTGGCTGAATCTGGGCTGAAAGTATATCCCGGTACACTTCAGAATTCATCCGGCTACTCTTGTCTGCTGTTATGTCATCAATAAACACAAGTGACCCAGTGCCATTGAAAGCCATGCATGCCCATGCCATCACGTTGCCTCCACCATGTTTTACAGAGGATGTGGTGTGCCTTGGATCATGTGCCGTTCCCTTTCTTCTCCAAACTTTTTTCTTCCCATCATTCTGGTACAGGTTGATCTTTGTCTCATCTGTCCATAGAATACTTTTCCAGAACTGAGCTGGCTTCTTGAGGTGTTTTTCAGCAAATTTAACTCTGGCCTGTCTATTTTTGGAATTGATGAATGGTTTGCATCTAGATGTGAACCCTTTGTATTTACTTTCATGGAGTCTTCTCTTTACTGTTGACTTAGAGACAGATACACCTACTTCACTGAGAGTGTTCTGGACTTCAGTTGATGTTGTGAACGGGTTCTTCTTCACCAAAGAAAGTATGCGGCGATCATCCACCACTGTTGTCATCCGTGGACGCCCAGGCCTTTTTGAGTTCCCAAGCTCACCAGTCAATTCCTTTTTTCTCAGAATGTACCCGACTGTTGATTTTGCTACTCCAAGCATGTCTGCTATCTCTCTGATGGATTTTTTCTTTTTTGTCAGCCTCAGGATGTTCTGCTTCACCTCAATTGAGAGTTCCTTTGACCGCATGTTGTCTGGTCACAGCAACAGCTTCCAAATGCAAAACCACACACCTGGAATCAACCCCAGACCTTTTAACTACTTCATTGATTACAGGTTTACGAGGGAGACGCCTTCAGAGTTAATTGCAGCCCTTAGAGTCCATTGTCCAATTACTTTTGGTCCCTTGAAAAAGAGGAGGCTATGCATTACAGAGCTATGATTCCTAAACCCTTTCTCCGATTTGGATGTGGAAACTCTCATATTGCAGCTGGGAGTGTGCACTTTCAGCCCATATTATATATATAATTGTATTTCTGAACATGTTTTAGTAAACAGCTAAAATAACAAAACTTGTGTCACTGTCCAAATATTTCTGGCCCTAACTGTATGTTTAGGCACAGGGACTGCCAGAGGATGCATCTAATTTATTAAACTAGGCATATCCTCCAGCAGTGCAGGGCATATCAAGACTGGCGCCGAAAGTGCTAGTCTTGATACATCTTCCTCAATGTACTTGTACCTGACCACCCCCTCCCCCAACCTCTGGGCCCCATAGAAATGTTATAGTTATGCCTATGAATTCTATACATACATACATAAACTCTATATATACAGATATATATTTACAGATATATATATATATAATTACTATATCTGCAAATATAATCACAAAAAGTATAAAACAGGATATAGCTATAAATGTATATGGTATGCAAATACAGTAAATATAGAAAATGAATATATAAATCATACATAACAGCACTAACAATGAAATGCATTTTCTGTCCTATTATATTCCCCTTAAAGGGGTTATCACATTAATTAAAAAAAAAAATATCTGCAGTAATGTACACTAATATTTTAACTACATCAATACAAAAAATACTGCTCTCCAATGTAATTTTCAGCTCCCCCGCTTATATAGATATGGATTTATATTTCTATTAATTTAAAAGTATGGACAAATGAATGAATGAAAGGTTCACCTGCTTCACTGTGAGATCACTATGCCAGCACTGAGGGATGAGGAAGCAGCAGGTAATCAGCATATTAGTCCACTTATGAATGCAGGAGGACGTAGACTGTGGGCTGGTGCATGTATAGTGCAGTTATACTTCGTTTGAAATGCCATATTTATTGCTTAGTAATACTTTCATGGGATAAACCTTTTAAGGTAAATCTGCCAATTCTAAAGACGTAACATTCTGATATTGTTACTTTGTATCATTGTTTTGTGTCATTGTACTGTAAATACCACAAAGAGTTACTATACTACTACTACTATTACCACTACTATTGTAGTAATTTACTTGTTATACCTACAAACAAGAAATCCATTTCTGGTCTTTATCTTTCTGCTGGTCGCTCACCTACATATGTGTGAGTGGCAGGTGAATTGTAACAACAATCCCCTTACATTTGACACTTGTGTAATAAGATTACATCAAGTTCAAGTGCCATGTGGTTCACTAGACAGGACATACATTAAATAATGCAGGGTCTGAAAGCATTGTGTGATAATATTAGTTATGGAGCATTGGGTTCCATAACTTCATTTATATTTCATGAACAACAAAAATCTAACACTTTTAAGAAGTCCTCAGTTGCTGTTAAATGGCTTTGATGATGCTGAACAATGTTGAAAGCCTGAATATTCTCATTATCCATAATTTATATCCGAATAATATGTGCACCATTCAATGTCTCTTGTTTCTACGCAGGGCTAAATAAATCAGACAGCTCATGGTTGTAGAGCGGAGAGGGCTAACTGGAAATAATTTATTCTCAATAATGGACTTTTTCTGAGTAATGTACTGTAAACAACACTGGCTCCTGAATACAATTAGAGCAAGGAGAGACTGTCACCCAATGGAAGATATAATGCATATTCTTTTCCCTCCTTAGTGCTTTTATCTGGCGGCTATGCTGGAAATTAATCCTATCACTGTTAATTTATTATGGTGTATGCTTTGTATCTCATTTTTTTCCTAAATTCTATGTATTTTACCCTGGAAAATAACAACCCTAAAAAACACTTTCACCAAATAGGTAAAAACAGCTATATAGTATTAAAGGGGTTATCCTATCCTATACAATGTCCCCCATACGCCCGGGCCCCTCACATTGAATGTACTTACCTGGCTCCCCGCGCTGCTCCTGGTCCGTGAACCACAGCTGCTGCTTCTCCCAGTGTGCGGATGAAAACGTCTGGTGTCGGAGGGGAACAGCCAATGGCAGGCGGTGATGGAGAGGAACCTCCCTAGCATCACCCGCGATGCTAAGGAGGCTCGTCCCCGTCCCCACCTGCAGTGGAGATTAGTATTACATCCATGTAATATACAGATTTGCATGGCCCTCCAAATCAAGAGGGGCTTGTGAACATGGGGCCCCCTTTATTAAAGGAATATTCCATGTTTCCCAATCCCTGACCTGCCTGCCTCTGGCCAATGCATCAAGCGGTCACCTCTCCATTCTTTCTCTGCCTGGATGCAGTGGCCAGGGGATGGCACCTGTTCTCAAATAATAAATTAGTATACAGCATTTGCCATTATTATTGAATAATATGTTATATAAATGCACAAGGATATTAGTAGCACACAGGGGAATATATCATATATCTTACTTGAGATGTTACGTCCATGAAGAAATATTGATCTATTTACTTTATGTAGAATCTAATCAAGTCCCGCAATACAACTAATGTACGTCTGGAATTAAATGGGTTTCTGCTGTGAGTTATCTGAGACCTGGAGGTTTTGTATTAGAGCTTATTGCTAGCCACAAGCATTAGTAGGGCAATGCTACATTTATCCAGCCTGGAAATTCTTCAGTGTTCAGCAGTAGATTTACATGCATACAGTTCTAAGTAGATTTACATGCATACAGTTCATTCATAGTAAGTAAAAAAGTACTGGCTAGCGTTGTATTTGGAATGAGAAACAGACCTTAGTGGCAAGGGATTGCCTTCAAATGGGATGGTCTTCTACTGGAACTTTGGGGCCTAGTATTGTGTCACAGTGTAGGCCCACCAGAGAATCTTCTGCCAATCTGACCTTGGTAATGCCTAATAATCATTTGTGAACATTTGCAACTAGATATTTATAAATGGATGCAATATACAATACCAATTCCAATAAAGTTGAGACCCTGTGTAAAATGTGTAAAAAAAAAAACAGAATGCAATGATTTGTAAATCTCAGACCCTTATTTTATTCACAGTAGATCATAGAACACATATCAGATGTTGAAGGTGAGACATTTTACCATTTCATGAAAAAAATCACTCATTTAGAACTTGATGTCAGAAACGCATCTCAAAATAATTGCGACAGGGCCTTGTCTGCCATTGTGTAGCATCCCTCTTAACAAGAGTCCCTAAACATCTGGGAGTTTTGGGAGAGGGGTGCTGTCCATTGTGGTCTGATGTAGGACTCTAGCTGCTGAACACTCCAGGGTCTTCTTTGCCAAATTTTTCATTTCATGATATGCCAAACGGTCTCTATTGATGAAAGAACTGGACTGCAGGCAGGCTATTTCACACCATGCTGCAGTCATGGATGCAGTATGTGGTTAGCATTGCGTTGCTGAAATAAAGCAGGACCTTCCTTGAAAGAGACATCTGGATGGAACCATAAGTTGTTCTAAAATGTCTATATCCTGTTCAGTATTAATAGTGCCGTTCCAGATATGTAAGCTGCCCATGACATAGGCACTAATTCCATACCATCAGAGATGTAGGCTTTTGAGCTGTTTGCTGATAACAAGCTGGATGGTCCCTCTACTCGAATCTGCAGAACAAGGCATCCATGGTTTCCAAAAATAATTTAAAAAATTTAATTATCTGACTACAGAACAGTTTTCCATTTTGCCTCAATCCATATTAAATGAACTTTGGCTCAGAGAAGATGATGTCATTTCTGGATCTTGTTGACATATGGCTTCTTCTTTGAATGATATAAATTTATCTTGTATGTGTGGCCTGCACGGACAATGATTTCTGGAAGTGTTCCTGAGCTCATGCAGTGATTTGCAGTATGGATTTACGTTTGTTTTTAATGCAGCGCCGTATCCAATATTGACCGTTGGCCTTGTCCCTGATATTTGGAATCTTTTGACGATATTATGCACTGTAGATGGTGGGATATTCAAAGCCCTCACAATTTAACATTGAGGAACATTTTTCTGAAATTCACTCCACAGTTTTTCCCAGATAAGTGAACCTCTGCTCATCTTTTGCACCCAGTTATGTAACTTAGTAGCAAATTGCTCCTACAGCTGCTTTTCCAGCCTTTTCTTGCCCCTGTCCTATCTTTTTTAGATGTTTTGTTGCCATCAAGTTCTAAATTAGTTAATTTTTTTATGAAATTTCAACATCTGATGTTTTATGATCTACTGTGAATAAAATATGGGTTTATGAGATGTGAAAATCATTGCATTGTTTTTATTTACATTTATCTACATTTTACACAGCAGCCAAACCTTTTTTGGAATTGAGGTTGTATAATAAGAAACTGCAAGACATGTAAACCAAATCATCCTGAAGGTTGTCATTTGGACAAATAATACAATTCATCAAAGTGCAAAAGGCAAATTTGAAGCTGGAATCAATTTTTATGAGCCACTTATAGGGTTATTTGAATTCTATTACTGTATATATCCTGGTATAGTTTATTAAATACATTGGCATACTGATTTCAGAGCTAGTGCAATCCTACATGTACAGTATATATAATCTTCTTTAAAATGATAGTAATGTTCTTTTCCCATACATAGATAGCTACACTGTAGAGCATAGAAACAGTGAACTGTATCAGCACCAGTGGAGCGTCCTTTCTATTGTTAGTAAGATGTCATTACTTCTGCTCTTAATGTAGCTGCAATCCTGTGTATACTAAACCACTGCCTGCCACCTGTTATTAAACCTGAAATACGTGATGGGTGTCAACCTCCTACAGCATGCTGGGAAATTTGTAAGTCATCTTATAAAAAACATTACAAAATAGAGCTCTAGAGGTGATAGAAAGATAGATAGATAGATAGATAGATAGATAGATAGATAGATAGATAGATAGATAGATAGATAGATAGATAGACCAGTCAGACAGATAGATGTAAAATAATGTACTGTATATTCTTACAATTGAGTACATGTGATTAAAGATGGTGCTCCAAGGATAAACAACATGTAATGTGTACCAGAACACGATCTTATGAGCCTGTTTATATAGTTATAATATGTATTCCAAAAACTGGGGGCGGGGGTGTTAGCTAATTTATCAAGACTGGAGTTTCATTCGCCAGTCATGATCAGCTTTGCATTGGAGAGAGACTGCACCTAATTTATTAATCTTAATAAATTAGACACATATCTGGCCCTCTATGCATGGCATATGTTTGAGTTATAAATTATGCAAGTTTTGAGTGTTAATAATAAATAAATTTGCTACACCCCTTCCTGCTAAGCCCAACCCATGCCCAGTTTTCAGAAAAATGGCAAACATGGTGCAAAAGCTAAAAGAAAATTACACAAAATGCTGCTTGCACACAATTTTATGATTTTTTTTATCACAATAACTACCATAACACCTCTTTTCTGTATGATAACACTATAATAAATGAGATTTGTAAAACCAACCATTTTGCTAAAATCTTGCACTTTACACCTGCAGTGCTGGTTCTGTTCAATATACACGACAAGCCATCCACTGATTTACATATTGTTTCTCAGCAGAGCAAAAGAAACACTTCAGTTGAATGCTGTAATAAATTAGAAACAGTGCTTAACACATGCAAATTAGTAAAATATTACAATAGTTCTAAATTCATAACGGGTTCTGCAGCAAAAAGTTAGTATTCATGACAGGTTTATGTATAGTAAGACTTATGTATACCATATTATGGAGTATGTAATAAAATGTGTATATCTATGTACATCCTATGCTTCCTTAAGGGACCGTACTAGGAATATCACCAGTACTTAAAAGAGTTCTTTAACCCCTAACCATATGTCCTATTAGAGTACGTCCAGGTTAAATAGCCTCTTTGATTAAAGAATCAAACGGGGTTTGCTTATATAGTGGTAAAACAGCCCATATAACTGCAATAAAATGCCATTGCAATATGGTAGCTTACTAATATAAATGTATGTACTATTATAATTTATACATTTCGTTTTAGGTCAGTCTTGTCTGCTATACTATAAAATTCATTTTCAGGAGTAGTTCCATTCTGCCTACGTCCTCTAATACCTCCTGAGCAGGCCGCCACCATGACTGTGTTCAGATCGTACAATACCTAACTGCCCTGTTTAATGATAAGTCATGTATTATGTAACATTTGTTCTGTGATAATGCTGCCAGCCAAAGTCTGAAAACAAGTTCTACCTGTACAAGGAAAAAAACATCAAACCTTTGAGATGATAAATTAAAATTTCAACTACAAATTGATGTATTTGCCCAAGTCCCCACTCAAAGATATACCCATGTACTTGTGGTCTGAAAACTTGTTATGCAGATGAAATCACATGGGCATTGTTATGACCAGCGGGTGAGAACCTGTTGTCCCACGTGACCAACTCCCTCAGAGGCTGATGTCTGAGCACATCCCTCGTTCTTCACATGATATCTCCGATGGTGAGGAGAGAATTTCCTGAGGGTTATGCCGGGTGCTACCTCAGAGGGAAATTGGAACACCAGGGAATCGGGACCTGAGTGTGAACCCACTGGACTGACCTCCAGGTGACACAATACACCCAGTGGATGTTGGGAGGCCAGAGGCTGACGGAAGCATAGTCAGGGTATGAAGGCAGAAGTCAGGAGGGGCGGCAATCAGGCAAAGTCTGTAAAACGTAATCCAAAGTCCGATACACAGTATGACAAGAACCAAACAGGAAACTAGACTAGCTAGGAAACTAATTGCTCAGGCACCTCGCAGTTGAAGTAGGCGCCTTTAAATACACATTGCAGACCAGCCATAGGCTTGAGAAGATAGAGGACGTGCGCAGGGTGCCTGGCGTAAAAAGGAGAGACATGCCTGTGCACACTGTAACAAACAGTACAGGGCTCTGAGCCGCTCAGAGCTGAAAGAAGGATGCCAGAGACTACATAGCTGCACCCGTGCCAGCAAGGAGGGAATCCCTACCATGGGGTGTATGCAACAGTTAAGCTACCCACTGCCCGCGCTTGTCAGCATGGCACACAGCAGCAGAAAGAAGGAGCTCAATGCCTTTGCCTGCCTGTAGGAGCATCAGCAGAGGCAGTTAATGACATTGACATGTACAGTTCTGGGAATAGTAGTTTTTTCCTGGATATCATCTATTATGGTTTCTGATGTAACAAAGGAAACTATTAAGCACTGTTTCTAATTTATTACAGCATTCAACTGAAGTGTTGCTTTTGCTCTGCTGAGAAAGAATATGTAAATCAGTGGACGGCTTGCTGTGTATATTGAACAGAACCCGCACTGCAGGTACAAGATTTTAGCAAAATGGTTAGTTTTACAAACCTCATCCACGTTGCTTGTACTGTAAACAGAGCATTTATGCTATGTGTGGTTGTATCCTGACAGTATATGCTTGCTTAGATACAGGTTTTATCTGTGTTAATAGGAATTGCTATATAACATCTCCACCACCTTCACCTGAAATAATGGTGTGTTTTACTGGCTATTCTTCACGATATCTAATGCTGATATATTGAGCACATGGTTGTTGGCTAATTGAGCACTTACATTTTTGTCTATAGGAAATGCTGCATGAATTGTCCCTGTTAACTATCATTTCAAATAGATGGTGAAGATTTCAGTGTAAACGGCCCTATTAAAAGGGTCATTCCATGATTAATTAAAAAAAATAAAAATCAGACATCATATAGTACATGACAGTCTCTTTCTAACAAACCAGCCCTGTACCTCACATGGATCCAGAAATCTCCCCATTCATTGCTCTGCTAGAGTTATATCAAGCTGAAAGCTCAAGGGGAGTGTCTTTTCTGCTGCAGCTAAGGAGGCGTGTCCATGCTCTCCCTATCACAGCTCAGGAGGTGTGTCTCAGCTCTCCCTATCACAGTTCAGGGGGCGTGTCTCGGCTCTCCCTATCACAGCTCAGGAGGCGTGTCTCAGCTCTCCCTATCACAGCTCAGGAGGCAGATGAAGGATGAAACTAAGCATGTGCGGCCATCACAGTGAGAAGAAATAAGAAAAATAGCAAACAGCAGGTGGCACTATATAGATACATTTTATTGAATAACTCAGTGGTTATGGTACATTTTTAATTATATGCAGTTAAAAAAAGTAGTCAGATCCAAGTGCTGGTTTAAAATCTGTAGAATATTTTTTGTGGGATAAAATGAGTGTTATTTGTGAAGTTGTCAGCCTAAACCATTCTGTCTGAACAGACTCTCTGTTAGGGCAAATTCCCCTATGGAAGACTTGTTGCATTAATTTATGTGAATAACAGCTATTTAACGTGAGACGATTGACAGGCAGTAAATGAGACTGACACACAGCTATCGTATGGGGACAATTTTGTATGGGGACAAGCAATTCCTAAAATCGTTCATCATCATACAAATTCTTTGTTTGCTGGCAACAGATCCCTATTTACACAGCAATCTGCTGCCAAGAAACGATAATTTGATGTGATACACGAAAGATACAATCACCAGATGAAAAAATGTTGACTCAGGGAATGCTGGTTCTTGGTGACTGCCCCAGTTCTTGGCCCATGTAAAAAGAAGGAAAGAAATCTATTTCATCCAAATGGAATTGTTTTTCATCATCTAAGTGGATTTCTGTAAGCCCCATTCATATGAACAGGAGAGTTGCAGAAATTTCTGCAATAAATTTGCTGTGTGACAATATAACTTTAGGGTGATTATATGGCAGGAGACGGATAATTTGAATATTGTATTTTCAAAGTGAATATAGGTCTGATGTTCCTCCTCTCTTTGTAACCTGACAGGCTATCCATTTCTGAATGTGTCTTGGTACCTTTGGTTTAATGTATTATATGAATTGTGGCATACTATAAAGATGTACTGTACATTGATATATTGCATCTTTTATGCCTTTTGGGTATTTACTATCTACTTTGTTAGGTTTACTGTATAGTTTAATCACAAATATAGTATACATGTATCTATTTCACTTTTTTCCTAATATTAGAGAAACACTTCCACAAAAATGTGTATTCTCTGGGCCATTAAAAAGTTACATGATTTAATCTATAGTGTAAATTATATAAATTATCTGCTTTCTTCAGTGTGACACTGACTCTCCAAATGGCAGAGCACCTTATGTAAGGACAAGAAGTCAGTTTTCTTATTCACCCCTATAATTTTCTTAACAGGCCAAAGAACAGTAGTTTTAAGTGCTCAGTGTTTCTTTAAGTATCTGCTAAGTAATATGAATTCTGTTGTGCTTCCAGTGGGAGTGGGCTTGAATGAATTTTGGAGTCGGTTGATGAGGTCTGAATTAAAAGGATACAGTAGTTACTGGGATCATTTGATACCGTTTAATTGTTTGTTGGCAGCACGTCCCCATGTACAAAGGAGGAGTAGGAGACGCAGTAAAGATGCAATCATCCGACACACCCACATTTGCTCATTTGTTGGGTGATTGGTGACACCTTTACTCCAGAAGAAGAATATTCTGAAAAGGTGGATACATCATGGTGCCTATTTAGCACCTATGGAACTGGCCGTATGCTTTTTATTATCAACTGATACAGAAAGTACCATATTTTTTGCTTTATAAGACAGTATCCCTTGCGGTTTATATCTGCTACATACCTGGTTGAGAGTGGTGTGGATCTCGGCTGAGATCCTGTTGCTGAGTTCTACTTAAAGTTAAGTGTTTTCCCTTCCTTTGGTTATTCCTGTTTGAGTCTCCTGTTCCTCCTTACGCTTGGAGGAACAGGTTACTCTCTTGTGTCATTAGACTGCAGGGTGTTCTAGGGTTTACTCAGATTAGGTTCCTGTGTATGAGCTTTCCTACCACCCGGGTTAGTTCATACTGGTAGCCAGCTAGGGCCTAGTCTTAGGGTCCCCTGCAGGAGGTGACCAGTTCCCTGGTTTTGTCTGTTCCCATCCCTCATACGCTCGGTGTGGCTTTTCCCCCCACACCCGAGCGTGACATTATAAACCGCCACTAACAAAAATTTATGTCATTTTTGTGCTGACATGGATGCTATTGCTACACTGGCTGAACGGCTGCAGGGACTCAGCTTGGAGGTGGCTGACATCCGCAACCAGATTCAGAGACCACAGGCTGGTGGTTCTGGGGGTGCTGAGTGTCAGGCCTGTTTGGAGCCTAAGGTCCCCCTCCCGGATAGATTTTCTGGGGAATGTGATAATTTTGTTTGTTCTATTTAGGGAGGCGTGCAAATTGTATTTCAGACTGCGTCCACATTCTTCTGGTAATGAGGAACAGAAGGTTGGTGTGGTCATCTCGCTGCTTAAAGGGGATGCGCAGTCATGGGCCTTTTCTCTACCGGCTGGATCGCTGTCTCTCCGGTCGGTAGATGAATTTTTCAAGACCCTAGGGATTATCTATGATGACCCGGATCGTATCTCCCTGGCGGAGACCCAGATACGTAACCTTTGTCAGGGTGAGCGGCCGGTTGAGACTTATTGCTCTGAGTTTCGGAGGTGGGCGACCAATACTGAATGGAACGATCCGGCTTTACGTAGCCAATTCTGTCAAGGTTTGTCTGAAAGGCTGAAGGACGCTTTGGCCTTTCAGGAAACCCCTGTGTCTTTGGAAGCCGCTATGTCTCTTGCTGTACGCATGGATAGGCGCCTGAGAGAGCGATCTAGGGGCCCCCGCTCTCAGGACATACTATCACATAGTGTACCAGCTTCCTATGACACTTTGGGTGAATATTCCCCTAGGTTGATGTCTGGGGATGAACCTATGCAATTAGGGGGAGCCACTCCTGTAGCCACCCGCAATCATCTTGGTAATAAAAAGGGTGTGTGTTTTTTCTGTGGTCAGAAAGGACACTTTATCAATGTATGTCCATGCTTCCTATCTCTAAAGGAGAGAAAAGAAAAGGGGGCGTTGAATTCTCATCTCACTCTTGGTGGAGTGGGTAGGGAGACTGAAAAGGTGCATTTGTCTTCATCCTGCAGTACCCGTTTTCTCCTGACTGCCGAGGTGGCGCTAGAATCAAAGGTTGTGAAAATTGAGGTGTTTATTGACAGCGGGGCAGGGGTGAACTTGATTGATGCTCAGTTTGTCCGTATGCATGGATTGTCACCAAGTTCTTTGGATAAGAGGATTTCTGTGTTTGCCATTGATTCTGCACCTCTCTCTCAGAAGTGTTTGTCTCAGATGGTGCATGATATCAAATTAAGAGTGGGTGAATTTCATCAGGAGCTTATTTCATGTTTTGTGTTGGAAGGTCTTCCTGCTCCTGTGGTTCTGGGTTTACCGTGGTTAAGCAAACATAATCCGTCCATTGACTGGCATACTAGACAAATTGTGGATTGGGGCGATTATTGTGTTGACAATTGCCTTAATACATCTTTTTCTGCTTTAACCACTAAGACTCTTCCTTCTTTTATATCGGATTTCTCTGATGTATTTTCTGAAGGTGGATGTCAGGATTTACCTCCTCACCGGGAATACGATTGTCCTATCAATCTTATCCCTGGAACAAGATTGCCTAAATCTAGGCTGTATAACCTTTCTGGACCTGAGAGAACGGCCATGAAGGAATATATTGCTGAGAGTTTGGCCAAAGGACATATTAGGCCTTCCAAATCTCCTGTGGCAGCAGGGTTCTTTTTTGTTAAAAAAAAGGACGGATCCCTTAGGCCATGTCTGGATTTCCGTGAACTCAATAGGATTACTGTCCGTGATCCGTACCCCCTTCCTTTGATTCCTGACTTGTTTAACCAGATTGTGGATGCCAAGGTGTTCTCCAAGTTGGACTTAAGGGGGGCATATAATCTGGTCAGGATCAAGGAAGGGGATGAATGGAAGACGGCCTTTAACACTCCTGAGGGCCACTTTGAGAACCTGGTCATGCCTTTTGGGTTGACCAATGCTCCTGCTGTCTTCCAGCATTTTGTTAATGACATTTTTCATCATCTTGTGGGGAGGTTTGTAGTCGTGTATTTGGATGACATACTAATCTATTCTCCAGATATTGTGACACATCAGGATCACGTGAGGCAGGTGTTGCAAATTTTAAGAGATAACAAGTTGTATGCAAAATTAGAGAAATGTGCTTTTGCTGTACATGAGGTGCAATTCTTAGGATACCTGCTTTCATCTTCAGGTTTTCGTATGGATCCAGAGAAGGTCTGTGCTGTTCTGAACTGGGACCGACCTGAAAATCTGAAGGCTCTTATGCGATTTTTGGGGTTCACCAACTATTACCGAAAATTTATTAAGAACTATTCGACTATAGTTAAACCCTTAACTGACATGACTAAGAAAGGGACGGATGTCTCTGTGTGGTCTGATGCAGCATTGCAAGCCTTCTCTACTGTAAAGGGGTGCTTTTCCTCTGCCCCTATATTGGTGCAGCCAGATGTGTCACAACCTTTCATTGTGGAGGTTGACGCATCCGATGTGGGGGTAGGAGCTGTGTTATCACAAGGCCCGTCACCTGGTAAATGGCGCCCATGTGCTTTTTTTTCGAAGAAACTCTCTGTGGCGGAGAGAAATTATGATGTGGGTAACCGAGAGTTACTGGCCATTAAGTTGGCTTTTGAGGAATGGCGTCATTGGTTGGAAGGGGCGAATCATCCAATCACGGTATTCACTGATCACAAAAATCTGGCTTACCTGGAGTCGGCTAGACGACTTAATCCGAGGCAGGCCAGATGGTCTTTGTTCTTCACCAGATTCAATTTCATTGTCACATACCGTCCTGGGGTTAAGAATGTGAAGGCGGATGCCTTGTCACGTAGTTTTCCCGGGGGTGGTGATTTTGAAGATCCTAGCCCTATACTGTCTGAAGGAGTGGTGATATCCGCTCTTTACCCTGATCTTGAGGCTAAAGTGCTTGAGGCCCAGGGAGATGCGCCGGAGTCTTGCCCTCCCGGGAAGTTGTTTGTTCCTTCTGATTTGCGTTATAAGGTTTTTGAGGAGCATCATTCTTCGGTGCTTGCGGGACACCCTGGGAGTAAATCCACTGTCGACCTCATCTCTCGTAGATTCTGGTGGCCAGGTCTGCGTAAGTGTGTTGAGGAATATGTGTCAGCCTGTAGTGTCTGCGCACGCGCTAAGGTGACACATACTCGTCCCTCTGGACCCCTACTTCCATTACCCATCCTGTCCAGACCATGGACTCACCTATCCATGGACTTCATCACTGATCTGCCTGAGTCGTCTGGTAAGACAGTTATTCTGGTGGTTGTAGATCGTTTTAGTAAAATGGCGCACTTTATTGCATTACCCGGACTCCCCAATGCTAAAACTCTTGCACAAGTGTTTGTTGACAATATTGTGAAACTTCATGGCATTCCCACTGACATTGTCTCTGATTGTGGGACTCAGTTTGTGTCCAGATTCTGGAGGGCGTTCTGTACTCGGCTCGGGGTACAACTGTCTTTCTCTTCTGCCTTTCATCCCCAGACGAATGGACAGACTGAGCGTACCAATCAGAATCTGGAGACTTATTTGAGATGCTTTGTCTCTGAGAACCAGGAGGAGTGGTCCTCGTTTTTGTATCTGGCTGAGTTTGCCATAAATAATCGCAGACAGGACTCCACTGGTAAGTCACCATTTTTTGGTGCATATGGCTTTCACCCGCAGTTTGGCACATTTTGTGGTTCTGATACTTCTGGTATTCCTGAGGAAGAACGTTTTTCGTCATCATTGTCTTCCATATGGCGAAAAATTCAAAGTAACTTGATAAATATGGGTAACAAGTACAAACGTGTGGCTGACAGGAGACGCATGAATGGTCCGGACCTAAATGTGGGTGATTCTGTGTGGCTGTCTACTAGGAACATTAAGTTGAAAGTTCCTTCATGGAAGTTGGGTCCAAGATTTATTGGCCCATATAAAATCACGGCCATTATTAATCCTGTAGCATTTCGTCTTGAACTTCCGCAGGCCCTGAAAATCCATAACGTGTTTCACAGATGTTTGTTGAAGAGGTATGTTGAACCTCTGGAGCCATCTCCCTTGCCACCCGCGCCTGTCTTGGTGGATGGTAATTTGGAATTTCAGATTGTCAAGATCATTGATTCTCGAGTTCTTCGTGGGACCCTTCAATATCTGGTTCATTGGAAGGGTTATGGTCCTGAGGAGAGGTCATGGGTACCGGCATCTGACGTGAATGCCAGTCGTTTGGTAAAAGCCTTTCACAGATGTCACCCTGATAAAGTTGGTCCTGGGTGCCCGGAGGTCACCCGTAAAAGGGGGGGTAATGTCACAAGTGGTCTTGCGTCTGGAATCAGACGTTCTGCGCGGCTTTCTAAGTGACAGGTTTGACAGGCTATTCCCTGTGGTTTGGGTGCTGTTCTCCACACCCCTTTCCCTCAGCTGTTGCCGCTGGGCAATTAGCTGTCTCCTACTTACCTCTTCCTCTCCCAGTATCCCTTGCGGTTTATATCTGCTACATACCTGTTGAGAGTGGTGTGGATCTCGGCTGAGATCCTGTTGCTGAGTTCTACTTAAAGTTAAGTGTTTTCCCTTCCTTTGGTTATTCCTGTTTGAGTCTCCTGTTCCTCCTTACGCTTGGAGGAACAGGTTACTCTCTTGTGTCATTAGTCTGCAGGGTGTTCTAGGGTTTACTCAGATTAGGTTCCTGTGTATGAGCTTTCCTACCACCCGGGTTAGTTCATACTGGTAGCCAGCTAGGGCCTAGTCTTAGGGTCCCCTGCAGGAGGTGACCAGTTCCCTGGTTTTGTCTGTTCCCATCCCTCATACGCTCGGTGTGGCTTTTCCCCCCACACCCGAGCGTGACAATCACATATAAAGTGTATGCAGAAGCTGCTAGCAATGCTGCTTTGCTAAACTTGCAGTAATCTCGTATCTGTAAGCAGTACTCACCATACATGCAGTGGGCAGGCTGGCAGCGCACGTCACTCACTCAGTCACAGTCTGGCCCTGCCCACTTCATTAAAAAAGTGCGTCTTATAAAGCGGAAAATACAGTATTGTCATTTTTATCTGCATCAAAATGCATAATACTAGCCACAAATAGAAAATTGAACAGCATTCTGGATACATCATTGCATCTGGGTCGTTACCCACATTTTCTGAATTTTGGGTTTCCCATAGGGTCATCAGGGGTTACCTTAGGTAAAAATAGTCATAGGAGGATACACATTTATCCTCCACAATCCTGAAAAAATTGCTGTGTAGTCTCTTGATATCATGGAACCATTTTATATTGGTAGAGATCACTAGGAAATATTTTCTATTATTCTTTTATTCCAAACGACCACAGATCTTTTTAAAGGTTCCCGAGTTAAGTAGCATTTTTAGGTTTCCCTGTGATAAAACACATGAAAATCAATGACCTTCAAAATTTAGATTTTACAGAACTATTTGAAATCATTTGGGCTTCTGTTGAACAGTTATCATTTAACACAACTGTAACAGGTGGTTTGACACAACTGATATACTCTAATGTGAAAACCTGCAAAACCTTGGATGTGAGCTGGTGGGGTTTGTGGGTCAGGGCTGCTTTTTAGTCCCAATACTTTTGTGTCATCTTCATTATATATTAAATAAAAACAACTGCCAATGTTTCATTTTAAGAATTATTCAGAGAAGCCACTTTATATTATGTTGAAAGCATATAACAATATAACAATGTCACATTCAGTAGATGAGGCATCATTGTCACTTTGTTTCCGCGATGCAGTGCCCACACTTGCATTATTGACAAGTGACATGAATACACATGCAAAGTTTTCCTGCCCTGATCTTGGTTTGCAAATTTTTATTTATGAATTTGTGGTTTTGAATGGAACAAAATGGTAATCGTGTGGACATTTTTATTTTTGACAACTATGTAAAATATTGATGGGCAGGTTCATTTAGAAATAGAAAACACATTTAACTATGATGCCATCTTAATACCCATAATGTAACAGAATTGTAAGAATCAGCTGAGGCTCTTAAGCCCCATTCACACATCAGTGTTTTGGTCAGTGATTTCCATCAGTGATTGTGAGCCAAAACCAGGAGTGGAGCCTCCACAGACATCAGGGATAAGGGAAAGATCTACACCTGTTCTGTGTTTAGAGCCACACCTGGTTTTGGCCCAAAATCACTGATGGAAATCACTGACCAAAACACTGACGTGTGATTGAGGCATTAGGAAGGAAATCCATCAAGCCCTGTACTCCTCAGGATAGGTCATCAGTATCTGATCAGTGGGGGTCCGACACCCATGACCCCCACCGATCAGCTGTTTGAGAAGGCACCAGTGCTCCTGTGAGCACCGCTGCCTTCTTTTAGCTTTTACTAGGTCAGTGACGTCACGTTCATCGGTCACGTGGCCTTGGAGCAGCACAGCCCCATTCAAGTGAATGGGGCTGAGCTCGATACCAAGCACAACCGCTGTACAATGTAGCGCTGGTACCTTCTCAAACAGCTGATCGGCGGGGGTCCCAGGTGTCAGACCCCCACCAATAAGATACTGAAGATCCTGAGGATAGGTCATTAGTAATAAAATCCTGGAAAACCCCTTTAAGGTGGCAGGGTGCTGTGGAGGTCACTGATATGGGGGACAGTTAATAAAATAAACAGTGTGTAACTACCAGGGTATATAAGGCTACTAGCGATTTCTACATTAAAAAAAATAAAATGAGGGCATGGATTGGCCTCCTAGACACCCTTGGAACAAATCCAATAAACAGACCAACACTTCATACTCAGGCAGTGCCGGGTACTTTTTCAAGTTATATACATGTACTGTATTGTCCTCTAAAGAATCAATTTGTTCTGTGTTTCTCTGTATAAAATTTAAGGCACATGGAGATACAGTGTGACAGGCTAGGGGTGATGTTGAATCTGGATCAGTAAAATGGTTGTGTACATAAGCCCTTCCACAGGTTGCAAGCCTGATTTTATGCATCAGTTAGCAATGTGTGTCATTGAAATAGCCAAAGTCACTAATTTAGGTAGGTCACTTATTTAGCATTGAATTATATAATGTCTGCAAACAGCCTGAATATATGACATATATGTCTCATCTAATTCCCAGTTCATAGTGGGTGGATTCGAGCATTAGGAGAAAGGATCATAGAAATGCTCACAATCAACTGGTTTGCAAAAACCTTATGTGGTTATTACATGTTTCACAATGTACTGGAGCTCGTCCAGTGTGAGATATGTTCCGACAAGCTCTGCTTTACATATCCCTCATTTGACCTTCAAAGGCCACACAACTGGTTTTATCAAGAACACAGGCATAAGGCATGAGGTAATATGGTAAATGCGTAGTGCTATGTAAAAAAAAGTAGAGGCATCATAGATGAGAAGATAGGGACTATTATCTGCATTACTGAATGCTAGGAGGTTGACGTTACTGCTATAGTATCAGATAAGCCATCAGACTGGAATGATATTGTTTTTTCATTGGGAGATGATTTCCCTGTGGTCTATGTCCTCATCTGTTTTCACAGGATAAATTATTGCCCATTCATATGATTGAGAAAGGACATCATTGATGGCTAGGTGGCAGCTTCCAAAATCCTAATTCTATATGAATGCATGTTGACCTTTGGTGAGGGGTGGATTTTAACATACTGAATGGAATTCCACAAATATTAGTATGACTGTATGTTTTGAGTGATTACTTTTGATGGGATCAGACAACTGACATGTATGAGGGCTTCCTGACTCTCTTTAGATGGGAAATGGTGGGAGGAGAAAAAATCAGGCATGTAGGATTTCAAAAAGACCAATCATTTGTTTTCATAGAAGATAGAAGCTGCCAGTTCTGGCATGTTTATGGTGTAGTCTACAGTCTACTGTTATTTTATGGGGATAGACAGTTTAAAGGGAATGTTTCACATATAATTTTGCTTCTGCCAGTTAAACCAGATAGTGACACGTATCTATTTTATGTTTATTTTCTGCTTGTATATTATTTTATTCGATTTACTGAACATGATTATGGGGGCAGCCAGGCCGGACTGACAATTTGCCCTCCCAAGAGGATTGCCAATAGTCTGCTGGATCTGGTAACAGTGTGGGCCACTATTCTCACCTCTGTTAAATCGGTCTAGGCTGCTGCTTTTAAGTTCTATCATTACACTTATTAAAAACTTTGCAAGAGGTCCCATCTGGCGAATAGCATTCTGCTCAACGTTGGCTCCACTTCCCGCTCTGCTTTCAGTGTCCACACCATCCTGCTGCCTGATGCATATGTGATGAGGTGAGTACTAGGTTTCCCATGAAAAAAAAACATCTGCCCAGTGCAGGTATTTGTTAAAAATTCCTTTTAATTTTAAACAAATTATCTTGACACAGGGTTGCTTGATTCCTCGCTGTCCTGGTGTCAAGACAATCTACGGTGCAGGAAAAGAGACAGGACAGAGAGAGCACAATACGTGCTTCTCATGACAGGTATTTTCTCTACAGTTTTGGGCTAACCAGGCTTTAATCAATAGAAGTCAGTGAGCTTGAACTCTTGAGCCGATAAGGCAGCTTTCACGCAGTCAGTTTTCGGTCAGTGTTTTCCATCAGTGATTCTGAGACAAAACAAGTAGTAAAGCTTTCAAAGAGATTTACACCCTTTCTGAGTTTTTGACCTGTTCCTGGTATGACAGTGGTCTAAGGAGTCACCTACCTGATGTGTTACTATCCTGACCTCTCCTAGTAGACGCTGTGCATCAAGTATAAATCATAATACACACTGCTCTCTGTGCCTGACGCCCCCTCACTTATCTGCTGCAAAGTTAGAAACCCTCTTTGACCTCCGAGAGGGACATCGCATCTGCTGTCAGATGCATCTCCAGGCTCTCCACCACAGGATCCTGGTCTCTGGTGAGTGTTATTGGGGGGAAGGGGCACATTCCCTTTAAAGCAAGGGTTTCCTGACAAGCTGTTGTTGCATGACAGTTGAGATGTAATCATAGATTACATAGCAACTGTGTAATAAAGTCAGATTTCTATACAGTTGAAATTAAAGGGGTTTTCAGAGACTTATCCTTAGGATAGGTCATCAGTATCTGATCGGTGGAGGTCAGACACCTGGGACCCCCACTGATCAGATGTTTGAGAATGCACAGGCACTCGCTGTAGCACCGTGGCCTTCACACAGCTTTCCCTAGGCCAAGTGACGGCACGTTCATCGGTCAAATGGACTAGGCGCAGGTGAGCCACATAGAAGTAAATTGGGCTAAGCTGCGATACCAAGCACAGTCGCTATACAATGTATGGCACTGTGCTTGGTAAGCTTTGATGAGGCATCGGCGCTCACAGGAGTGCTGGTGCCTTTGCAAACAGCTGATTGGTGGGGGTCCTGAGTGTTGGACCCCCAGCGATCACATACTGATGACCTATCCAGAGGATAGGTCATCAGTATTTAAAGGCTATGTACACCTTCAGAGGCAATTTTTGTTTATGATTGCATTTTACTTATTTCTGGCTAAAAATCATTTTTTTCAATTGGCCTTTATTAAAAATATTGAGCCATTCTGTCACAAAAAGTTAACTGTTTTTCTAGCTGTGTGACTGGTACTTTCGCTTTCCCTTTGTGCCGGTCATCTAATAAACCTTATCACTAAACTACTAAGAGGTGATAAACACTTATTTAAGCCACATTCTTATCAGTAAGATAAGAACTGAGCTACAAGGAGTGTTTATGATGTCAGAAAGCAGAGCTAAGGAGCCTGTCAGCTCCCCAACTGACAGAAAAGAGAGAAAATCCAAAGGTTGCTAGTAGAGTATCTCAACTATGTACAGATTTTTTATAAAGACCAATTGAAAAAAACATTTTTAGCTTAAAATGAATACAATGCATTAATAAAAAAGGTGTACATAGCCTTCAAGTCTCAGAAAACCCTTTTAACAGTATGACTTCTGTTTATAACTAATTTTTGCAAGAAGCTAAGTACATTGTCTCTCTGCCAGGTAAGAAGCAACAGATTTGCATAGCATTATAATTAAGTGATATCATTTGCCAGAATGAAAGGTAATGTTACTCTTAGGTTAGTTGAAGGTATTGTCTGAGTTATGTAAAAAAAAAAAAAAAAAAAAAAAGCACAGTAAATCTGATGATCAGCAATGCATATACATAATTACACAGGTTCTAGGCAAAACATATTCTATTTTCAATATTCAATTTCCCTAGTTCTGTTCTGGCCCTTTGTTGACATGCAGTTGCAGAGCCTTGTGCAAAGCTCTGCAGAACTCTTCCATAATAAAAGAGGTATGGAGACAGCACATACTTTCTGTGTGATTTATTCCAGATGCAACATTTTGGCTAACAAGCCTTTGTCAACCATGCGCGCACCCAGTAAGTGTAGGTTTAAAGAACCAAATGATGAGATGATGTCATCATTTGGTTATTTAAACCTGCACTTACTGGGTGTATGCATGCTTGACAAAGGCTTGTTAGCCGAAACGTTGCATGTGGAATAAATCACACGGAAAGGACGTGCTGTCTCCGTACCTCTTTTGTCATATGGACATACCCAACAGTTAGGGGAACCGTACCACTTCCCCTGGAGACATAAGCCCACTACTGAATCTACTTAGGTGTGCTGGTAGCTTCTTTTTCCTCCAGTTTTTGTCAGCTGTGTTGGCAGGGTGAGGATGGAGGGAAGATCCTGTGCACAGCATTTATCTCCTCAGTGCCTGGAGAAGAGGAAACCCTGCATCTGCTCAGTACCTGAGGCAGAGCCTCCAACCCTGAGTCTGTACTGCTGATGGTAGAAAGGGTTAAACTTGGCTGAAGAATACAGTGGTAGGAGAGACACATGGCTGACAGCTCAGACAGCAGATTGGGCAGTGCAGGAGTGTGGCTTGTTGCCTTCACTGTGACCTTCTGTGCACAGAGGCAGACCCTGCTCCTCCTGCTCCCACAGGCTTGTGCAGGAAACATCATCAGAGCAGGGAAAGAAGCTGACATCACAGGTCATGTGGCCCTCAGCTAACTAGGAAAACAGGGCCACTGTAGATGAAGTGAATTGAAAACCTGTTACATTTCCTTAGTTAGAAACGTACAAAGAACAAATAAATAACTTGGACACCCCCTTTAAGCATATTTTCATATGGTTTGTTATTTAAAAAGTTCCTGTTTCCAGCTTCCTTTTCATAACTATACATAATCAGTGTAACTTTATCCTTGGAATTGTAATCATACGTTGAGTAAATTACAGGTAGCTATTTTATGTAGCTACCTTCAGAGCTTCTTCTTTTGTGGAGTACAGGCTATTCTTTAGTTCACTATTTTATCACATGTTATTCTGTTCTGCCTGAATAGTATTTTCCTAAAAGGAAACTGTCTCCTTAAAACAGTGTACTTTTCCTAAATTAGACAGTAAATTGTATAAAAGTCTCAATCTATTCTTATTTTAGTCAGTGAATAGATATATAGTTAGAATTCAGTAACTGCCGAGACCAGCAGTATATACATCATGCTATAAATTGTATATAATTTATACAAAAAACTTGCAATATGAGTTATTATTTTCTCATAGAGAACTGGAATCATAACATAGCCCTTCCTAATTCCTCTCATATGAGCCTTGTGTTCACTTCAGATTGATCAAGATGGCTCAGACACAGTAGTTTGCAGAGAATGCACAAAAATAATTCCCCCCGACCCCACCTCGGTGTGTGCAGACCACCAGAGTTTAACCCCATGAAAAGGCACAACAGAGCAATTAAACCTCTTGGCCTTGCTTAGATATTTTTATACTGTAATCTAAATAATTTTATGTATCTGTCATACAACCAAAGATCATTTTGGATTTTCACTTTTAACACCCAACTACATAAAGATCCTGAAATATGGTGTGGTGGCAGTTTATCCTAATAGTCCACTGTCCGCATACAAGACTGCCAAGGATGCTGATTCATTCAACTACAGTTGAGGTGAAACCCAAGTGTCACATCCCACCAAGTACTGAAGAGGACTTCAGGACTTTCAAACCTACATTGCTCTAAAGCTAGGCAAGCCACTGAGATATTACCAGCTACTATGAGCTACAGTCAGAAGTGTAAGAGCATACAGTATGGTAATGAAGAGCAAGTATGTAGTAGCTAGGGCAGAGGCACAGAAAGACACATGGACTATACCACCGGTTAAGGGTACATTCACACGTCCGCAAGTGTTTTGCGGTCCGCAAATAGCGGATCCGCAAAACACGGACTCCAGCCATGTGCATTCCGCCTTTTGCGGACCGCACATGGCCAGCTCTATAATAGAAATGCCTGTTCTTGTCTGTGGACAAGAATAGGACATGTTCTATTTTTTTGCGGGGCAGCGGTCCCTAAGGGTCCATTCACACATCCTGAAAATGGGTCCGCATCCCTTCTGCAATTTTGAGGAACAAGTGCAGACCCATTCATTTTCAATGGGGCCGCAAAAGATGTGGACGGCACACAGTGTGCCGTCCGCATCTGCACTTCCGGTCCGCGGCCCAGCAGAAAAATAGAACATCTCCTATTCTTGTCTGCAGAGAACAAGCATTTCTATTATAGAGCTGGCCATGTGCGGTCCGCAAAATGCAGAACGCACATGGCCGGTGTCCGTGTTTTGCGGATCCGCAATTTGCGGACTGCATAACACTTGCGGATGTGTGAATGTACCCTAATAGGTGTTTTAATGACTCATTTTACTGCTAGGTTTACATCTAAACAGTTGCTGTTTCTGAGGGTGTGCTACACAGAGTTAGGAGCAGAATCTCCTGTTCCTCATTGTGCAGTCTATGGGCAGACACCATAGCAGTCAAAAGTGGGAATTAAAGATAGAGACTGCAGTTTGGAAACTGTTAAAACATGCCAGAAAAATCATATAATAGCCAGGTAGATATTATTCCTTATGTACATACACATCCCAGCTAATCCCAAACAATCATCTGAAACAACCCTAGACCCAGTTTTAGCTAGTAAAAGCCCATGAGCAAAAATGCACATGGCCTTACTTATCCTACTCTTGTTAATCTTTTACCCTTTCATTCTCTAATCCTAATCAAATTCTCTTTCATGCAAATCAATGATGGTTATTAATGCCAGTATGGTCGACCATGGTGACCACTATAACCCTTATTTTCTTGCCTTGAACTTTATTATCCCTAGGACTTCACTCAGGGATTAATAAGCTTTCATATTATTTCCAAGAGCCACTATGACTTCAATGTCGTGATTAGCTAGGGTTGAGGTGGTTGTACGCTCTATTTTGTATTCTGTATTACTGGATATTCCAAACATAACAGAATTTCATCTATTCTTAATTGATCTGCAGTAAGATTAATGTTGTGTTGCTAGTTTTAAACAATCATAGTGATAAAAGTATCACCCATTAGCACTTACCTTTGGCACAGTGATTATTGTAGGCCTGGGAATGTGAGTGTGGACGGATACTAAGTCACTGTTCGCTTCAGATCTTGATGCTCTGGAGTCATCATATGAAGCTCTCTTAAAAGTACAGTTCTTAATGCCATTTCTCTCTGAATGACAACATTGACTAATGTTGTCCTCTGGAACACAGCCGATTTTTGTGTTCTGCCCACTAGATACAGTTGCACTTGGCTGTTTAATGACGGCAGCACCCACATCTGACTTTTGCACCTCAAGTGCATTGTTGCCAGCTGGGTCAAACGGAACATTCTCCCTTTCATGTCCAAAACAGGTAAGAAGCCCCGAACAGGGAAACGCATGCATGTTGTATTCAAGATAGTGTATCTTCACCTGAACGTGTTCTGCAAGTGTCGCTGCTCACTGCCAACTTGGGGGTGGGGTATCACCATTTCATCTTCTCTCCATGAACAATTTCCTTTATGTTCGCATCCCAGACTAGAGATTAGTAGGATTCCTAATCCAAGAAGCTGCTTTAAGAGAAAAGTGAGAAAGATCCACTGACTTTCTGTAATCCCTTGAGATCCTGAAACAAACTGCTGCTTTGTTTTCCTTATTCGCTTGCTCCCATCACAACAGTGCTACCATTGAGGTAACTGGAGGGGAAAGTACTGAAACTTCTTTTCATTTATGCTCCAAGTTCTTAGCAGGTAGTAAAATATCCAGTCAAGCAGCTTGAAAATTATCTACGATTACAATGGTAGGTCAAGAAACAAGCGCTTGCATATGGAGTTACTTTGCTCCATGCGAATAGCCAGTGTAGTCTGATCGTTCTTAGCATACTCGTATCCAAGTGTGTATCAGTGACATCATAACAAAAGAAAAACCTTCTCCTATTACCCCCTTAAAATATGCATGAACAAAAATATATTGAAAATGATGTTGGTAATGAAGATCAAGATTACACGTTTAGGATCTGTCACAGCCCTAAATAATTAACCCATAAACTGTAGGGCTTGCATTAAGTTGCACAGTTTTGTGCTCCATGTTCCTGAACACTTTCACTGAATGTTATACATTGTTTCTAACATTCAAGAATATTATTCACAGGATACAAATATTGTTAGAACCTAAGAGCTTCAGTGTGTTGAGGAGGTTAGCATAAAGAAAGGGTATGGATTGTGTAACTAATAATCACTTCCAGTAAGATTGTGTCACAACTGGAAGTCAATCGCAACGGTCCACCATTGTAGGAGGCCACTTCTGTTTCTTTTACCATTCCTATTATTTCACAAGGTAAGGACGGAGCTGTAGATATGTTTACTGTAATATGACATTGAATTGTGGGTTGCAAAACCAAGGATTACTTCATAAAGGGCATGTTTTACTATGCATACAAGGCCTAGTGTGTTACTTTTGTCTCAGCCTACTCAGTCTATACACATGGTTTCATTGATATTATAAACTTTTGCAAGGTTGACTTTTAATTATCGTGCATGTACTGGACGACTAACTTTGTTGTTACATGTAATGTAGTAGTGGTCATTATATGGGATGTACGTTCCACTGCTTCTTCATTATACATAGCCCCAGGGAGGGCAGGAGCCTAGGGAGGCCAGAAATAGGGGGCAACACTAATATATCAGAAGTGTATTCAGGGTGACACTTTCGCTGTTCTTTGTGGTAAAAACATTGTGGTAAATTGAATTTTTTTAAAAAAAAGTGCAGCATTTTGCTGCGATTTTGCCAATTAATTGCAACAATAAACTACCAATTAAAATGCTGTCGGCACTATTACATTAGAGTACACCAGTGTACTGCCTGCGCCAGACCTTGCATTGTGAGTTGAGAACAGCATCCCTAAATGACAGAGTGGGAACTGGGACAAGTGAGTATCCGCCTGTTAGTGGGCACAGAATGTGGCACTATTATCAGGGTGCACATTGTGAGGCACTATTTTCAGAGGCATTGTGTCTGGTATAAAATTCAAAAGAAATATTTACTCACTTCAGATGGTAGTGTGTGTGGTGCTATTTCCATGGGGAACAGAATGTGGTGTTATAGTCATAGCACACAGTATGTAGCACTATTATTTTGGCAGTAATACATTCAAAGGGCATTGTTGGTGGCAGTAATATATTTAGGGGACACAGTTTGTTCAGGAACACAGTGTATGGCACTGTTATTTCCAGGGCCACAGTGTGTGACAGTATTATATTTATTTCCAAGGTGCCAGAACATTGTGATCTGCAGGGTCACGGTTGGACTGGCTCAACAAAGTACCACAGAAATCTCTGGTAGGCTGAGTCTCTGAAGCCATAGTGGGTCCAGGAAAAATAAACCCATTTAGAGCTGCCTTTAGAGCTAATCACTTTCCACTAGAGTCTATTTCTTTCATATAAACATATTAGACTTTTTGATGATATAGGTCTTGGGCCCACATAATAATTTACACTGGTTGGTCCAAGGAACCCCAGTCTGACACTGTGCTGGGTGCAGCTCTGTGGGTGATTTGATATGTGGAAAAATACAACTTACCTCCATTTCAGTAAATGCGCTGCAGGTGATTGAGGAAATTGCTGTGATAACTGCCAGATCATCAGTGGACATCAGCGGAGATAAGGGAATCACCTCCATTGTATGGGGACAAGTGATCACCTTTGTTTGCAGTGATGTAGTGAATGAGAAAACTGGACTGCTACTGACTGGAACCGTATTGGCAGTCAGTAGCAAATCCAGGTTCTATCTGGGATCCAACAATGGTCATGTTAGAGTTTGGAGGCCTGGTGGTGAATGCTTCAATTCTTCCTTTGCTGACACACTGCCCCAACGGCTGGTGTGATGATCTGGGGAGTCATCACATATGATATCACCCCTACTTGTGATACGAGGGACACTAATAGTTCAGTGATATGTGCAGGACATCCTGGAGCCACATGTGTTGCCCCTCGTGGCAGGCCTTCCAACTGGCATTTTTCAGCAGTATAATGCTCACCCACACACACTGGGCAAAAAACATTTATGGGACCAGCTGGGATGCCAGCTTTGGCAGCCTACAAATGTGCAGGATCTACAGGCCCAGCTGCAACATCTGTGGCCAAATGTGCTGCTGGATACCATACAGAACCTGTATACCTTCTTGCCCAACCGTAGCTCATCTTGTATCCAGGCTAGAGTTGGTCCAACAGGATACCAAAGCCTCCTTTGAATTGTAAAGTTCTCCACAATAAACTTATTTTTTTGCTCTAATATTATGGTTACATACATTTGTTTGTATTTTTTTATTTTTTTTTGTCAATGAGTGTATTTAGTAGCCGATCCCTGATTTATTTTGAGACATCTTGTTAACACGTGTATTTCTCACATTGGAAGATTTTTAGCAATGTTTTTCCTACATATACAAAGTTAATTGTTCACTTGATGTTTACTAGTATATAATTGCAATCTGTAAGACACATTAAATATTTTCTGATATTTTTGTGTGTCATTTAGTGCTGAATTGTGTCTAGTTCACATTACAGTTGTTGAATTTTTGCAGGTTTTTTGATTCACACACTTTCCAAAACAACATGAATCTCCAAAACATTCCCGTCAAATGGCAGGATAAATTTGTGATTCTGATATATTCTTTCTATTGTTCACACGCCAGCTCTAGAGTATCATCATATATCCTGTGCTAACAGGACTGACGTCTTTCACATCCCTGTCTTTCCTTCATGCTCTTCTAACTTGTCACCACAGGAAAGTTATATTGTTCCTCATTTCCACTTTTTCTTATTCTTTAACCAGATTTGTATGTAGTGAGGACAACCCCTGATCTGTATGGGCACATACCATTGTGTAAATACTGTTACTACTTTTTCATTATTATTGTGACCCCATCTTATCCTGACTAGGTTTTGGCTATATCTCTGTATTATGGGCCATGAGCAATGTCAATTCTAACTAGTGCAATATTTTTATTTCTGTATGTGACGTGCCTCTGTACTATATTATACATATGGTTGACATATATCATGTTCTTTGCCCCCACTTTTCAGTTTACAGTAGCTGCTTCCTGTAAGAATTTTAGCACTAAAATAATATGGATAATACTTAAAGGGGTTGTCTCACTTCAGCAAGTGGCATTTATTATGTAGAGTGAATACAAGGCACTTACTAATGTATTGTTATTACCCATATTGCCTCCTTTGCTGGCTGGGTTAATTTTTCCATCACATTATACAATGCTCATTTCCATGGTTACGACCACCCCGCATTGCAGCATTGGCTGTGCTTGCACACTGTAGGAAAAAACACTAGCCTATGTGTGCTCCTACGGTCCCGGCCCCCAGAGAGGCCAGTGCTTTTTTTCTATAGTGTACAGTACACGCACGACCACAGCTGGTAGATTACAGGGTGGTCATAACCATGGGTTACGAGGCAATATAGACAATTACAATACATTACTAAGTGCCTTATATTAACTTTCTGTACATGATAATTCCACTTTCTGAAGTGAGACAACCCCTTTAAGTCAGCATCTCATCTGCAGATAGCTGTTTTGGGTTAATTGCCCTTCATCAATGCAGAGAAGAGAGTATTGGCTTAAAGGGGTATTCCCATCTCACAAATGTAGTTTGTATAGTTAGATATAGCCATACCAGTATTATTACTATCAGAATGTATTTATATAAAATGTACCATTTAGAAGATTTGCCTATTTGTATATCCATTGTCCCACCCATCAGTCAGGTCGTTGCCCCTAGTTACGGCCACCGCAGCCATGTAGTAGTGGTGGTCAGCTTGCTCCTTTTCAAACCCGCTCTGAGGTGACTGCTGTATTGTGAAAGCACATTGCATGAGCATGTGCAGACACATCTAAGGGTACTTTCACATCTGCGTTTTGGACGCTACCAGTCCAAAACACAGTGGTCAGGATCCATCCAAAACGCAGACTTTATAAACGGATCCTGCTCCATAGAGATTAATTGATCTTGGAAAAGGATTCGTTTCTCTGCGTTTTGGAAGCGCAGACAAAAATGCTACAACCCTAAGATGTGTCTGCGCATGCTGATGCAATATACCAGGGCTGGCCAACCTGAGGCTCTCCAGCTGTTGTAAAACTACAACTCCCACCATGCCCTGCTGTAGGATGATAGCTGTAGGCAGACTGGGAGTTGTAGTTTTGCAACAGCTGGAGAGCCGCAGGTTGGCCAGCCCTGCAATATACGCTCACAATACAGCAGTTACTTCAGAGCAGGTCTAAACAAGAGCAAGCCAGCCACCACTACTACATGGCCGCTGTGGCCGTAACTAGGGGCAACGACCTGACTGGTGTGTGGGACAATGGAAATACAAATAGGCAAATCTTCTAAATGGTACATTTTATATAAATACATTCTATTAGTAATAATATTGGTATGGCTATATCTAACTATAGCCAGTTAAAGGGAATACCCCTTTAACTGGGTGAGGGGCAGTAGAGGCAGAGCTTGCTAAGAGCTCATTTGCATACCTTATTCCCAGAATTCTAGAGGAGCGATGCCTGGCCTATAACATACGGTACCTCCCAACTTTTGAAAATTGAGGGACAATATGTAAATCACACATTGCTTCAACTTTTTCTATGCCAGGCCACGCCTCTAACTGCGTCCAAAGCATAATTACTGACAACTGCAGCAGCTGGGGATTGGTTAGGTGAGTGTAAGTTACTTTACTTTACATGTGGAGCCCCTGGGACAATTTTTTTTGTGTACTTCAATATCCATTTAAATATTAGTATATAGATTCTCAGATATAGATATTTTAAGGAGCAAATTGCACCAAATAATTAAGTAACGGTCTAATATACAGGTAGAAACGATACAGGCACTTTAGTAAGGGGCAATTTAGTAAATTTATTAGTGCACATTTATAAATTTATTCCTCAGGTCAAAAGGGGGGACATTTAAGGATATCTGTCCAACTGCAAAAAAAAATTAAAATTCAGCGTTTCCTAGACATATTCTATCTAATACACCATTTATGTTATGTTATGTTTATTCCAGTGGCTGTGCATGGAAGAGCTCCACTCAAGCAAAACAATTATAACTAGCTTTAACTATAATTATACTAATTATGCTAATTATAGGGGTTATAGGGCTCTCCATTGGTAGGCTAGACAGAGGCTTCCGCCTAGCAGTGAGCCTGGTGAATTCACTGGCAGTAATGGATGGGCTTTAGTGCTGCCCTAGCCTGTAAAATGCTAAGGCAGCGCTAAAGCTCAGTGATCAGTGTCGGTGACGTCACCGGAAACACTGCTAGCCAAAAACCTCTGTCTAGCAGTGTGCCAATGTAAACAACAAAGCCCTTGCCCTGTGCGATACAGGGTGTCAGCAGGGGTGCACCTAGCCTTTCTGTTGCTTGAGACGAAAACTGAAATGATGGCCTTCCCTCCACAGTGCCAATTTCTTAACCTAACTCCTCTGCCACAATGAAAGCGCTCATTGCCCATGACCCTTCTGCTGCCCTTCTCTTGCCCCTTCCTGGTGCTGCCTGAGGCGATCACCTCACCTGGCCTCATTGGTGGTACACCCCTGGGTGTCAGAGCGGCTGAGTGGGGGAAGAACGGGATGTGCCCGGGTTCAGCTCTGAACCCGAACAACCTCTTTAAGAGAGGAATAAGGAATTAAGGAATACTGGAGTGCAATTATGTTCCTCTACAAACAGCTCTTCCATTCTCATAATATCATATAATTTTAGCACCCATTTACCTCCAATGCCTGGAGACCACCATCCTTGCTGCCAAAGAAAGTGTCTCAAGAAATCCTGATTAGCTTGCACTATGGAGCTAGATACAGTATAATTAACAAGAGTGAAGTACAATTGTTTATTAGTACACAACCAAACATCATACGTAGTTTACATATGCTCTTGAAATGCCTGGCATATACAGGGAAACTTTCTTGAGATCACCACCCAGAATAGTGCTTTAGAGGGGTGGTCCTCTCACAGAAGATGGCTGACATAATCTGGATAAAGGGCTGGTCTTCTAAAAGAGGTGGTATTTCACAGTTTTCACACACTGTTCCCAATTTCAGTGATCAGGGGTGGAAAGTCTACAGTAAGTACAGTGTATCACCTAGTTATGTAAGTCATATTTATTTATTCCCGGAGAACCTCTTCAGACTTTCCCACTGAATGTGAAATATTAGTTTCTATTAGTAGACTACAGTCCTAGACACTGTGCTCAAGCATGCAGTGTAATTTCTTCCTGGGACTAACTCAGCAGAAAATATTTGTCTGGCAGACGGCATAAAATAGGGATTAGACATAAATCATACCAGTGGCTGCATTATTATCATTATGATTAGTCACTTGCACTGAAAACAAATACTTTACCCTTCATATGAGGCATAAAAATAGCTGCTATCTGGCAGGCATTTGCTACATGTATTTAGTGACACTTTTCTTTACAATATAAAATTGAAAATATGTCCTGATTAGAGATGAGCGAGCACTAAAATGCTCGGGTGCTCGTTATTCGAGTCGAACTTTTCCCGATGTTCGGGTGCTCGTTTCGAGTAACGAACACCATTGAAGTCAATGGGAGACTCGAGCATTTTTTGCAGGGGACCAAGGCTCTGCCTAGGGAAGGCTGGGTGAAAACCTGGAAACCTCAGAAAATGATGGAAACACCACGGAAATGGACAGGAAACAGCAGGGGCAGCATGCATGGATGCCTCTGAGGCTGCTTAATCCCACCATTACCCCAAATTCTCAGGCAACAGCCTGGTGGTTATCCTCATCGCAATTGTGCTCACCCAGACCAAGAAAGGCGAGGCAAATACCCATCACATGTTAGGGAAGCACCCAACTAGGTGCAACGAAGGTCCATCACCGCCTGCAGGTGACACCACTGCTCATGCTGGCACTGCAGCTGAAATCAAGTTTAGTATCTGTTCTTATCAGTTGCTGTGGCTGCTGGTGGTATAGTGGTGAGCATAGCTACTTCCCAAGCAGTTGACCTGGGTTTGATTCCCGTCTTTTGCAGGAGGCAATTAAAAGAAGATCTAAAAAAAAATCAGTACAATATCTAATACGTCCCCCTACCCGGGTAAATTGTTTGGAGAGAGGGCCTGTAGGTGGGGGGGAAGGAGGTTTCGCTGGAAGAGCCAGAGGAGTGCCCCCTGGGCTAGCGTGTGTGGTGGTGACAACAGCCGGAATGGATTTTGAAAAACTGTTGCATCAACCGGTGCGGTATCGATTCTTCTCAGTTTAATACCGTATACGTCCCCTATCTTGGGACCTTATATTTAATGGATTTTTTGACCACTGCTCTGGCCAGGGGAGTGTCTTTCCCACTGCAGCTAAGGGGATGTGTCCATGCTCTGCCTATCACAGATCAGGAGGGAAATAAAAGAAGAACCAAACAAAAATCTGTACAATATCTAAGACGTCCCCTATCCGGGTAAATTGTTTGTAGAGAGGGCCTGTAGGTGAGGGGCAGGCTGGGGGGAAGGAGGTTTCGCTGGAAGAGCCAGAGGAGTGCCCCCGGGCTAGCGTGTGTGGTGGTGACAACAGCCGGGTGTAGTTAGAATGACGACGCAGGACCCCAACTTAAAAATTTTGCATCAACCGGTACAGTCGTAAATTATGAGATTGATCAAGTGTGGTATGTCTTCTATGTATACTACTCAGTTTAATACCGTATATGGCAGCTATCCGGAAAAATAGTTTGTAGAGAGAGAGAGAAAGATAGGACACAGAAGTAAATTGTTTGGAGAGAGGGCCTGTAGGTGGGGGGCAGGCTGGAGGGAAGGAGGTTTCGCTGGAAGAGCCAGAGGAGTGCCCCCTGGGCTAGCGTGTGTGGTGGTGACAACAGCCGGATGTAGTTAGAATGACGACGCAGGACCCCATCAACCGGTACAATTGTCAATTATGAGCTCGATCAAGTGTGGCATGACTTTTAAATGGATATTGCATGTGGTCACGTACTCCCTGGAACCCCATAGTCACCCCTTCCCTGATGTGCTAGCCCAGAACATTCTCTGCCCCAATTCGCAAGACCTTTTGCTGTTTCCGTATGCTGACAGTGGGGATTTACCAGTGTTGTCTGAGGAGGTGGTGGACAATGGCGAGACACAGGCGTCGGGGGGTGAGGTAGTTGTATGGGAAGCAAGTTACAGTGGGGACTCCTTGGGGGGACTTTCTCATGATGGGACAGATTCAACTTGGGTGGATCAGGCACAGGAACAGATCAATTTTTTTGTGTGTTTATTTAACTTTTATTTATCAAAAATAACCAGAGATATTTATTCGTTATCTTCTCTGCGCAGTGTGGCGTTGGGGTTCGTCACTTTGATGGCGAGCTGTGCCGCTCTCTCCAGAATGGTCTTTAGGTTCTTAGATGCAGACGTTGTCAGGAATTTCAGCACAGAAGGACTTGTTGCTCATCAACAGAACCTGGACCTCCTTGACATTGTGGACCAGGAATTTGCGGGTGGACCAGGAATTTGCGGAACCCTGTTGGCAGCATGTGTTTGATCTTCTACTTGCTACCGTATCCAATGTTGGGCAATATAGATACGCAGGTAATATTATTTTTCACACCTATCCCAAAAATAAAATTTACGCAGTTTGCGCAAATAAAACTGGAAACTGGAACTGGAGAGAGGGCCTGTAGGTGGACCTCCAGAAAAATAGTTTGGAGAGAGGGCCTGTAGGTGGACCTCCGGAAAAATTGTTTGGAGAGAGGGCCTGTAGGTGGACCTCCGGAAAAATTGTTTGGACAGAGGGCCTGTAGGTGGACCTCCGGAAAAATTGTTTGGAGAGAGAGGCTGTAGGTGGACCTCAGGAAAAATTGTTTGGAGAGAGGGCCTGTAGGTGGACCTCCGGAAAAATTGTTTGGAGAGAGGGCCTGTAGGGGGCCCTCCGGAAAAATTGTTTGAATAGAGGGTCTGTAGGGGGCCCTCCTGAAAAATTGTGGTAAAAGAGTGCCAGTTGGACCTCTAAAAAATGGTGTTTTTTGGGTCAGCGTTAGGCAAAGACGATATGGAGGAGGAGGAGGAGTAGGAGGAGTAGAGAAGAGGAATCGGATACATAAGTAATGTTAATCTTTAGCTGCTTTCCCCCGGAGGAGATTTGAATTCCGGTGAAATCCAGGCTTTGTTCATTTTAATAAGCGTCAGCCTGTCAGCGCTGTCGGTTGACAGGCGTGTACGCTTATCGGTGATGACACCACCAGCTGCACTGAATACCCGCTCTGACAGCACGCTAGCGGCAAGGCAGGACAGCACCTCCAAGGCATACAGCGCCAGTTCAGGCCACGTGTCCAGCTTTGAAACCCAGTAGTTGTATGGAGCAGAGTGATCGCTACGGACGTTGGTATGGTCAGCTAGGTACTCCCTCACCATCTTCCTGTACAGCTCCCCCCTACTCTGCCTAGACTGGGGACAGGTGACAGTGTCTTGCTAGGGTGACATAAAAGTGGCAAAGGCCTTGGAGAGAGTTCCCCTGCCAGTGCTGGACAAGCTGCCTGCTCGCCTCCTCTCCCCCGCTACTTGGCCCACAGAACCATGCCCTCTGCCGCTAGCGGCGTCAGATGGGAAGAGTTGTTTCAGCTTGTGCACCAGGGCCTGTTGATATCTATTCACTCTCATACTCCTTTCCTCTGCAGGGATGAGAGTGGAAAGGTTCTGCTTGTACTGTGGGTCCAGGAGAGTGAACACCCAGTAATCGGTGTTTGAAAAAATTCTTCTAACGCGAGGGTCACGGGATAGGCAGCCTAACATGAAGTCTGCCATGTGCGCCAGAGTCCCAACACGCAAGAATTCCCTCTCCTCACTGGCCTGACTCTCCATTTCCTCCTCCTCCTCCAAGTCCTCCTCTTCAGCCCATACACGCTCAAGAGTTAAGGACTGAGCACTGGTACCCTCTACTGTCTCGCCGACATTCTCCTCCTCTTCCTCCTCATCCTCATCCCCCTCCTCCGATACGCGCTGAGAAACAGACCGGAGGGTGCTCTGGCTATCAAGCGACGTATATCTTCCTCCACCATCTCTTGTGACAAGCGCAAAGCATCCGACTTGATGCTGAGCAGTGAGTTTTTCAACAGGCAAAGCAGCGGGATGGTGAGGCTGATAATGGCGGCATCGCCGCTGACCATCTGTGTTGACTCCTCAAAGTTGCTCAACACCTGGCAGATATCAGACATCCACGTCCACTCCTCATTGTAGACTTGAGGAATCTGACTGACCTGACTACCAGTTCTGGTGGAAGTTGACATCTGGCAGTCTACAATCGCGCTACTGGTAAACTCTGGATAACATGTTTAATGTGGAATTCCATCTCGTGGGCACGTCGCACAACAGTCGGTGAGCGGGCAGTTGTAGGCGGCGCTGCGCTGCCCTGAGAGTGGCAGCATCTGTGGTCGACTTGCGGAAATGCGCACAGATGCGGCGCACCTTGGTGAGCAAATCAGACAGATTGGGGTATATCTTGAGGAACCGCTGAACTATGAGATTGAACACGTGGGCCAGGCATGGCACATGTGTCAGTCTGCCGAGTTGCAGAGCCGCCACCAGGTTACGCCCATTGTCACACACAACCATGCCTGGCTTGAGGTTCAGCGGTGCCAGCCACAGATCAGTCTGCGCCGTGATGCCCTGTAACAGCTCTTGGGCGGTGTGCCTTTTGTCACCTAAGCTCAGCAGTTTGAGCACCGCCTGCTGGAGCTTACCCACGGCACTGCTGCTGCGCCTAGAGCTACCGACTGAAGGCGCCGTGCCCATGGATGGTAATTCGGTGGAGGAGGAGGAGGGCTCGGAGGAGGCATAGTACGTCTGAGAGACCGTGACCGAGGTAGGCCCCGCAATCCTCGGTGTGGGCAGTACATGAGCGGCTCCAGGGTCATTCTCGGTCCCAGCCTCCACCAAGTTAACCCAATGTGCCGTCAGTGAGATATAGTGTCCCTGCCCGGCAGCACTTGTCCACGTGTCCGTGGTTAGGTGGACCTTCTCAGAAACAGCGTTGGTCAGGGCACGGATGATGTTCTGTGACACGTGCTGGTGTAGGGCTGGGACGGCACATCGGGAAAAATAGTGGCGGCTGGGGACCGAATACCGAGGGGCAGCCACCGCCATGAGATTGCGAAAGGCCTCGGTCTCTACCAGCCTATAGGGCAGCATCTCCAGGCTCAGCAATTTGGACATGTGGACGTTGAGGGCTTGGGCATGTGGGTGAAACTGTATTTCCTCTTGCGCTCCAGCGTCTGCTGTAAGGACAGCTGAACGCTGCGCTGGGACACATTGGTGGACACTGTGGAGGATTGTGGAGGCGAAGGTGTGGTTTTCCGGCGGGAGGCGCTCGTGCCGGGGTCCTGGGCAGGGGGTTGACTAGCAGAGGCAGCGAGTGACACAGGGGAAGGAGCAGTGGTGTGACCTGCAGGAGGTGGTGAACGGCCTTGGTTCCATTGAGTGGGGTGTTTAGCACTCATATGCCTGTGCATGCTGGTGGTGGTTAGGCTAGTAGTGGTGGCACCCCTGCTGATCCTGGTGTGGCACAGGTTGCACACCACAGTCCGTTGGTCATCCTCACTTTCTTTAAAGAACCTCCAGACTTGCGAACATGTAGGCCTCGCCACGGGAGCTTCACTACGTGAAACAGTTGCTGCTGATGCACCAGCTCTGGCCCTGCTTCTCCCTCTGGCCACACCACTGCCTCTTCCAACCTGTTCTGGTGCAGCACTCGCCTTCGCCTCAGAAGCACTGTCTTCACTCGGCATATCAACCCAGCTTGGGTCAGTCACCTCGTCATCCTCCGATTCCTCAGTCTGCTCCCCCCTCGGAATTCCTCCCCTTACAACAACTTCACCACTGTCTGACAACCGTGTCTCCTCATCGTCCGACACCTCTGTACAAACTTCTTCCACTAACTCAACATTGTCATCATCATCATCATCATCATCACCCACAGACTGCAACAGTTGGAACACTTGGGCATCGGGAAAGAGGTCAGCAGCAACCTGAGAAGTGGTTTGTGACTCTGGGAAGGGTCCAGAAAACAGTTCCTCAGAGTATGCCGGATCGCATTCCAAATTTTCCTGGGAGGGGGCAGACTGGGGGGAAGGAGGTTGAGGTGGAGGAGCCAGAGGAGTGCTCCCTTGGGTAACGTGGGTGGACTGCGTGGAAGACTGACTGGCGGACAAATTACTTGAAGCATTAGCCGCAATCCACGAGATCAGCTGTTCGCACTGTTGTGGTTTCAACAGTCCTCTACCACGTGTCCCTGTAAGTTGAGACATGAAGCTAGGGAGTGTAGCTATGCGGCGTTCCACAGCTCCCTCATCAGCAGGTACTGTCTCACCCTGCCCAGGACCACGGCCTCTGCCCCCTGCAGTAATTGAATGCCCACGCCCACGCCCTCGTCCCTTAGCCCTGGGGTTCAACATTTTCTGTATATAAGTTTATTCTATAAAAAAAATAAAATAAATGGGCCTGGTGTACTGAAACCCACAAACTTGTTCAGTCTGGTTTAATTTTGTGACGTACAGAAAGTGTCACCTGGACAGAATATACGGTTTGGAGTGAGTGTGCTGAACTGTGACACACAGAAAGGTTACACGCAGCTGTGTGAAATGGATTTGTATCACTCAGCTAAAACAACAAAAAAACTAATTTTTTTTCTATATTTTGTTTTAATATTTTTTTTTTAGTTTTGTTTTTTGGGAACGTGACGTGCAGAAACTATCGTACAGCTGACTGACACCCTAATGACGGTGGCTATTTAGACTGCGACCCAGACAAATGTCGCACAGAGATTTTTGGGATCAAGCTTTACACGTGACAGGTAGCAAATGACTTGGTTGTATTGTGTGACGTACAGAAAGTGTCACCTGGACAGAAAATACGGATTGGAAAGAGTGTGCTGAACTGTGACACACAGAAAGGTTACACGCAGCTGTGTGAAATGGATTTGTATCACTCAGCTAAAACAACAAAAAAACTATTTTTTTTTCTATATTTTGTTTTAATATTTTTTTTTTAGCTTTGTTTTTTTGGGAACGTGACGTGCAGAAACTATCGTACAGCTGACTGACACCCTAATGACGGTGGCTATTTAGACTGCGAACCAGACAAATGTCGCACAGAGATTTTTAGGATCAAGCTTTACACGTGACAGGTAGCAAATGACTTGGTTGTATTCGGTGACGTACAGAAAGTGTCACCTGGACAGAATATACTGTTTGGAGTGAGTGTGCTGAACTGTGACACACAGAAAGGTTACACACAGCTGTGTGAAATGGATTTGTATCACTCAGCTAAAACAACAAAAAAAATTTTTGGGATATTTTGTTTTGTATTTTTGTTTTTTTGGGAACGTGACATGCAGAAACTATCGTAGAGCTAACTGACACCCTACTGACGGTAGCTATTTAGACTGCGACCCAGACAAATGTCGCACAGAGATTTTAGGGATCAAGCCATACACGTGACAGGCAGCAAATGACTTGGTTGTATTCAGTGACATACAGAAAGTGTCACCTGGACAGAAAATAGGGAGTGTACTGAACTGTGACACACAGAATGGTTCCACACTGCTGTGTGCAATGGATTTGTATCACTGAGATATAACATAAAAAAATAAAAGGGGGTTATACATGGCGATAGCTGCACTATTAGTGCCAGCCAGCCAAGTGACAAAAAAAAAAATGTCTTCTAGCCCTTAGAAGGGCTGTTGGGTTCTTTGTGGGTGATCCCTGCCTAACAGAGAACTAAATGCAGGCCCTAACACTGTCCCTGAAACACAGCAGCTCTATCCCTAACGACATCCAGACGGCATCTGAGCCGAGCACCGCGGCCAGTCGGTAGAATATTCCAGGGTCACCTGATCAGGCCAGCCAACCCCTGCTATCGACATGTAAGGGCCCCATGTGATGCTAGGTGTACCGCAGAGTCTCCTGGCTTGTGATTTTTAGGCACCTAAAAAGCACGATGCGGAAGTTGCCATTTCCTCGAGCATGGCGAGATACTCGTCCGAGCTGCGAGCACTTACGAGTACCCTAATGCTCGGACGAGCATGCTCGCTCATCTCTAGTCCTGATCCTGATTTCTGTAAAGCGCTGTGGAATATAGTAGCGCTATATAAGCGCATATAACAATACAGATTTAATCTTTGGTAGAGCAGGGAGCCATAGACTCCCTGATCTATCATTCTTCCTTTTGTAAGCCACAGGCCACTTCAGGCCTGCAGAAAACAGGATGCCGACCACACACAGAACATCAGCATCCCAGTACAGTACCCCAGAACAAGGTCACTGCAAAGGGTAAATTGTTGTAAAATTCTGTTGTTAAAGGGAGTCTGTCATCTAATTTTTACCTATTAAACCACTTGTACTGGCCAGCAGATCTATGCATTCTAGACATACTTTTTACTTTTTTGACAGTGTTTGGATAGTCTGGAAAAAGTAGTTTTAATCCTCTCGATAATGGCCCCAAAGTGCCCAACGGGGAGGGCTTGGGTTTTCAAGGGTCCCGCGCCCACTGCCCTTCCCCTTGCTGAATTTCGCCCCTAAGATTAAAATGTTCCCTTCCATCACCAACAACGTTACGCTTATGTTCTGGCTTCCTCCTTCCCTATGCTGTGCCCGGCATCCTGCTGCTCTGCCCTGATGTCACTGAGATGCCTCCTAGGGGAGGAAGAAGCCAAAGAGAAGTGTTGCGTAATGTTTAATAGGTAAAAATTAGGTCACAGACTACCTTTAAGTGAAATGTTGTGATGTACTGTATTTGTACATCTAACGGTGTATGGAATGTTTTAGGGTTATCACATTGGCTTATTCCCTTAGGTTGTCATGAGATAGATCTAGGTCATCCCTATGGTTAGTGGGTAGTGAGAGTCTAGCTGAGGAAGAGAGAGGACCCACTTGTGCAAACTCCTCAGAGCTAGGCCCGAGCTCATACAACCTTAATCCTGGAGACAATCTACAGCCAAGGAATCAACTAATAAAAGTGCTTCAGAGAGATGAAGTACGAAGGTCCAGAATCTGTAAAGCAGTGGATTTGAGTCCGTCAGCAAGGTATTGTGCTTGTTTATGGAAGAGATAGATCCTTTCACGCTTTGAGACTGTTTGGCCAGCCGAATCTTAAATCTTCCCCCCTCAGCCCGGAATTACAGAAACATTTACAAGGTTCTGCAGAAAGGCTTTAAAGACAGAAAGAAGGAGTACTACAAGCCCCATCATTGTTGATGTCCATACGTTGATAGTGTCAGATATACTACTATTCCTATTCTGTACTTTAGTAAAGAGAGACGTATTTATTGATATCAACTGGCATGGTTACTAACTCCTTCATCATCTGCCAGCCACTTCATCCACATTCCTACCTTGCACCCTGCCAAAATACTTCACCATCAGGCAAGAGCTCCAAGACCAGGGTGTTATCTGAGGCAAGAAAGGGTGCGCCTCCAGTCACTGCACAGTCCCAGGGAGAGCCGAGGGGGAGGAGGGAAGAAGGATTGCCATTGTGAGTACTACTATCACCCTCAGGACCAAAACTACCTCTCCCTTCCTCTGCTTCCCTTTCCCAGGTTGTCTGCAACACCAGCAGAAACAGCATGATGATGTCTTTGCTGGGATGAAAACTGTGCAAGAATGCACAATGGGCATTCACTGATCATTATTACTGTTTAGAGGACATTACTACTTTCTAGGGCACTTACAGGGGTCCCTTATTACTTTCTAGGAGGTATTACTGCTTAAAGGGCACAAGGGCACATAGGGTTCATGAATACTATTTCAGGTGGATAGGGGTAAACGTTATAACTTTGTAGAGGCACAAAAGATGGCAATGTCCGAGGCATAATATGGGGCACTATGTATTTGGAACCATAATTTTTGGGGGCATTATTCTTTTCAGGGTGCCGTCTATGTGGCACTATTTTCTGGCAGGTAATTCTAGTTGTGACAGCATTGTATCTGAAGTATTATTTGAGGGAACTGTGTGATGCAGCAGGTACAGTAATAGTGGTGGATGCAACAGGAACAGAATTGGGGATATTATCAGGAAGGGGAGTTTGTGTTGATTAGGGAAAGGTTGGGAGGATACTGGAAAAGTGAGGCGTGAAGCCATGGCTGGAGGAAGTCATCATGGTGTTCCAGGACAGATTTAAAAGATGGTAAAAAGTTAATGATTCAAATTCGAGGAAACAGATCCATCCCCATTGACTTGCATTGTGGTTCATGCCGGATCCGTTTTGCTCCGCATCCTATGACGGAAAGAAAACTGCGGTTTGCTCTCCGGTATGGGAACGCAACCAAACAGAATGGAGGACGGCGCAGCCATCCGGATCCGTCCTCCTCACCCGACTGCAAGTCAGTGGGGACGGATCCGTTTGGTATGACACACTCGTTTGTCATACCAAACGGATCCACCCCCATTGACTTACAGTCAGGTGAGGACGGATCCGGATGCCTGCGGCCATGCGAGCGCAGGGGATCCGAGCAGTACAGTGCTCGTTAAGAGCACGTTCGCTCAACTCTACTGACATTGAAAGCTGCTGAGGGAAAACTATTAAAAATGAAAAAATGTAATTGAAAAAATATTTTTAGTCCAAGTTAGTAGAATGTAATGATAAAAAATTGCCCCAAAAGTGTCCATAAGCAAGTGCTGTGTGATGAGACTCCACCTCACTCTGTCCCTGCAGAGTATGAGACATGATGAGAAATGTAGGCTGTGTTAGAGGAACCATATCAGAGGGAAGTAGAAATCAAGATAGCAGACAGCCCATAAAATGTGCATCGACTAAAACAGCAAAAAAGCAAAACCGCTTCCATTTCAGACAACAAATATTAGAATGGCCCCCTGACTATAAACGGATGTCAGAATGTTCTGAGACCCCAAGTGGTCAGCTTTAATCAGTGGAGGAACCCAGCAACAAGTATTCTGTCTCTATCCAGGTCTTCTACCTTAAAAGATGCACTCCTCCTTGGCTAATAGATAAGGGTCTTTTTAATGGGAACATTTCAAATGCCAGACAATCCTTTTAAATTCGGAGAATGTCTATGTAATGCAGACTAACAGTGCAGATTAACTATAAATCTCAATAGTTTTACTGTGGGTGTGAATGGTAAAGAACATAGCATATACAGTATGTCAGTATAAATCTTTGAACAACTTCCAGGCTAGCTGAGTTCTCTGGACTCCTAGCATTCAATCTGGTGTCTATTATTTCCAGCTACTGTTCTTACCTTTATTTCTCTCTCTCCTTTTTTTTTATTATGAGGCGAGGCACTGTAAAGTGGTCCTCCACTTTTTTTTTCATACAAACACGGGGAGTACATTATGTTCTTTATCCTGTGCTGACCCATTTAATATTGCCCAGCATATACTCATCTAACATTTATTTCCTCATGGTAACTAGCGTATATTTCTACGTAGAAATGAGCGAATCGATTCGTTGATTCGTATCGAATCTTGGAAATTTTTAGCTGCAAAGCGAATCCGAATATTAGGTGATTCGCTTCGGCTTTGTGCGCATTTGCTACATAGTTTGTCCTATAAATTATATGCTATTGCTACATATAAGTTACTGTTGGGTACGAATTCAATTCATTAGCAAAATTTGACTGTTAGTTCGTTTATCGTGTGCAAAAGCCCGGGAAGAAAGCGGTCACCTGACCTAGTGGGCACGGCTTGCTCTAATTGGCTCAGGCTCGGTAAGCCAGTGACGCAACACTTCTGTTGCAATTGCTGAAACGAGTAGAAGCACTGAGTGTGAAGTTCTGAGACTCTGAGACCTGTTTTGTGAAAGTTTGGGGTTTATTGCTCTGGGAATCCATATTACAGATATCAGGGATACTGCAGAGCAAGTAAAGGGCCTGTTCAGGGCTAGTAATTAATCAGGCAGGGAGAGAGAGACAGGGAGAGATAGGGAGAGAGACAGGGAGATACAGGGACAAAGACCAGCTGCAGGGCCACAGAGTGAATTGAAAAATGTCTGGAATGGATAAGCAAAAGGGGTCCAGTTCCAGCCAGACCTCTAAAAAAGGGAGAAAGTGGCACAGGGCAGAAGTGCCAAAAGACCTGTAGCCGGAGCATCTACTAGTAGTATTCGCAATACTTGGCCGTTGTTCCACCAGGCGCACCAAGACGCAAAATTGTAGTGGAGGAGAAAGTGGATGAGGTAGTGGAATGGATGGCACGCTCATCTCAGTCTCTGCCGGATGATCTCCGGTCATCAGATATTACAGTATCCATAAGAAGCCATATAATTACGTATATTGTGTGCGCAACTAATCTATTTGTCGAATATATGAATCTTAGGAAAGGTTTGGCGAATATTCAGCTAATAAAATTTAGCATGATTCGCTCATCTCTATTTACACCATTACCTTATAGTGTTAAAGGGAACCTGTCAGAATGAAAATGAAAAGAAATCTGCTGGCAGAATGTTATAGAGCAGGAGGAGCTGAGTAGATTGATATATAGTTTTAAGGGTGAAGATTCCATAAACCTTGCATTTTATACATTTAAATTCCTGCTCATTCTGGGTTTTAAAGTCAAGGAGGAGGTCCTATCAGTGATTGACAGCTATCTCTGTATATACAATCATAGAGGGAAGGCTGTCAATCACTGATAGGACCTCCTCCTTGACTTCAAGGCCTTGAATGAGGGGGAACTTAAATGTATAAAATACAAGTTTTACTGAATCTTTTCATATACAATTATATATCAATCTGTTCAGCTCCTCCTGCTCTATAACATGCTACATTCAGCACCATGTTCAGTGTGGCAGGTTTCGTGTGGCAGGTTTAACCATATTCAGCGCTTGATATGACAAAATTGGTGGCCATTGATGTTTATACAATGATCATTCCTGATTTCTGAAGGTATATAAATTGCCTATCCATTAGGGCACTCCACTGCATCTGCCAGTACAGTATAATGGATGTTCATTTACTGTATACAGTTCACTTTTCTTACACCTTAGGTTGTATACCAATCCAATGGCCACTAATTGACTTAAATATGTTTGAAAACCTAAATATCCCCATTAGGCTTGAGTGAATCGACCTTCAGAGCATAGATCCGAAGATGAGTCGTTCAAATACTTACATTTTAATGCTGTATCCGTACAGCATTAAAATGTATTGGCTCCGTGGAGCCAAAGTTCTTCTCATCCGAAGTCACTTGAGACTTCGGTTAATTCCTACTGTATTCATATCTGCGTATTTAAAAACAATTTAAAATAGCAATCCGAACCGGGCTTTGGTACCAAGGTAGCAGCCAGTAGAAAAGCCCAGTTTGGATTGCTACTTTAAATTGTTTTTCAATATGCAGATATGAATACAGTAGGAATTAACCGAAGTCTCACGCAACTTCAGATGAGAAGAACTTTGGCTCCACTGAGCCAATACATTTTAATGCTGTACAGACACAGCATTAAAATGTAAGTATTTGAACAAACCGACTTTGGATCTATGCGCCGAAGATTGATTCAATCAAGCCGAATCCCCATCCACACTTCTTAAAAAGACAACTACACATAACGTGTCTGTGTGGCTGCATTTAATTGTTAATAGAAACATTCAACAAGTCTAGATCTTGCTTTTATTTGGATATCACCTAACGTAAGTTTTATAGATCCGCCTTATGGCTTTTCAATGCATATTTGGGTATCAGTTCCTTTATGAGTTGTACATAGTCAGTTTTCTCTATGCAGGCTATACATGCTTCTCCCCATCGGTCTAGTATTTTCTTCAAGTCTGCCACCTTCAACTTGGTCAGGTCCACAGAATTTAGATCAAATTCCTTGTCTGTGAAACATAATATAAAAATGAAGAGCAACATATTTAGAATTCATTGCGTATGTAAGATAGTACTAAATATTCATAACGTGAACAATAACTAGTTAATTGCCCTCCACATATACTCATCACCAATGCAGCCCGTACCCCACTGTATTAAATGTATATTTTTCCAAGTTACAGGCCCATAAGTTAATTAAAAGAGCTACTACTGCTATGGGTTACACTCTTGAATGCAATAGTGAAATTGGTATACAAAGTCTATAATTATACTAATATGATTTTATGGAATAGTATGTCTGACATACAATCAGCTTTCATTTTTATAGGGCACATATAAATTAAAGGGGTATTCCCATCTCAGACAATGGGTGCATATTGCTAGGATATGCCCCCATTGTCTGATAGGTGCGGGTCCCACCTCTGGGACCTGCACCTACAATGAGAACGGAGCAGGGAGCTCTGTACCTGGAGGACCCCAGATTTCCCGGGGTTCGTCCACCAACAAGTGCTGCCCCCCGCTGCTCCCTCAGCTGCTCGGCCACCACTCCCATTCATTTCTATGGAAGCCAGCACTCTGCTATTTTCGGCGGCCTCATAGAAATGAATGGAGGGCGGCTGCGCATGCGCAGTGCGCTCTAAGTTCATTTCCCCGCTCCATTCTTGTTGTCCCACCTCTGGGACCCGCACCTATCAGACAATGGGGGCATATCCTAGCGATATGCCCCTATTGTCTGAGATGGGGAAACCCCTTTAATCTTGCAAAATAGACAGAATAGGATTAAAGTGGAGGAGGGCGGTTGCATTGATAAATTGACAGGATAGCTGATAAGCGTCTGATTGGTGAGGGTCTGACCTATGGGACTTCCACCAATCACAAGCACAGAGGTCCTCCTTCCCCTATTTAAATGAAAGGCAGTCTAGTATGTGGGCTGTTATTTCATTCAAAGTCTATTGGACTGCTGATAGCTGAGTGGCAGTGGCTTCTTATCTTGGCATCTTAGGCAGTCCCACAATAGATTGAAAGGAGTGTCAGTGCGCATGTTCAACCACCACTTCATTCAAAAGGGGGACACAGGACGCCCATTCTCATGACTGTTGGGGGGAAGGGGGGTCGCAGTGGTCATACCTCCACCAATCATAAACGTATCACCTAGCCTGTGCATAGTTGATAAGTGTTGAGAGACTTCGTTGCAGATTCTGCACATTCTCCATGATCATTTTGCAATAGTAATAAATGTGCATAAAATGTATATTTAGAAAGTGAAAAGGTGTACTCATTGGCTCATGTGATACATGCAGTGGTGTAAGTAGGGGGCATAAGGGACAATTGCCCCAGGCACCAAACTGCAAGGGCACTGTTAAACAAGCAGGCTGTAACATATCACGCCATTCCCATAGAGTGAATGAATGGTATTCACTTTGCAGGCTATGAACTGCGCGCAGGCTGGTTAAGGCCCACAACAGCCACCGGCCTGCACCAGCCTGAGGCTTACAAGAACACTGGACATGCGTGCACTGGAGAGTCGTCAGGGCGTGTGCTTTGCTTTGCTGTAGGCTGTGCCACCAACACTCCAAGGCTTAAACCAGGCTTTGCGCAGCTCCAGTGCGGAGCAAAAGCAGCACACAACCTCCAAGCACTGCTCAGTGAGTTTTGTTTAAGGGGTACTGCTTAGAGGGAGAATTTTGGTGAGTGGAGGAGAGGAGGGCTGCCACCAGTGCCCACTGCCCAGCCATGGGAGTTTTACATGATAAGTATTAGTGGGGCTGGCAAGGGGCCGCATGGGGCTTAAATAGGGGTTGTGACTGGCTTAATAATGGAGGATTATTGTGGAGGCTTAAAGGGGTTGTCTCACTTCAGTAAGTTCCATTTATCATGTAGAGAGAGTTAATATAAGGCACTTACTAATGTATTGTTGTTATCCATATTGCTTCCTTTTCCGGCTGGATTCATTGTTCCATCACATTATACACTGCTCGTTTCCATGGTTACAGACCACCCTGCAATCCATCAGCGGTGGTCGTGCTTGCACACTATAGGAAAAAGCGTCAGCCTCTTTGGTGGCCGGGATCATGGGAGCGCACATAGGCTAGTGCTTTTTCTTATATTGTGCAAGCACGACCACTACTGATGGATTGTAGGGTGGTCTGTAACCATGGAAACAAGCAGTGTATGATGTGATGGAAAAATGAATCCAGCCAGCAAAGGAGGCAATATGGATAATAACAATACATTAGTAAGTGCCTTGTAGTAACTTTCTCTACATGATAAATGCCACTTACTGAAGTGAGACAACCCCTTTAAGTGTAGTCTGCACAGCAAGTAGTACTAGTAAAATTTCCATGAGCCTCCAAGACCGCACTTAGGCCCCCTACAATGATAATCCTCCTTATTAAGCCATTTCCAAACCCCATTTATGTTGCATGCCCCCATACTACTACTCCCAATATGTCTGGTCTGGGATATAGAGCCTAAACAGGGATTGGGAATGGTAATTATTGGTAATGTTGTTCTTGGTACACTGTGGGGTGTGATTCTATAAAAAGTGGTGTGTCCACAGCAGATTGGGGGAGCAATGCTTGGCTTGCATTGGCCACTGGTGACGCACGCTACACCACTAGATACGTACCATACTTAAGTTCACAAATCTGGAGGTCGATCTTCTTTAGCTTGTCACAGATTTTGTATGCTGGAACATGTGCACTCATAGGACGTGTAACCTCACTGAGTATCTTTGTAGCTGCGTCACTTGTGGCCCCTAAATAATAACACTTAGAAAATAGAGTGTTCATATTAAAAATACAAGCATTTACGTGATCAAATAATGACATTGTGAATTAATATAGAAGGCAATATATAGGAAATATTAACAGTATAATTGCTTTAAAGAGCCAATAAACTATAAGCATAAGGGCTGTACCATCAATGAGGTCAGGACCAGATGATACGTAGCATGGGAAAAGCATGGGATAGCATGTCTTTGGGCTTCCACGACTTGGAGACTGATGCAAATAGAATTGTTTGCCAGCAGCACATTGCCCTCTGTAAAAAGAAATGTGCTACCTAAAAACAATGAAACTGTACAGGATCTAATGATCATATTGACAATCAGTACTGCATGTGAATGCAGATAACAAGCAGACAATGAGTACAGGGCCTTAGACTAGACTTAGCATTATTTAAGAAATAGCATTAGTATTTGAGTACCACATAATGAAGTACTGCTATTATGTTCACCATATGGCACTATTATATAAGTACTGTCTTACAAAGTAGGTGGTCATTGTTTGGTTCTGTTATTTGGCACTATACATAGTGTTATTCAGGCAATATAGATGCTGATAGAGAGGTAGTATTTGTCAGGTCTCTGGCCCCTCAGCGTGGCATCCCTTGCTCCTCGCTGGCCACGAGGGGCAGGGTGTCAACCCCGGGGTTCACATCCAGTAAGGGTTCGCGTTTCATGCGTGCATGTCTTTCTATGAGACGCACTACACGTCCTGGTATTGCTGGGAGACGGGACGCCTTCATTCCCAGTGCTGACGCTAGCCAGGGGTCCCGGGACGCCGGGGCTCCTAGCGTCAGCTGTTGCCAGAAAACCACTACCACTTTATTTCCTGAGTCAGGGAGGTGGTGGGGAGGTTTTCTCATTTTCACCCACTCAGTCCTCACCTGTGCTTCCTTGGCCTGAGGGTGGAGATTGGGTGTGATGTCAGCAATGTCATGTGATCCCAGGAGGGCTATTTAAACTAGCTGTTTGCTCTCACACATTGCTGATTATTTCAGTTACTTTCAGTGCTGGAACTAAGCTATCTGGTGAGTGTTTCTCTTTGGTTATCTGCTTCAGCTTTGGTACTGGTGTTCTGCTGGTTCTCGTGTCCTGGTTTATGTTTTGACCTTGCTCTTGTCTCTAACCATTACACTGCATTTATCTCCCAGTACCCTCTGGTAGTTTTTGCCCAACCGTGGTCGGTGTGCCCAGCCACCAGCCGCCTCGCTACTGGCACCTGGGAAGGGCTCTGCATAAGCCCCCCTTCCTGCTGGAAGCGGGTGAAGAGTACCCCGGCCCTCAAGGGTGTTTAGAGCGCGACGGCTTGCGCAAAGCGTGTCTGGTACGCCGCATTTGCTGACCACCAGTTCGGCTTTAGTTCCATAGCCTTACAGTATTAAGACAGCATTACACCCCTGTTAAACACTGCTGGAATCCAAAGCAGGAAGAAAGAGTAGAGCATAGTGAAGGACTGATGGTAGATGTCCACGGCAGAACTGCTTGAAGTGTAGATGAGGTGAAGTCTAACAAGACAGTAAGAAATGTCTGGCAAAAGATAGTTCTCTGGGGACAGGAACAAGTCACAACCCTTTAAGCAATGACAAACAAAATTCTGTGTTTAAAAAAAAAATTACAGTAGGTCTAATATAATATTCTAATTTTCTGAGATAATGACGTTTGGGTTTTCCTTGACTGTAAGCCATAATCATCAACATTAACAGAAATAAATACTTAAAAAAGTTCACTCTGTTTGTAATGACTATAATATATGTGTTTTACTTTTTGAATTGAATTACTGGAAAAAAAACAACTTGTTGATGGTATTCTAATTTAGTGAGATGCACTTGTATAATCAACTGGATAGTTTGCTAAAAAAAACATGGACATAACTATAACAATAGCAGCCATAGCACTTGCTATGGCGCACAGAGGTTGGGAGGCCCAATCAGGTGCAAGAACATTTTACCTTTTTGTGGAAAATAACAATATTGTGGCTTTTTGCTGTGATGCGGGTTTTCTGATATTGTGCTATTATACATTCCTTTACTTATTGTTACTTATGCTGCTGTTTTAATTTTCTGACACTAGGTGGTTGGGGCCCCATCTGATTATGCGCTCTCCATGTGGATGTGTTTGTCTTTGCCAATGTATGCATCTATTTATTTGTTTTATCGACTTCAATAAAGATATATTTTTGTATATGCTGGGTGGATCAGAACGGAGAACAAAAAGGTGATGTGACCCCGATCTTAACCTGCCCACAGCTCTGTACACTAAATGAAATAAGAGGTAGTAGTGTTCTGAGTAAATTATGGTAACTTCATTATATTTTTGTGTAAGTAATTAGTATACAGTATAATTAATCCATTTAGAAACATGGGCTTGGTCTGAATATTCCATGAAATAAACTTAATAGAAAATGACCTGTTACGGACAGGTTTATTTTTTGCTTAACTATTACTTACACATTCATGAAAAGCTATGGATATCTGTAGTTCTAACAAGAAAAAGGGTAAATAGTAAAATAAAAAGTTTTGTTTTTTTGGACTTATGGATGTGAAAGCATATCACTAGGATATGCTATCACCTGTTGGTCAGTGAGAATACAACTGCCAGGGCCCCTGCCAGTCCTCAGAATTGAGCTACTGTAGTTTAGCACTGTGTCTCCTACGCAGATATTTCCTGTACAGGTAACTTCAACACAGGCCCATTTACTTTCAGCAGGCTACTTAGAGGTCAAATCGATAATGAAGTGACTTAACTTATATGCTGTAACTTCTTATGATAGGAATGCAGCTTTAATGCACATTTACGTCCTTTGAGTCGGTAATTATGACTATTAAAGCAACATTCATTCCATGGTACTGTACATATGATAAGGGGTATACATACGTAATAAAAAAACAAATACAATAAGCATGAATAAGATTAGTTACAAACTGGTACAGAAGGAGAGCGGACCCTCACCGCAAGGGCTTACAATCTACAATCAAATGAACAATTGTCTGGTGAGCTACTGTTACAGTGAAGCAGTCATACACATTTTAGGGTCACCATACACATAGATGATGGTCCTGCAACTACTGAATGAACAATCATTTGGTGAGTGATCATTATGCAGCCATACACATTTTAGTCCATGTTGGCCATTACAGTCTTTTCAACAGGCCGTACATTTTCAATCACATGGGCAAAGGAGAAACGATCTTTCAGGGAACGTTCTTTCAAGAAAATATCTTTTGAGGATTAGATATCGAATAAAAAATCTTAAACACACCCAACTTCTTTCCAGACTATATAATAATAATTTGTTGTTCAAAGGAAATTTATGACATGCTTTTGGGCAGCCTATGCAACCTGGCCATTGTGGGATTACCTAGAAAAGAAGGTAGAATATATGGAGTTGAGAACTTGACTCATATTCTACAGCATCAGGTGCATTCACATGTTAAGCCAAGGACAGTACACCTTGCTTCACGGCAAGGGCATATTGAAGCAAGTTGTCCTCTCCTCTGCATCATATAGACAATACACATCTGTCCAATGCCGCTGGAGATTCCTGGTTGCGCTAGTTGCGCATGTGTCCTGACTGAGTTTGCACCTCTATGAATTGTACCTGAACTCTAGACCTACTTGTTAATGCTCTGTGTACTAGCCATGGCTAGTTTCTGGGTTAATATCTTGTCTGCTGAATTGGCCTCTAATGATCCTCCTGGTATTTTGACCGTGGTTAGTTTCTGGATTAATTTGTCTGCTGTTTGGGCTCTGTCTCCTAGTTCTGACACTGTTTTTCTATTAGTTTTTGCACCCAAGTTACAGTATTCTGGTAGGCTTGCTTCTAGCAAGTTCATACAAGTTTTCTGCTACCTTACTCTGTAGATGTAACCTAGCAGCCTAGTCCACCTGGCCTTTCACCAGGCTCTGGTGAAATACCTAAGAGCATCCTTAGTTTCTTACCAACCAGAGTGGTTAAGGAAGGCTGGTAGCAGTTTCACAGTTTGCTGGTTGTGGTTCCAGACAGTGACCATAGTATTTCTTTACTGTAATCCTAGTATAAGCCCAAACTCACAGGGGCATTGTTAGAAAGCTAAGCCAAGGAGCATTACACCTTCCTGGTGGTTTAGCAGCCCAAAAGCAAGTGACAAAATCTGACAGGTTCCTTTTATATTTCACCCAACCACAACCACTTTAGTTTAAATAGCCTGATTTGGTCAACTTTAGACTAATGCGTATGGCCACCTTAAAGTGTTTTTTTTCACCATTACATGACATTCATGTGCATGCTTTATTCATCTTATAGATCATGGCATGGTGCCAACTGGTGTACAAAGTGTCTAACAGTGTACAAGTCCATCTTGTAAGCTGTGTGCTGCTGGTCACTTATACTCAGGCCCTTTCCCCACAGCCAAGTCTCTGCATAGTGATCCTCTGCCCCCTGAAGAGCAGCTAATAGGAATAGCTATCTTCCTGGTGTTCACCGCAGAGGAGCGAATAAAAATGTCTCTCTTCCCGGCAAAAAGTAATCACAATGCGGAGACCTGGCTGTGGGGAGAATTACTAAGCACGTGTGACCAGCAGTAGTCAGCAAAGTAGATGGACATGCAAATTGCTTCACACTTTGAACACTGGATGGCACCATACTTCACTGGATTGTTTTTTAGCAGCATGTAAATGGGAAATATCCTTAATGTATTATGATCTATAAAATGAAAATTACATTTAAGCAGGGCTACATTTACCATCAGGCACTAGAATCTAGGGGGCAGCACTACAGTTAATGCATTTTTAAAAAAATTAAGAAAAGTAGCTTCCATCAGCAAGGTTAGGATATTGATTAGAGGCCATGTCCATCTTTGGGGGCAATTTTTTTTATTATTGCATTGTACTCATTTTGAGCTAAAAATATTTTTTAATTGGTCATTATTAAAAATATGGCATCCTTTTTTTCTGTAGAGAGCTGAGATGCTCAGGAGGCACCCTTTGGACTTTCTGTCTTTTCCGTCATCTTGAGAGCAGACAGACTCCTTATCTCTGCTCTTTGATCTTATAAACACTCATTATAGCTCAGTTCTTATCTTACTGATAAGAATGTGGCTTAAATAAGTGTTTGATCTCTTAGTAGTTTAGAGATAAGAGTTTTTAGATGACCAGCACAAAGTGAAAGTGAAGGTACCAGTCACACGGTTAGAAAAACAGTTAACCCTTGTGACAGAACAACTCAATATTTTTAATAAAGGCCGAAAATGATTTTTAGCAAAAAATGAGTAACACGCAATTATAAAAAAAGTTGCCTCTGAGGTATACATAGGTTCTCTGGGAATAATTTACTATTAACTAGCCTACTTTCCCTATTAAAAGTTTTATACTTACCTGCTCTCCACCGCTCTGGTCCTGCGTGCTGGCTCCCATTCCTCCATCTTCAGGGTCTCAGCTTTTTTTGTTCTGGCCAGAATATGACCTGAAAACACCTTTAAGAATCCACCAGAGGAGAATGTAGGTTTGTGTAGGCTGATCAGCAAATCAGTGACTGTTTTGACAGTCTAAATGCTGTTGTCTGTTGGTTCAGGGAACCACACATAGAACATAATTTACCATCAGGAGACCTCTACAACTGCACCCAAGCTGCCTTGTCTAGGAAATAAGGGTCCATGATATGCGTGTGTAAGTGATTAGTGTGGATGTATGCATGCCAGTATGTAATGAGTGTGTGTGTGCATGTATGTAGAAAACGTGCTACATGTCTGCATGTTAGTAAACGTGCATGTATCTATGTAGTGACTGTATATAGATGAGTATGTCTGTAATGTAAAAAGCGTACTTGTGTGTTTGTGTACCTGTCTGTTGTGTGTATGTGTGCACATGTTTGCCTTATTTGTAGCATTTTGTAATGTTTTATTATCTATATGATTGTGCTAGATATTGTGATATACGGCATACAGTTATTGTAATATCTGTCTCAATATGAATAAATGAAAAATTGTTGAGAAACTTCCATTGTGACATGATTGTACTTTCCTTATTATACGCATTTCATTTCCATATCTTTACAAGGCAGGATACCATTTTGCATATACCACTGCTGATCAGTGTGTTTCGTACATGTGTTTTGTCGCTGGGCCAAGCGCGCTTTGAACTACAGCGTCCCAGATGGATGTGTTCGAATACAAACATGTTGATTCTTACCAGGCGGTTTTCTTTTCCTGTAGCATCTCTGCATGTGTTGATTAATTCTCTCTCTATGGTCGCTGGAGTAAAGTCAATATTCCTTTCTAGTAAAGACTGGTAAAATCTGTGCAGATATTCCTTACAGACTGAAGATAGAAATAAAAGAAACAGTTTTGCATTAACAGACTATATTTGTGGTAATTGCTGCTTTTCTCTATATCGTCTATCATTATTCTTTTATTTAACAAAAGTAAAATTGACAACTGTCTTAGGCTGACTTCATTCACCATGATTATGGTTGACACTTGCAGGGTGCAACTTAGAAATGGTGCAACACAGCTCATATCATATAGTAGTTTGGCTTGTAATAAGTAATAACATGGCAGTAAACAGTAATAACTTAAAGGGGTTTTCCGAGTTATATATATTATATATATATCCTCAGGATAGGTCATCAATATCAGATATCCAATTTCTATGGGAAGAATCGCTTCCATACAAGTCTATGGAAGCAATTCTTCCCATAGAAATGAATGGGGTGGTGAGATGTAATTACACCTACTCACCACTACCCCGTTACGGCCAGCATGTAAACAGTGAAGAGGAGGCAGCGCTGGCACAGCGCGCCTCCTCTTCAAACACCTGATCGGCGGAGGTGCCGGGTGTCGGACCCCCGCCGATCTGATATTGATGACCTATACTGAAGATAGGTCATCAATATATATAACTCGGAAAACCCCTTTAAGACATTCAAAACATGCAAATTACAACACATCAGGGGGGAATGCCCTGTGCTTTAAAATTCTGGCTTCAAAAAGTCACAAAATAAGAGCTTTGTGACTTTCTTGTCCAAAAATTTTTTTAGACTTTTTGCATTTTTAGACAGCTCACCCCAGTTCTGCAACGTCGGTGGGAAAGTGAGCATGGTTAGCTATGTTAATGAGTTTCATTCCAGATAATAAAGCCTTAAGCAGGGGCCGGCCTGCTGGCTTACATTTAGACCATTTTCTAGAATTCCCCGCCCACGCCATGCCCACAATTTTAGACCTGGTGTGAGTGGGGAGAAGTTGCAGATTGTGGCGCAACTAGTTGTTGTGCCGTAATCTGTGCCTGAAATACGCCTAATTTAATCTATTTCAGATTGATAAATGACCCCCGGAGACTTTTTAAAAAGTCCCCAAAACAGTCCCAATGTCACACCAGTAGAGGGTGGCATAGGAGAACTGGAGTAGCTTTTGTAGTGGTTTGCGACTATTTTACGCATGAAATCTAGTAGATAAATGACCCCCATAATTGTTAGGTTTAAAGATGTATCTAATTTAACAACGTATGATATTTGATAAATTTGGTTCAAGGTACACCAACGCAAACTCAAACAAAAACGAACTTCAAATATTACTCTTGTAATAAATTCCCCTCTGAGCTGAATTTAAGGGGTCACTCCACCAAGTTTTCAAAAAACTTTTGATACGTCATTGAGACATTTCAAAAGTTTAGATCCGTGCTAAGAGCTCCACCGATACCTAGAATGAGGGGAAGAGAAGAGCACGCCTAGCCTGCTCTCTCTTCTTGCTGGGCTCCGTTGATGTCTATGGGCCCATCTCGATTCTGTCCTCAGCAGCAAGGAGAGAGCACGTGCTATGTGGATGCTTCTCTCCCCTCATTCTAAGGATCGATGAGGGTCTCATGACTCAGACCCCCACCGATCTAAACTTTTGATATGTCTGACAAATCAAAAGTTCTTGACCCTTTAACGAGCACATCTTTATCAATTACTATTAATCAATAACACGGAGTCTTCATATTGGTAAAAGCTGGTGTCTCTGAGATGTTAGAAGTCTTATGGAGGTATAATGTTTGTGTAGATGTGTTCCCTGATATGCAGGAAACTGATAGATGCAGCTTTCCCACAGCTGTAAACTTTGAAGCTCTTCCCATGTGACCAGCAAACTATTTTCCAATTCCCACTGAGTGTCACTGGATCATGTCGACCAAGGTCCAAATCCTTTTCACATGGCAACATGACACCACAGGAAAGATTTTTAATAGACTTTCCAAAGAAAATATGTGGTAATCAGTGACATAGATTTAGATAAACATTTTACTCATGAGAGATGACACTTGTGAAAATTCAGTCAAGAAAACCCTGCCCAGATTGAACACTTAGGCCTCATTCACACGTGTGTACTTAAATCCGTGAAAAGGTGGTCATTGATGCCTCCGTGTACAATAATGATAAAGCATACAATTATTGTAAGACATTGGAAAATAATGGCTTGCAGTGTATGGATCCAGGATACGTCATAAAGGGAACCTGTTATCAGATCTGGCGCTAACTAATCACATGCTGCGTCTGGTCTCATCATAAAGTTCCCATTGTTAATTTTTGTTTTTTCCACCTCATAGACCGTTTCAGAGTCAGATTGGCCATAGACCTTACAGGGAAATTTCCTGGTGGGCCGATGCCCAGGGGGCCGCCTGGACCCTCCTCATGGCTGGGCAGTGGAAGATTTTGGGGATGTATTTTGTGCTGCTGGCAGTATTTTGTGATGGACTGTGGTATTTGGCTCTGTTGGGTGGTATAATGTGCCCCAATATGGTATTGCTGGCCCCACCTTCCACGTTTGGACCAAACTACAAAACAGGGCCACTTTTAGTATTTTTTCCAGGGCCACTTTAAGTTCCCAGTCTGCCCCTGGCCCTTTTGAAGAAATCACCTTTATTAAATGTACCTAACACGCCCAATCTCCCTAACCAGGAGTTACTGGGGCGGCTCTCTGCAGTTGCTGAGCCACAGAGTCACTGTTGCAAGCCCACCCATCCAACTCAAATTGGCCTCCCTCAGCTTGGCCATGTCATCGCTGGTGCCTCCAACATCTTGTGCATGGCCAAGCTAGAGGAATATCAGTCAGAGCTGGATGAACGGGCTTGCAGCACTGACTCCAGAGATTGCACGGAGCCGCCCCAGTGACTCCAGGTCAGGAAGTTTAGGCATGTAAGGTTAGGTTAGTATTTAATAATGTTGATTTCTTCAAAAAGGCTATGAGAAAAAAAACAAAAATTACCGCTGGGAACTCTATGAGACCAGAAGCAGCATATGATTAGTTACATAGTGCCATATCTGATGACAGGTTCCCTTTAAATTCATTACGCAGCCATATGCATCAAAGCATAGGGCTAAACAATCCCATTTGTTAAAAATCCCATCTTAGGTTTTTGTCAGCTATGCTGATTTCTATGAAAACCAAAGGAGATGATTCCCTCAAAGATGTCACTGTACATGGTTATTACATAGCAATACCATCATTTCTTAGTTTTGGTTGGAATTTTGCTTTAAATTACCTACAAAGATAGGTACATTTATAGCAAGACTCTCTATGCTGAGTAGAATTTAGCAAGTTTACATTTATTATATGCATTAGTCATGTGACTGCAGCAGGGTATGAGCATTGAATATTCAATATTTATCCTGTACTGCTACCGAAAGCAATTATTTCTATAGTACAGGAGAAAGAATAAAGGGGTTCTCTCATAAACATCAGCGGCCTATCCTTAGGTTCCATTCACACGTCCTGTTTTTCTTTCCTGATTCGATCCTGATCCTGATCTGGATCCATTCATTTCAATGGGTCCTGAAAAAATCAGGATCGAATCAGGAAAGAAAAACAGGATGTGTGAATGGAGCCTTAAACTGGATTTACACCGCCCGATGTTCAGGCCAATTATCAGGAAACACTCATTCATTGGGTGAAATGACTGGAGATGCAGACACCTCAATCGTTGTTCCCGGGCAGCAGATTGTGTTGTCTAAACAGCACTCTGCTGCCCAGGAGTGCCCATTTTGTATGGGGACAAGCAGCAGCCATCACATACTGTGGAGGTGATCGTTGTAAGTAAATGCAGTGCTTCACCTCCACTTAATGAACAGCTGATTGTCGGAAAGGAACACTTTCTTCCTGATAATCGGCTACTCCTTGCAGCACCTAAAACCAGTCATCAGTGTTTAATTGGTGGGAGTTTGTTTTTGCAATTGTTTCATTCCCAAAGGTGGGCCTGGTACTACAGCTCGCCCCATTCACTTGAAGCTGGTACTATGGAAATGATCATGAACGAACAGTTTGTTCCCGATCATTACCTGTATATTAGCCTATGTACATTGGTTCTAAAAGGGTCACATCCTCCACTGTTCTTAGATCCCTGTTTGGAGATATTTTGGATGTCCTAAAGCTGGCCATACATTTGAGATAATGATCGGCCTATTGTGGCTGATCAGTTGTCCATGGAATCTTTTGTACAAACGATCCCACCAACTAAACTGCCCAACCAGCTGCACAGCAGCCGAGTGGGACGGGGCCCATTCCATTATGGAAGCCCTCACTAATCTGCAGGAGGAAGCCCTCACTAGTCTGCAGGAGTAAAGCACTGTGAGCGCTGTACTCACCCCTCCTCCTTGGTCTCCTCCAGGCCGAGCTGCACTATTCTGACTGCGTACAGCGCACACTATGAGCTGAGGCTGCATGCAGTCCAGTGACAGTGCAGCGCAGGCCAGGGGAGGCCAGCGAGCGGGGACGGAAGGAGAGGACACCAGACATGGAGAGCAGTGGCAGAGCAGGAGAGGTAAGTTTATTTATTTATTTTGAGGTCTGATGGGGGTCTGAGCATCTGATATGGGGGTCTGAGCTTCTGATATGGGGGTTTGAGCATCGATATGAGGGGGTGAGCAACTGATATGGTAGTCTGAGGATCTGATAAAGGTATCTGAGGATCTGACATGAGGTTCTGAGGATCCGATAAGGGGATCTGAAGATCTGATATGAGTGGCTGATCTGATATGGTGGTCTGAGGATCTAATATGGTGGTTTGATTTGACAACCTAATATGGCGGTTTGATTTGACAACCTGATATGGGGGTCTGAACTGAATATTTATTGTATTGTGACACATTATAGGGGGTATTTTTTGTACTGGTGCACATTATAAGGGGTACTTTTTCTACTGGCACACATTGTAAGGAGAATTATTACTACTGGGGGACTACGGGGAACATGATTACTAGTATGGGCACTATGGGGTCATTATTACTTTTGGGGCACAATAGGGACATTATTACACTGTTAACACTGAGTGCACTCTGGCTGATAATTATTTCTATTTCTTTTACTATTACTTTACTATTACTAGGGGGGAGGGGGCACCCTGGCACAGTATCAGATTAACACAATTACTCTTGGGGGACAATTACGGATACACTATTAATACTTTTCCTGGGTGCAGTTATTTTTATTTTGTTTGTTATTTGTTTATCAGCTTATCAGCTTAAACTCTGCAGACAAGAGATGGCTGAAAGATGCCATCATGACCATCTGGTCTGAATGGAAAAGATGAGGAAAGAGAATGTCTGCATTAGAGAAGACGTCACTGGATGTAAGAGGTATGGGGCGCTGTATTCTTCTGTATGATTGTAGGGCAGTATGTAATGGTTTCCAAGTATGTCTTTAACAGTAGAGCTGGAGGTGCCATTTCAATTTTTGCCTGTGGCAGCAGAAAGGCAAGGTGCACCCCTGCCCCAAGGACTGAGGGAAGGGGGGCCCAGGCACATTTTTTGCACAGGGACCCTCTGCTGTCTGTGTCCATCCCAGGGTTCAGACGATGAACAGCCGAAGTTTTCCAGGACGACAAATTGCATTTTCAGCAGACTGTCGGTGATCGATAGTTGGCTGAAATCTGTCATTCTGGCCAACTTTAATCTTATGTTTATGGCCACCTTAAGCACTCTAAGATAAATCTGTTTATACAGTAACACACTGCACTACTATAGACGCATAAAAGATATAACGTAGGGGCAGGGGCGGTCTTGGCATTTCTGGGGCCCTAAGCGAAGTTATGTCTGGGCCCCCCCCCCCCCCAATGACACCTCACACCCCTGATGACACGGCCTCTGATGACACGCCCCCCCCAATGACACACACCCTATACCTCACTGGAGGGGGGGTCAAGGTTGCCCACAGCCTATGGCGTGTCCCAGACTCCCAGCTCTCTATTGGCTGGGCTGCAGGGGCGTAGCTAAAGGCTCACGGGCCCTGGTGCAAGAGTTCAGCTTGGGCCCCCCCGCCTAATACAGCGCCCCATACCTCGTACATCCAGTATAATACAGCGCCCCATACCTCTTACATCCAGTATAATACAGCGCCTCATACCTCTTACATCCAGTTATAATACAGCTCCCCATACCTCTTACATCCAGTATGAATACAGCGCCTCATACCTCTTTACATCCAGTATAATACAGCTACCCCATACCTCTTACATCCAGTATAATACAGCGCCCCCATACCTCGTACATCAGTATAATACAGCGCCTCATACCTCTTAACATCCAGTATAATACAGCGCCCCATACCTCTTACATCCAGTATAATACAGCGCCCCATACCTCGTACATCCAGTATAATACAGCGGCCTCATACCTCTTACATCCAGTATAATACAGCGCCCCATACCTCTTACATCCAGTATAATACAGCGCCTCATACCTCTTACATCCAGTATAATACAGCGCCTCATACCTCTTACATCCAGTATAATACAGCGCCCCATACCTCTTACATCCAGTATAATACAGCGCCCATACCTCTTACATCCAGTATAATACAGCGCCCCATACCTCTTACATCCAGTATAATACAGCGCCCCCATACCTCTTACATCCAGTATAATACAGCGCCCCATACCTCTTACATCCAGTATAATACAGCGCCTCATACCTCTTACATCCAGTATAATACAGCGCCCCATACCTCTTACATCCAGTATAATACAGCGCCTCATACCTCTTACATCCAGTATAATACAGCGCCCCATACCTCTTACATCCAGTATAATACAGCGCCTCATACCTCTTACATCCAGTATAATACAGCGCCTCATACCTCTTACATCCAGTATAATACAGCAGCGCCCCATACCTCTTACATCCAGTATAATACAGCGCCTCATACCTCTTACATCCAGTATAATACAGCGCCTCATACCTCTTACATCCAGTATTATACAGCGCCTCATACCTCTTACATTCCAGTATAATACAGCGCCCTCATACCTCTTACATCCAGTATTATACAGCGCCTCATACCTCTTACATCCAGTATAATACAGCTTCCCCATACCTCTTACATCCGGTATAATACAGCCTCATACCTCTTACATCCAGTATAATACAGCGCCCCCATACCCTTACATCCAGTATTATTACAGCGCCTCATACCTTCTTACATCCAGTATAATACAGCGCCTCATACCTCTTACATCCAGTATAATACAGCGCCTCATACCTCTTACATCCCAGTATAATACAGCGCCTCATACCTTTTACATCCAGTATAATACAGCGCCTCATACCTCTTACATCCAGTATAATACAGCGCCCATACCTCTTACATCCAGTATAATACAGCGCCCCATACCTCTTACATCCAGTATAATACAGCGCCTCATACCTCTTACATCCAGTATAATACAGCGCCCATACCTCTTACATCCAGTATAATACAGCGCCCCATACCTCTTACATCCAGTATAATACAGCGCCCCATACCTCTTACATCCAGTATAATACAGCGCCTCATACCTCTTACATCCAGTATAATACAGCCCCATACCTCTTACATCCAGTATAATACAGCGCCCATACCTCTTACATCCAGTATAATACAGCGCCCCATACCTCTTACATCCAGTATAATACAGCGCCTCATACCTCTTACATCCAGTATAATACAGCGCCCCATACCTCTTACATCCAGTATAATACAGCGCCCCATACCTCTTACATCCAGTATAAATACAGCGCCCCATACCTCTTACATCCAGTATAATACAGCGCCCTCATACCTCTTACATCCAGTATAATACAGCGCCCCATACCTCTTACATCCAGTATAATACAGCGCCTCAGTACCTCTTACATCCAGTATAATCCAGCGCCTCATACCTCTTACATCCAGTATAATACAGCCCCATACCTCTTACATCCAGTATAATACAGCCCCCTACCTCTTACATCCAGTATAATACAGCCCCTCATACCTCTTACATCCAGTATAATACAGCCCCATACCTCTTACATCCAGTATAATACAGCGCCTCATACCTCTTACATCCAGTATAATACAGCCCCCATACCTCTTACATCCAGTATAATACAGCGCCTCATACCTCTTACATCCAGTATAATACAGCTCCTCATACCTCTTACATCCAGTATAATACAGCGTCTCATACCTCTTACATCCAGTATAATACAGCGCCCCATACCTCTTACATCCAGTATAATACAGCGCCCCATACCTCTTACATCCAGTGACGTCTCTCGGATGTAGATCTTCTCTTTCCTCATCTTCTCCTTTCAGGACCAGACGCCATTTTTCAGCCATTTCTTATCTCTGCAGTTTGACAGAAAAAAATCTTAATTTACTACTTTTCCATCATCCTCCCATCTTCTGGACAAATCATCCTACCACCCCAGTACTGTGCCACTAGTACCACACAGATAGTGCCCTTCAATAATTATTGGCACACAGTGTCCTAAAATAACTGCGCCCAGCAAATACTGTCCCGTAATAGTGTGAACATACCGTCCCCCAGAAATAACTGCGCTGATACTGTGCCAGGGTGCCCCCCACAGTAATAGTGCCCCCCACAGTACTAATGTCCCCACTGTGCCCCAGAAGTAATAATGCTTCCAATGTGCCAGTAAGAAGTGCTCCCCACCCATAGATGCCCCCCAAATTATGTGCCAGTAAGAAATGCCCCAATAATGCGCCAGAGGTTCCCCCCATTGATTCCCCCTCAAAATCATGTGCCAGTAAGAAATGCCCCCAGTGCCCCCATGTGCCAGTAAGAAATGCCCCAGTGCCCCCATGTGCCAGTAAAAATGCCCCAGTGCCCCCATGTGCCAGTAAAAATGCCCCCAGTGCCCCATGTGCCAGTAAAAATGCCCCCATGTGCCAGTAAAAATGCCCCGTGCCAGTAAAATGCCCTCAGTGCCCCCATGTGCCAGTAAAAATGCCCCCAGTGCCCCCATGTGCCAGTAAAAATGCCCCCATGTGCCAGTAAAAATGCCCCCAGTGCCCCCCATGTGTCAGTAAAAATGCCCCCAGTGCCCCCATGTGCCAGTAAAAATGCCCCCAGTGCCCCCATGTGCCAGTAAGAAATGCCCCCAGTGCCCCCATGTGCCAGTAAAAATGCCCCCAGTGCCCCCATGTGCCAGTAAAAATGCCCCCATGTGCCAGTAAAAAATGCCCCCATGTGCCAGTAAAAATGCCCCCAGTGCCCCCATGTGCCAGTTAAAAATGCCCCCATGTGCCAGTAAAAATGCCCCCAGTGCCCCCATGTGCCAGTAAGAAATGCCCCAGTGCCCCCATGTGCCAGTAAGAAATGCCCCAGTGCCCCCATGTGCCAGTAAGAAGTGCCCCCAGTGCCAGTAAAAATGCCCCTAGTGCTCCCATGCCATAAAGAAATGCCCCCAGTGCCCCCATGTGCCAGTAAGAAGTGCCCCCAGTGCCAGTAAAAATGCCCCAGTGCCCCCTTGTGCCAGTAAAAATGCCCCCAGTGCCCCATGTGCCAGTAACAATGCCCCCAGTGCCCCCATGTGCCAGTAAAGAAATGCCCCCAGTGCCCCCATGTGCCAGTAAGAAATGCCCCAGTGCCCCCATGTGCCAGTAAAAATGCCCCTAGTGCTCCCATGCCATAAAGAAATGCCCCAGTGCCAGTAAGAAGTGCCCCCAGTGCCAGTAAAAATGCCCCAGTGCCCCCTTGTGCCAGTAAAAATGCCCCCCGTGCCAGTAAAAATGCCCCGTGCCAGTAAAATGCCCTCAGTGCCCGCCATGTGCCAGTAAAAATGCCCCAGTGCCCCCATGTGCCAGTAAAAAATGCCCCCAGTGCCCCCATGTGCCAGTAAAAATGCCCCAGTACAGTAAAATGCCCCATGTGCCAGTAAAAATGCCCCCAGTGCCCCCATGTGCCAGAAAAAATGCCCACAGTGCCCCCATGTGCCAGTAAAATGCCACAGTGCCCCCATGTGCCAGTAAAATTGCCCACAGTGCCCCCATGTGCCAGTAAAATGCCCACAGTGCCCCCATGTGCCAGTAAAAATGCCCCCATGTGCCAGTAAAATGCCCCCATGTGCCAGTAAAGTGCCCCCATGTGCCAGTAAAAATGCCCCCAAAATGCCCCCAGTGCCCCCAATTGAGCTCCGGTCCGTGACTGCTACAATAAAATAAAAAATTAAAAAAAATTAACACTTATACTTACCTCCATGGTGCTGGCAGCGATGCGATGCAGGCCTCTTCCGGCCTGTGTCCCGCGCTGTACGGCTCAGGCGGCGCGATGACGTCATCGCGCCGCCTGAGCCGGCCTCTGATAGGCTGCAGGCCCAGTGCCTGCAGCCTATCAGAGGAACGGGCAGGGGAGACGCCTCTCCCTCCCCTGCCCCAGTACAATACAGGCATCTGTATCGCCGTCCTGAGGACGGCGATACAGATGACTATGGAGATGAGCGCTTCCACAATGGAAGCGCTCATCTCCCTCTGCGGGCGGTCTTGGGCACCGGCGCAAGAGAAGAGCGTGGGGGCCCCCTTGGACGCCGGGGGCCCTACGCAAATGCATAGGATGCGTGGTGCCCAAGACCGCCCCTGCGTAGGGGTAAACTGCTGTCTATATATAGGGAAGGTTTCTCTTCTGCAGTTGAATATTTACTTCTTGGTGTTTCATCCATCCACACCCTTTCCTAATGTAAACTGTGAATGCCTGTGACAGTCCACCATAGGAGTGGCTAAATAACCCCTCATGGCGCTTGCTTAAATCTCAAATCATGCTGGGACTGCTGCATGTTTTCTCAGTCCTATGAACTACTACTACTTCTAATGAAATTTGATAGTGTGATGATTACAGTAGCAACAAGCTAAGAGAAAATCATCAGTATATACTAAATGAGAACTAGCTAAAATGTTAGTCTAATAAAGCATCATGACTTTTTTCATGGTACGTTCACAAATAATGGGAGTCATTCACACAGGTATATCTTTAAAAAAACTTATCTTGTCACACTCCGGTAGGGCAGGTCAACCACTTCTACTTCGTGGCAGGGCAGGTAAGGATGCTGGAAGGGGTGTGCCAGCCATTCAGTCACTCCAGCTAGCCAACTGACCAGAAAGCCTGGACCTTTATTCATTTCCCTAACCAGAAGCTTTCTTGGATTTCTGGTGGATTGACCTGACTTGTCCCTTCTCCTTCAGCTTACTGCCCGTGTTTCTGAACTTCGGTATGTCCTACCACTACCTGCTCTTCTTGGACTTGTAGTTCTATCCCTGGCCTGACTAGTTTGAGATATCCACCTGACTGCCTTCTAAAAATGAACGAAGGTTTTGATTTGAGCGATATAATTACAATATGTAAATGTAATTGACATATGTATGTATTTTTCACATATTTATTACAGAAGATAAACATTTATACAATAAAGATCATACATAATCTCCCAAACGGAACTGTATTCACTATAGCAGTTAGTTCTGATAAACATCTTGTTAGTCTGAATTTTTAAGCAATGTTTTAATGCAGCAGCGCCATCTAGTGGATTCTTTTAGTTGTAACTTTCAAATGGTAAATGTAAAAAATATCAAATATCCTTACAATAATCAGGCGCAGATTGGCCATAGACCCTACAGGGAAATTTCCTGGGGGGCACCCAAGCCCTTCTCACAGCCGCAAGCTGGGTACATAATGATCTGATTCTCTCCTACACCTGGCCAGCAGCCTCAGGTGCCCTCCTGAATTCAACTGTATCTATGTCCACACAGCGATACAGTTAAACACCGAGGCACAGGTTACAGTATATTGTGCTGCACTCTGGTATTTGGTTCAGCTCAGGCACTATGGTATTGCTGGTCCTGCCTAATGATGTTGCCCCACTTTCTGTCAGTTTGGACCTACCTAAAACATGGGGCCGCTTTTATGATTTTTTTTCCAGGGCCACTTTTAGTTCCCAATCTGCCCCTGATAATAAATGTAACATTAAATGTGATTTATTTCAATGAATACAAAGTTTGCTGGATTGAACTATATTGTATGTATATTAGAGAAGACTGAAAGGAACTTTAAAAACATTATTTTTATGTATACAATAGCATATTCCAAAGTGCTTCACATTCAAGGGCGACAAGGGTGCAGAGTATGGAAAGTTTCTGCAGTGCTATCGCTGAACAATATGCATAAAAACACTTAACCCTTTAAGGAGTGGGCCTATTTTCATTTTTGTTCTCCCCCCCTTCCTCCTTCCAATAGCCAAAAATCTTTACATTTTCTATTCACATAGCCACCTAAGGGTTTATTTTTTGCAGGACAAGTTCTAATTATCAATAACTTGTGTTGGAAACATGAAAAAAAAATTTGTTAGGTAAAATTGAAAAAAAAAAAACTGCAATTCTGCCAGGGGTCTTTGTTTATGACATTCACTGGGCGCTAACAATGATATGACAACCTTATTCTGCAGGTCGGTACGATTACAGCAATAGCAAATTTATATACCTTCTATTCTGTTTTACTACTTATAGGGAGTCTTTCACCTGTTTTTCACCTATATAACTAAGAACAGTGCCCCACAGAAGATTGTATACACATCCCAGACATACCTGTGTGCACTGTGTGTCTGTATTACACGTCACATCCCAGACATACCTGTGTGCACTGTGTGTTTGTATTACATGTCACATCCCAGACATACCTGTGTGCACTGTGTGTCTGTATTACATGTCACATCCCAGACATACCTGTGTGCACTGTGTGTGTGTGTATTACATGTCACATCCCAGCCATACCTGTGTGCACTGTGTGTGTGTGTATTACATGTCACATCCCAGACATACCTGTGTGCACTGTGTGTCTGTATTACATGTCACATCCCAGACATACCTGTGTGCACTGTGTGTCTGTATTACGTGTCACATCCCAGACATACCTGTGTGCACTGTGTGTCTGTATTACGTGTCACATCCCAGACATACCTGTGTGCACTGTGTGTCTGTATTACATGTCACATCCCAGACATACCTGTGTGCACTGTGTGTGTGTATTACATGTCATATCCCAGACATACCTGTGTGCACTGTGTGTCTGTATTACATGTCACATCCCAGACATACCTGTGTGCACTGTGTGTCTGTATTACATGTCACATCCCAGACATACCTGTGTGCACTGTGTGTCTGTATTACATGTCACATCCCAGACATACCTGTGTGCACTGTGTGTGTGTATTACGTGTCACATCCCAGACATACCTGTGTGCAGTGTGTCTGTATTACGTGTCACATCCCAGACATACCTATGTGCACTGTGTGTCTGTATTACATGTCACATCCCAGACATACCTATGTGCACTGTGTGTCTGTATTACATGTCACATCCCAGACATACCTGTGTGCACTGTGTGTCTGTATTACATGTCACATCCCAGACATACCTGTGTGCACTGTGTGTCTGTATTACATGTCACATCCCAGACATACCTGTGTGCACTGTGTGTCTGTATTAAATGTCCAGGAAAAGCACTTTTATTCTGCTGGAAAACAGTTCCCAAGTGTCCAGCTCTGCTGCTGCAAGTGCCCAAAGCAAACCAGACTGAAGAGGGGAGGGCTGCTTTAGCTGCTCATATCTGCTCACACCAGCTAGAAATATGGGCCTGACCTTGTGTAAAAGCTGGAATTCCAACCTTTCAAACGATACCAGGATCACAGCATTGTATCCACTATATCAGAAGATATAGCTGTTAGAAATCGAGTCGGTAGAGAAAGCTGTTTTTAGTTTCACTTTCAGCTGGGCACTTGGGAGCTGTTTTGCAGCAGAATAAAAGTGCTTTTCCTGGACATGGAATACAGACACAAAGTGCACACAGGTATGTCTGAGATATGTATGCAATCTTCTGTGGGGTAGTGCTCTTAGTTATATTGGTGAAAATTAGGTGACAGACTCCCTTAAAAAAAAATTTGAATCTGTTAAAAAAAAATATATATATTTTTTTGCACTGCCATATTTTGACAGCTATAACTTTTTTTATTTTTTTATCTACAGAGGTGTGTGAGAGCTCAGTTTTTGCAAGGGGGAGCGGTAGTTTCTATTGGTACTATTTGTATTCATTTTTTGGGGGGGGCGGGGGGACATTATGACGTTCACCATCATGCACAAAAATTTTGTTATACTTGTATTTTATTAGTTCAGTTCATTCGTTTTGGACACGGCGATACTACTGATGTTTATTTTCTTATTGTTTACTTATTTTTATGTGTAATATTGGAAATGGTTTTAAGTTTTTTAAAAACATTACTTTTTACTGTACTTTTTAGTCCTCTTATGGGACTTGTACATGCAATTTTATGATTGATTGTCTCATAGACCAATATACAATACTATTGAAGTCTATGGAACTTCACAGACTTACTGTCAGGCCATGCCTTGGGCACAGCTAGCTGGTTTTGTCAGTGCTAGGAACCTTCACAAGGCCCCAGGCTGTTCTAGCAACCGATAGGAGCCCCACGATTTTGCTACAGGGGCTCCAATTGAAGGGCAGAGGGAACCCTTCCCTCTTCCTAACCCCAAAGATGCCATAGTCGCTACTTACAGCAGCATCTGTGAGCTTAAGGGCCTGTTCACACGACCGTGTGAATGAGTCTGCATCTATTTCGTAATTTTGCGGAATAGATGCGGCCCCATTCATTTCAATGGGCAGCATTAGATCGCAGACAAGAATAGGCATTTTGTATGGGGCGCCGGCCATGTATGTTCCGCAAATTGCAGAACTCACACTAGCTGGCAACTGTGTTTTTGCGGATCTGCATTTTTGTGGACACGTCCGTCTGAACGGCCCCTAAGAGACTAGGATCAGAGTCATCTCCATTCCTGGTCACTGCTAGCAAGCATCAATTGTTTTATAAAGCCAGCACAAGCCTTGTATGGAGAGAGCTTAGTTTGTGAGTCTGCTCCATACAAACCCTTAAATCTCCCTGCCGCTCCTGGCTTCAATCAGCCGCCTGGCTTCTTTGGCAATCTTCGGCTTTTGGGGTATGGACAGGGTCACATGCCCGGCTGCAGCCAATGACTAGCCTCAGCAGTGACATATCCACAAACAACATGGGCCACATGGGAACACACCACTGCAGCGAAGCACATGGCCCCTTCTGTCTGATGAGGCTCAGAAGATCAATGTGGGGAGCCAGGGAGCAGGCCACGAGGAGGCCCCATGATAGAGACATTTCAAGACAAAGGCTAGGCAGCAGGCTACTACTATAAAAAAATGTGTGTGTGTCCTCTCCTACTACTTAATTAAAATAAATTCATTTTCAACTTTGTCTCAGTTTTCCCCACATGGGGAACTAAAATTCTCAGCAAATTTGGAAAGCATGCCTCAAATCCACACTGAAAACCCCATTCACATACATTGTACTGTGTTGCAGCTTTTTGATGCACAATCCACACTAAAAGTTTACAACAATAAATATGCCTCATGTGAACCTCTATACATTTAAAGAAGAACTCTCGCAAAAAATTTTATTCCATGTCCTGCTAGAAATGTGCATGATGTAAACTGTAGTGAATGTCATTTTCTAATCAGTAGCTGAATTTTTGAGTTATATCATCCTGTATCCTATCTGTATCATGTGACTAGGAATTAGACCCACCAACTCACACAGCACCTTATGTGTGGACAGGAAGTCAAATTTTCTATGCATTCCTATGGGAGCCTCACTTTCAGTCTCATAGGAATGAACAGAGCAGTAACTGGTTTGCTGTCCTGGGTCAGTTGGAGGTCAGGGAGTTGGTCACATGACCCAGCTACAATAAGAAGAGAGTGGAAACTCTCAATTTCAGTCTCTGATAAGAAAATTACATTCACTACAGATTATATCATGCACCTTTCTAACAGGTCAGAGAATAAAAATTTTTGCGGGAGTTCTTCTTTAAGTGACTGTAGCTGCATGATAAACTGGAAGTCCAATATGAGGCAACACTAAATTCATGTAGTCTATTATTTAGGATAAATTTCCCATAGTGGTTTCTCACACTTCTGAGACCTGACTAGTAGACATTTCCCTCTCCTATATGACTTTATGGACACTTTCACGTGGTCAATATTGTGCATCTGCCAAAACTAGGAGTGGGTCCAAAACACAGAAGAGACAAATCTCTCCAATATCTCCATGGCTGAAAGAAGCCATCATCATGGGGGTATGGTCTGAAAGTTGTAGATGAGGAAAAAGAACATCTATATGAGAGGAGACGACACTGAGGTACGTGGTGCTGTATTCTCTTGTATGTTTGGCTGTGCTGAATGTAATTTAAAAAGTAATAGTCAGCCATTATGGATCAGATGTGGTGTCTGCCATTTTGACAGAACGATTAATGCTGCATTATTCTTTGTCAAATCTGAAGGAACTGCTAACAGAGGCTCAGAACAGTGGCCTGAGAATAGATTTATTTGGTTACAATGTATCACTGTTTGCTTCCTTGCGGGTACTAGGTTTGAACTTCTGGTAAATAGGGGGTACTTGGTGTGAAAAGTTTTGAAACCATTGTTCTAGAAGTCAGCTTACAGTCTCTACTGAGGTGTCACCATCCAAAATATGATGATGCTAGGGCTTCCACAGTGGTGGAAGAGCATGCCAAAATGTGTAAAAATTACCTCACTCTATCTTAAAATGTGTCTCCTGGACCCACTACAACATTTTAATAAGTATAAAGGTAGTCAAAATGTTTAAGTATACGTACTTAGTTATAGAAGCTCCACTTACAATGACGGGTGGCAATGATATGTGACAGAGGTGCCATACTGTGACTTGCTTCCCCAGCCAACAGATGATCAACAATGGATAAGGTAAGGGGCTGCTGTGTTGCAGAGAAGAGGGTCACCAAAACGCACTTCACTTCATGTGGCCACAGTAAGGCCCCTTTCACATGAGCGAGTTTTCCACGCGGGTGCGATGCGTGACACATAGCACCCGCACTGAATTCTGACCCATTCATTTCAATGGGTCTGTGTACATGAGCGTTTTTTTTTCACCATCAGTTCTGCATTGCGTGAAAATCGCAGCATGTTCTATATTCAGCGTTTTTTGCTTGCTTGCGGATGCAATGCGTTTTTCACTGATGGTTGCTAAGAGATGTTGTTTGTAAACATTTAGTTTTTTAACACGCGCGTGAAAAACGCATCAAAACGCATTGCACCCGTGCGAAAAAAACTGAACAACTGAACGCAATCACAGACAAAACTGACTGAACTTGCTTGCAAAATGGTGCGAGTTTCCCTGAGCGCACCCTGAATGCATCCGGACCAAATCTGTGACGCTTGTGTGAAAGGGGCCTAAAGCTAAGGAATTGCAACAACTCAAATGCTTTTTGGAAACTTCTTTGCATTTGCCATATGTTCGGGGAAATCTCCTGACACATGCGTCAAATTGTTTTTTTTTTTATTATATACCTTTTTTTCTGTTATATGGAAACACACAGTACACTAGACTATACCATACAGAAGCATCTAGAAAATATATACTGTGTTTTTGGGTTTTTTTTTAACGTGGGAAACATTTGGAGACCTGGGGTTGTGGCATGGCCTGATACATTACATGGTGGATAGATTACATGAGGATAGGTCATTAATATTTAAAGTACGAAGAACCCCTTGAATCTTTTCCCACAAAAATATTTATCTGCTCAGCTCCTCCTGCTCTATAACATGGTGCTGTCAGATTACGTTATATTTTGTGGTGACAGGTCCTATTTAAATCCTCTGTGCAAATATCCAATGGTTTAAATTCATTCCTATAGCCCAGATCTCTGTTTGCAAAATGGCCAGTGATGGAGGGTCACCACCAGTCAGGCTCATAAGCTGCCTCTATTGACTAAGGTCACTTTCAGACGAGTGAGTGTCAAGCTCCAGACTAACAGCACCCAGCCTAAACTGGGGGATGCACAGTATTGTATTGGTTTATGATGCTATGTAACCCTTACAGTTCTGGAATGTATTAGACAACACTGACATTAAGCTGTCAGTCTGATTCTGTATTAGTAAGATCATGCAAAGTGTGAGGAATGTGGAATTGTGATCAGTGCTATCCATGATTTAATTCAAGCCATTTGCTGTCAGCTAGCAGGGGTCCTGCCTGCAAAGCAGGCCACAGGTGTACATCTCACACCTCAATCAGACAGCACGGAGGCCAAGTCATCCTACAGGAAAAGACCCTCAGCAAGAGATGTCAGTTTCTGCCTGGATCACTCAAAAAACCCAGACATCATGGAACCGAGAGTTTATAAGGAATTATGAATTGCCTGTCCATCACAGGCATAAACCAGTTACATATCTGCAACATAGGGGCCAAGACAGTCATACCCTTGGTTGTAGTTTGGCAACATGCTTGGAAAGGGAGATCTCCAAGCAGGAACCTAATAACAGAGCCATGTTTGGTCTCCACCTGTAGCCGGAACCCAGGCAGATACATTGGTACCAGAACCATTTCCCTGTCACCTTCCAGTCTGGCGCTATGGGCCATAATGGGTTTTGTGGGTCTTTTGGCTACCAGAACTGGGAAGGAGGGGTGAACTTCTCCCGGAGGAAGGGGAGTGACCAGCTACAGGTGAAAAAGCCCACACAGGCCAGCAGCTTTCTCTAAAAGGGGGTCACATCAAGTAATGTGTTTCGAGGGACAGTGGACCAACAACTGACATCACAGCCCCCATGTGACTACAGCCAGGCCTTACAGCAACCTAGGATGCATCATAATCCAAAGGACTATTCATCCACCTGGTAACTGACTCTTGCTCTGTTTAACCCCGTTGTATCATACCACCTGTATTTGCACATCCGACCGCTGTATCTATTCTCTGTGTATATAGTCATATCTAGTACGCCCTTAAAGCAATATATAATTTAATTTTGTGCTGTTCTTGCATCTCGATCACAAATCCCCACGTCTGTGTTCGGCATAGTTAAACGCTACTGCGGGTTGGTTTCTCACCCGATATAATCCAGTTAGCGGACCGGGCTTATATTAAACAAGGAACTGGTAGCAGTCTACCGGGCTGAGAAAGCTCTGTTTCACTGGTACAGTGAAAAGGCTCTCTCAGGTTGTCAGGGTTGTGAGCAAGTGTAGGGTTATGCCGGAGTTGCGTGGACCACTGCCACTCACCAGTCCCCTCCGCCTCCTTGTGCCTGTGTGGAAAGGAGGTGTCCATGTAAACTGTACCAAGCTGACCTTACATGCTCCTAGGGAGGCGTTACATCACGTCTCAGTAACCAGTAATGTAACCACACTGCGTAGGCTCGACGTAGTTGACATCAGCTGGGCTGCGAGGTGCGGGATTCGTCACACAGCATTATAAATCAGAATGACGTGCTCCTGCAAGAAGAGCAGTGTCCAGAACGGAGGATCACATTCTCACACACAGCATGATCTCTGGACTGCACACGCTCGGCTGAATCAACCCTAACAGTGCAGAAACTAGAGCGTCCTTTCACATGCTGCCTGGGATATTAGAGGTTGGATTCTTGGAAAAGTGTGGAATGATGCATCCATGCACAGTGCTATATAAATATACTGGCCAACCCAAAATCGCTTGCATCGTTATTTGCACACCAAACCAGCCACATATTATTACTTTGCTAGATGCAATCCCCAGGTCTGGGAACACCCCCTCTAAATTTCAGTGTGTGCTCCTGCAGGTCTCTGGCACATTACATATGGATAGGTGGGCTGCAGAAGTTTTCAGAACAACCATATGCCACAAAAAAAAACAAAAAAACATCTATACATCAAGGTATAGTGAATGAAGTAGCAACTGTTTAACTGGGGGACACCTTTAAAATGTATTTGTTATGAGCATGAAATTTAATGTTACATCATGAATAAGTGAATGCAACACAATCATTTTATTCATTTATTTTTTATAAAACATCAGCGGTGCTATACATACACTGTACACTGGGAAAGCTAACACACACGCTAAACCAGTCCGTAGTGTTATATTGTATGTTACTTCTGTGTGGCCTGTATAATGCTGAATAAAGGAGGATGAAATAGAGTCACGGACAGCCCTATACCATTCAATGGTATTCAAATTTTTTTAAAAAAACACCATATTACAGGGAACCTGTCACCTGCTTTTGGGCCACCAAACCAATAGCATGCCATTACACAGCCAGGGTTTAGGGTTGCCGCAAAGAATGGTAAATGAGAATCAAACTTAGGGCTCATGCACACAGCCGTTTCCCAGCCGTGTCTGTATTGCAGCTCGCAATGGGTCCACAATCCGGAAGGTGCGGAACGGAGTGCTTCTGTGGCGTTTCTGTCGTGCCTTCATACCGCAAAAAAAATAAACACGTTCTATATTTTTGTGGTGCGGACGGATCACTGACCTATTCAAGCTACATGGGTCTGGTTCCGTGGCGGCAGCTGTACGGTTATAGCCTGTGCATTGGGGACCGCAAATTGCAGACCCCAATTCACGAAACGGCCAACTAACTGCTGTGTGCATGAGCCCTTACCAGGAGAGGAGTCCTCTGGCTGCATCGGAGGCATGTGCATTGTGCCAATGAAGCCACGTACCAGACATCTCACTTCTCTCACCATGCAATGAGCACTGTGCAGTGTACCCTGTCCCCGGAAGAGTCCCGGACTCTTCACCCAGTAAGGTCATGTTCACATCACAATTTGATTTTCCATTATTCTGATCCATCAGAACAGAAAATGTAATAAATAAATCAGATCATTTATTTTGAGCATCCGTTTTTGTTAGTTCAGCCAGAGATTGGATATTTAAAACGAGAAAAAGTCCTGTGAGGAAGACTCACGGATCTCTGGCGGAAGGTTTGAGACCCTGCACCCCAGCTGCATAACAGCACATAGGTAATTTTGTGGCCCCAAACCAGGTGATAGATGCCTGCATGGTCACACTCTTGGGGACACGTTGATGTAACTTGGATCGGGAGTGTAGAGGAGCACTGGTTCCCAGGATAAGCACACTGCATATCCACAGAGGTAAAGCACTAAATACACAGCTAATATCAGTCACCCAGCTATTCACAGGACTGCATTCCTCAGGGCTAGTCCTCATCAAGCCTTGGAAGTGAACTGGACATCATAAAAGTCCATGGGACCGGATTTTCAGAAAAACACTGGTCTGCCAGAACACGGACAATCCGTATTATGCCCGCTTATGTGAGGCCTGAGAGATCTCTCGCACCAGCAGGGATGAGACGGGCAGTCACCATGCACTACACGCAGCAGGCCATGCAGTACACAGCACACCTGCCTCACCTTCACACTCAGGCTGAGGAGCTGCCCTCACGGACAGAGCGCAGAATATGCCCAACCCCAGCCATCTCAGTGCACTCAGTGTCACCGGCTCTACACGTAGCATGTCTTCTGTTCTCCTTCCGGTTCAGCTCCGTCTGCCAGCCCGGCACCTCGCTGCTACACAGCAGAATTACGTCACGCGCCGACTTGTCGCTCCACCCCCTTCTACACTGTATGGCCCTGTGATTGGCTGGGTTCCAGAGCAGTGGTCGGCAATGTGATGTCTCCTCTGCCTTTCTATTGGCTGCTGCTCTGCAGAGTCCTGAGTCCGCATTGGCCGGGAGACGTTTTCTCTGGTGCCAGACACCGGCATGGCGGCGATCGGTGTACACTTAGGCTGCACGTGTGCTTGTGTTGCTGTGTATAAGGTAATCGGGCGGAGTATTGCTTCGCTTATTTTGTGTCAGTCATGAAGGGAATGTGTAAAGGTGCGATGTATTTATCGCATCAGTGCAAGTAGTGGGAACGGGTACGGGTGTAAATACCGTAGTCTGTGGATGCGTTTATAATAACGTGGAGGTCCCTGGCCTTTCATTGTGTGTCAGAGGGTACCCCCTGATGCATTGCTGCCCTTCTCTCCTAGGGAATATTACTGCAGATTGTATTGTCCATTACGTCTACACTTACCATATGACTTTACCTATATGAATAGTAATTTAGGCAAAAGCCCATATTCCCCAGCAGTTTTCATAGCAATCAGATCAGTGCCCTGAAGTGATAGCTCACCTGCAGTGTCATGTCTGGGGGTCCCTGAGCTGAGACCACTAAGGTTTAGTACATTACAGTCCTAATGATTTTATCATACATATCACTAGGTGACCCTTCAAGGCAGTTTGGTGATGATACAAGAATAGGGATGACCAAACTTGTGTTTTCAAGTTTGGTGTACAAGGTTCGGGTTATCTGAGTTATGGCCCATGGTAGTGGAATCCATAACGGAATTCTTAGATAACCCGAACGCCTTGTACGCCAAACTTGAAAACACAAGTTCACTCATCCCTGGCACATGCAGTAAGGCCCATCGCTCCCAACTGATGTTTTCTGACATGTCAGATGTTTATAGGTGAAGATTCCTTCAGCACATCTGCGACAGGAATCAGAGTGAACTTCTAATTTCTACCATGAATCTGCGTGTTAGATTTGCAATAATCTACTAAACCTAGGTAGGTCAATGGTTAGTCCAGTGATTGTGGCATCAAGGTGAGCAGTGTTTGATCTGTTATGATAGTCTTAAAGGGTTATTCTCATTTTAGACAATGGGGGCATATCACTAGGATATGCCCCCATTGTCTTATAGGTGCGGGTCCCACCGCTGGGACCCGCACCTATATCGAGAACGGAGCCCCCGAAGTGAATGAGGGCGCACTGCGCATGCGCAGCCGCCCTCCATTCATTTCTATGGGGCCGCCGAAAATAGCCGAGCGCTGGCTCGGCTACTTCCGTCGGCTCCATAGAAATGATTGGGAGCCGACCGCGCATGCACCTATGCTCCCATTCATTCCTATGAGCGACGCGGGGAGCTCCGCCTGGTGGTGGCCGGACCCCCGGAAACCTGGGGTCCTCCAGGCGCAGCGCTCCCCGCTCCGTTCTGGCTATAGGTGCGGGTCCCAGCGGTGGGCCCGCACCTATAAGACAATGGGGGCATATCCTAGCGATATGCCCCCATTGTCTAAGATGAGAATACCCCTTTAACCTCTGCATAGTCACCAGCCTTGAGAAAATGCGCTATATATATATATATATATATATATATATATATACACTTTACGCATGTGTAAATGAACGTTTCTGGGGGTTCTGAGAACAGAATATGTGAGATACAGTCGCACCACTGAAGAGTATCATGCCATACACGGTATCAAACCGTCAAGTAAGAGAGACTTTGGGTTTAGTGTACCAGTAATCTTGAACCTGACTTGACACATTTTGCAGCAGATGGAATTGATTTCCATATAGTGACATAGCTGTATTATAACTGAAAGATACATATTTCCATCAGAAACATTAACAATCCCATTCAGTTTTTTGGCTTTAATGAGGACCTGTCACATCGCCTGACATGTTTGTTTTAGTAACTACTTGCACCCCCCTTGTAAAAACAATTCTGGAGCATCTATTCTTATGACTCTAGGTTGTGCAGTTCCTTTATTATACCTGCTAAAAATTTATGAATGAATTGCAAGCAGACTGAAGTGAAGGTCTAGCTGGGTGTTACTAATCTAACACTATCCAATTAGGGCCACTAGCGTCAGACTGTGCAAGGACATAGGAGTAGAGGTGATAGGTCCTCTTTTAAGGCCTCATGAACACGGCTAGGTTTAAGTGAATCGACCTTTGGTCAATACATTGATTTTTAATGCTGTTTCCATACAGTATTAAAACGTATTGGCTCTGTGGAGCCAAAGTTTGTTGCCTCTGAAGTCAGTTGAGACTTTAGTGAATTCCTACTGTATTTAAAACAATTTAAAATAGGAATTGGATATTGTTACTGGCTGCTACCTCGATACCAAAGCCCATTTTAGGGGAAATTAACGGAAACAGCATTAAAATCAAAGTATATGAACTAATTGACTTTGGATCTATGATCTGAAGGTCGATTCGCTCAAGCCTACACACGACCCTGTTTGTATCTCGGTCCACAAACCACAGATCTGCAAAATACGGACACCTTCTGTGTGGAATCTACATTTTTCTCACTCCCATCACTAGAAGTGGCTTTTCCTGTCCTGCAGAATAGGACATGTTCTATAATTTGTGGAACAGACATGTGTACACGGACAGCACACTGATGATATGTGTGCTGCCTTATTTTTACAGCCCCATAGAAATGAATGCTGATCGGACAGTCGTGTACATGAGGTCTAATACTGCAGTGTGAATGAGGCTAGACTCCAGCTCCTCGTATTCAGCAGCTATTGCATTTCTTACTTTTATTGTCCCTTCCAGGATGGCCGTGCTGATGTGGTGGCCAATGATGCAGGTGACAGAGTTACTCCTGCAGTGGTCGGGTACTTGGAGAATGAAGTGGTAAGGTTCCACTCGCAGGTTATTTTTTGACGCTGTTAAGAACCTTGTTTATCTGTCTGACGCCATTTATCATATTTTGACAGATTGTTGGCCTTGCGGCTAAACAGAATCGAGTTAGAAATGCTACAAATACTGTGGTAAAAGTAAAGCAAATATTGGGAAGGAGGTAAGAAAGTAGCTGTGATAGTCATTATTATGTATATAGAAATCTGCAAATAAGTCAAGAATTTCTGAAACCATGTTCTAAGCTTTCCAGGGTATGTCCGCCTCTACAGGTTATGTATAGTTTTGAAAAGGGAAATACATAAAATGCAACGGCACACTGCTAACCAGATAAAGCACAAAATGCCATAGAGATATGAAGTATTCTGGAGCTAATGCTATGCTTATTTGGTAAATTAGAGATTCTTGGCAAATATATTTTGTACAAAATTATCTGGGCCCGTTCACCAAATCGTCCAGGTGATCTCTGTAGAACGGGAACCTAACACTATTTCCTACCTGTTATGTGCCAACCTTGGCTTCCGTATAATCAGGGGGTGTTTGGTTCCACATGCTTGCTGGGTCCCTTCTGCCACTTGTAGTGCTTCAAAGGCCTCCAGTAATACAGGGATGCAGGTACCAAGCGTGCATGCCGAGTCCACTCGGCTTTATAGTTACACTAGTTAAAATCAGCCTATGGAGCAGGCAGGGCTAGTCAGGAGTGCATGACCAAATGGAGTAGCCACACCTCCAGTACAAACTTACAAAGAAAAAAAGAGAAATTTCAGTCAGCACATCCCAATGCGCAGGTGCACGTTGCTATGGCTGATTGCAATGAAAAGGAAAATACATACAATGCAACGGCACACTGCCAACCAGATAAAGCACAAAATGCCATAGACATATGAAGTATTCTGGAGCTAATGCTATGTTTGTTTGGTAAATTAGAGATTCTTGGCAAATATATTTAGTACAAAATTATCTGGGCCCGTTCACCAAATCGTCCAGGTGATCTCTGTAGGACGGGAACCTAACACTATTTATGTATAGTTTTATCTACATTTTATACCTGCTCACCACTGCGATGTTGATGGCACGCAGCACCTTCTCTTCAACCAGTTGATCGTTGTGGGTGCTGGGTATTGATCTGATATTGATGACCTATCCTGAGGATAAGTCATCCATATTAAAATCCCAGAAAACCCCTTCAAGTACACTCATGGAGAATATGTAGCTTTGCCCATTTTTGTGTCACTTGTATAACTGATGTGTTTATATCATGGCAGTTCTGATGACCCACAAGCCCAGAAACACATCTCGGAAAGCAAGTGTTCAGTAAGTGGATGCCTGTAACTGTTTTCAGTACTGGTAATTAATTCTGGTTCCAGTATCTCTACTGATGTACTTTACAGTTCTTCATTCACTTCAAGCTACTCTGACAGAATGGGGGATAAATATTAGATCCGTGGAGGTTGGACTGTTGGGACCCTCACCAATCATGAAAATGGGGGCCCCGTATCCTGGTGCGAAATCCATGGAGCGGCAGGTCAGTCATGCGCACTGCTGCATCAGTCATCTTTACATGACTGCTGGTGATAGTACAAGCTTTCCAGCAGTCCCATAAAGATGAGCGGAGCAGCAGTGCACATGCTCAGTCTGCCGCTCCATTCATTTCGGGGGTCTCCATTCTTATGATCGGTGGTACTGATGAGCGAAGCGAGCTTCCGATGCTACTTCTAAAGTCGCTTTGTTCAAAACTTCGGATTAATACTGTACGGAGATCCGTCTCGGAGCCCGTACATTTTAATGCTGTACGGAAACAGATCTCTGTACAGTATTAATCCAAAGTTTTGAATGAAGCGACTTCGGATTTAGCATCAGAAGCTCGCTTCACTCATCACTAATCGGTGGGGTTCCCAGTGGTAAAATGATCATGGTTCTAATACTTATCCCCTGTCCTGTGGATAGGGGATAACTTGATATATCCAGAATACACCTTAATCACATTTCATTTGAAAAAAATAGCAGACATGTCCACATCATAAATTCATTCCACATCTCCGTGTTAAGACAACACTTCTATGGATATATATAGATTCCTCAGACGTGTACAGGGTGATCCATGACTGCAGTGTGCACCAGGGCAGCATGATAGCTCAGTGGGGACCTAGGTTGGAATCTGACCAAGGACAACATCTGCATGGAGTTTGTATATTTTCCCCTCTTTGCGTCTGTTTCCTCTGGATACTTCTGTTTTCTTTCCACACTGTGAAAATAAACAGATTAATTGGCTTCCTATGAAATGTACCCCAGTGTGTGTCAGAGATAGTGCAGTTAGTTTGTCAGCCATAAGTTACAGGGACTTGTGGGAGTAATGCAAGTATGGTGAAGAACTGGTACACGCCTGCAGTGAAGGGGAGCTCGCCACAGGAAGGAAGAAGAATTTTTTTTTTTTTTATTGCAAGTTAATTAATTGGGCTTGTCCAGTTATTAAAAGGATTTGTCTCACTTCAGCAAATGGCATTTATCATGTAGAGAAATACAAGGCATTTACTAATGTATTGTGGTTGTCCATATTGCCTCCTCAGAGGCGTAGCTAAAGGCTCATGGGCCCTGGTGTACAAGTTCAGCTTGGGACCACCTTCCCTCAGTGCTTTGTGGTCAGGGGCCTTCGTGCTGCCTGAGGCAAAAATTAAAACGACAATCATCTATTCTAATGGCTCTATGTTGTGCCATTCCTCTGTTCTGCTAGAAGTTATGAATGAATTGTCAGCAGCTTGCAGTTAAGGTACAGATGGGTGTTACCAGTTGGGGGTGTGTACCTGCACAGTCTGACACCAGCAGCACTGATTGAACAGAGTCAGACACATCCACTAATGGTAACACCCAGCAGTATTTGCAGACTGCTGGCAATTTATTTGTAGACTTTTAGCAGGAATAAGAGAGGAATTGCATAACAGAGTCATAAGAATAGATGCTTCAGAATTATTACATGGAGAATGCATGAAGCTATTAAAATAGGAATGTCAGGAGCAGTGACAGGTCCTCTTTAGAAAAAAAGAATTGAATAATGCATAGAATAACTTTTTTATCTGAAAGTTCCTGTTAATTTATACTAAAACTCCCACTTACAGCCAAAGTTAAAAAATGACTTGAACTGAAACGCCTTCAATGGCTCAGAATTTTTGGAGTTTACCACGCTTGTGCACTCTGGCTATAGAACATTAATGATATTTTACAATTCTAGGTGGTTGAAAAAGGAGGAAAGCTGAGATATGAAATTGACACAGGCGATACCGTGAAACTTGTGAGTCCAGAAGATGTCGCTAAACTGGTCTTCAGTAAAATGAAAGGTACCCATGATCCATTATCACTGAGATGTCGCTTGTCACCTGTGTCACACTGACCAGACTATTCCATTGCGGTTTAGAGACTGCCCAGTCCGCTTTGGGATCTGATGTCAATGATGTGGTAATCACCGTGCCGTTTGATTTCGGTGAAAATCAGAAAAAAGCTCTTGGGTAAGAAGGTTTCCTGTGTAACCATAATATTATATAGCTATTTATGGGCTGTTACGGCTCCAGCGAAAAATTATAAATGTTGTGTGACTCTTGATAATCCTTTACTCTTTTTCTGCCCAGTTTTAATGGTGAAAGCAACAGTTTTATGCTTCAGATCTGTTTAGTTTGTAAGGGCACTGTGTGAACTGTCAACTTTTTCATGCAGTGATATGTGCTCCATCCTTTCTTCTCTTCTCTCACTGTCACCAGTCTTCATTATGTTACTCATTTGGTCAGACACTTTGCAATAGTTGGAAGGCATTACTACACGGAGCCACGTGACAGCCCACATACACTGTGGCAGGTAGAAATTCAGAGTCCTGTTTTCAGCATCTCCAATAAGCATTCACTGATACTTTGGTCAAAATACACAGGCTCACAACCAGAGGTCGCAATAACGCATAAAAATGCGTCATAGACGCGTTTTCAGGCAATTTTACTCCCTGAAAAAAGTCTAAGGCGTACCACTACGCCTTAGACTTTTCCCAGTTTTTCATCAGCGCAGTGAGCGCAGTGAACGGCACAGGCAGCACAGCAATGCTGCCTGTGCCTGAAATAACCAATAACAAAGCTCCTTACAGCAAGGAGCTTTGTTATTGGTGCACCAGAGAAATACAGATCGGGTGAGGCAGAGGAAGCCGGCGGGAGCTGGAAGGAGGAGGGGCCTGCTCCCGGGGCTGGAAGGAGAGCGGGCGCGCAGAACATGGACCCTGGGGAACAAAACAGGGCGGCTGGAAAGGTAAAGGGCCGCGGACTGATGTCACTGTTGCCTGGGAGAAGAGCTGCCTCTGGCCTGTCCCCCCCCGGGTGGAGAGGGATGGGAGAGTTGTGGCAGTGAAAAGCTGTCCATCTTCAAGTGAGTGATTTTCCCCCTCCCCCAACCATGGTTCTGTCCAGTCTCCCAGTTCTCTGCTCCCCCTCCTCCTGTCACCCCACTAATAACCCAGCTCTCCCCCCACTAGTGACCCTGGTCCCCCTGTCGCCCCACTAGTGACCCTGGTCCCCCTGTCGCCCCACTAGTGACCCTGGTCCCCTGTCGCCCCACTAGTGACCCTGGTCCCCCTGTCGCCCCACTAGTGACCCTGGTCCCCCTGTCGCCCCACTAGTGACCCTGCTCCCCCTGTCGCCCCACTAGTGACCCTGCTCCCCCTGTCGCCCCTCTAGTGACCCTGCTCCCCCTGTCGCCCCTCTAGTGACCCTGCTCCCCCTGTCGCCCCTCTAGTGACCCTGCTCCCCCTGTCGCCCCTCTAGTGACCCTGCTCCCCCTGTCGCCCCTCTAGTGACCCTGCTCCCCCTGTCGCCCCTCTAGTGACCCTGCTCCCCCCCTCCTTCTGTCACCCCACAGGGAAGCTGAACAGACTCCACCGACTACAATGGGATCCGTTCAGTTTCCATTTGCAATCTGTCTTTTTACCAGATTGCAAATGGAAACCTGCATACCTGCATACAAGGCTTTTTTGTCTGGTCTTTCAACAGAATCTGCAACAGAGGCTCCAAATGCAGCCTCCAACACAGATGTGAGCAAGTGCAGGCCTGCGTATTATGTATTTTAATTACCACAGATTTCGTACTCCTCCTCGGGTAAAAATACTCCTCAAAAATGGTCAGAGGAGTATTTTTACTCTTCTGAAAAAAAAACGTAGCGCGACCTCTGCTCACAACCCGTGTCATGTGTCTTCATGGTCCTTTGAGTCCCCATGGTAATGTTACAAATAAAGAACAGAGAATGGGATCAACCTCCTTAAAATCACATAAAACCATCTTCCCATATGGCATTTTCTGCATGCTGCTGGGAATTGTTGTCTTTACCTGCCCTTGTGTCAGTAAGTGTGGTCATTTTTCTTGATTTTACTCTCTATTAATTGCTATGGAAAGCATGATGTGTCCGTTTTAATAGCTTCATGCCTTCCCCACATAATAACAATTCTGGAACATCAATTCTTATGACTCTATGTTGTGCCATTCCTTTATTATTCCTGCTAGAAGTTTCTGAATGAGTTGTTAGCAGTCTGCAATGAAGGTCACTATGGGTGTTACCCTATATGCAGCAGCCTTGCTTTTTACTCTTTACTGTTTTAAAAAAAAAAGGACCTGTCACCTCTCCTGACACCCATGTTTTAGTAACTTACATTCCCCATGTAATAAGAATTCAGGAGCATCTATTATGACTCTGTGTTTGCATTGAAGGTCCAGATGGGTGTGTCCCTGCACAGTCTGACATTATCCAACCAGTGCTGCCAGTGTCAGACTGTGCAGGGACACCCACCCAAATGGTAACACCCGGCTGAACCTTCATGGTAAACACATAGAGGCATAAGAATTGAGGAATTGTTATTTTATAGGGAATGCAAGTAGTTACTAAGACAGACGTTAGGAGCGGTTACAGGTCCTCTTTAAAAAGCAGTAGACTATAAAAAGCAAAGCCGTTGCTGTAACTAATCAGCAGTGATTTATAGTAAATATAATACCGCTTCATTTTTATTTTCCTTTCATCCAGGGAAGCAGCAGTAGCTGCTGGATTTAATATATTGCGTATGGTTCATGAACCATCTGCTGCTCTCTTGGCGTATGGAATTGGACAAGATTCACCCATGGGTAAAAGGTATACTAGCTTACCCCGTATTACCAGTGTTTTGTGCTGTTTATTATGTTATAGTATATGTTCTGTCCTTTCATAGGACATAAGTATAAAATAGTAAGCTGCTTCTTTTCCTTCACGTGTTCAGAAGATTTGGATTTTTTGCTTTTGATATGTTTCCTCAAATTATTTAATTGCATTGGTGACTGAATCCGTAGCTCCGTTCCGCGGCCCTGCAAAAATGTAGGCATTTCTATAATGGGCCGCCCGTTCCATTCAGCATCAGTGTTTTGCTGATCCACAATGTGCAAAGTTGTGTAAATGCGCCTTGTTGTGAGCCAAAAGTAATAGTGAAGCCTCCACAGACATGAGGTATAATGGAAAGATCTGCACCTGTTCTGTGTTTTTGACCTGAACCTAGTTTTGGCTCCTAATCACTGATGGAAATAACTGATCAAGTAACTGAAGTGTGAACTCGGCCTGAGCAGTAGCGGCATTGGATGGTTTATTCTTCCTACACAGACTCCCTGTGGAATATTACTGTTTCCTCTGTCTGTCATAGTAATAGTCTACCAAGGCCAAGATCCATGTTATCCATGCTATCATATGCCTGGTGCTTGTGCTGATAGGAGTGGACTGTAAAATGTGTGTAAGTCAAATCTTTATGTGTCATTGTGCTGGACTGGTCCGTCTCACAGAGGCATCTCTTTATTCACAGCAATGTCTTGGTATACAAACTGGGAGGGACGTCCCTTTCTGTCACTATGCTAGAAGTCAACAGCGGGATATATCGAGTCCTAGCAACAAAGACTTATGATAATATTGGAGGAGTATGTTTTACAGAAGCTTTAGCTCAGTATCTTGCATCTGAATTTCAGAGGTAAGTTGTATTATTATATATGCTTTACTTTAGCAGGTCTGTCATCACTTTTGACCAGGCTAAATTACTGGCAGCTCGAGGTAGAGGCTGGGGAGAGCACTACAAACGTGCTTTTTGTGGAGCTATCATCAGGAGTGGTGAGAATATGAAGTTTTATTCTGCTTACTCTAGTGCCCAGGTGGCGAAGTTTCACTGTGAAGTTCCCTCTACACTGAGCTGCCGCACAGTCCGCTACTCTGAGTGACAGAGGGGATTAGATGATACAGTTGTCACTCAGAGCATAGATGATCGGTCAGGCTCTGTACTGCACTGGGAGTGCTTAATTTCCAGGGTGTAGCACATCTGGCACCCCCACTGATCAGCTGTTCACAGCAGGCACCAGAACTAATGCGGAGAACGGACTTGTGTGCACAGCCCCGTTCTCTGTGTACTGGCCGTGCCGGGTTTCTGCCGCTCAGTAACATTGTAATCCCCTCCACGTTCAGGTTCACACAGTGCAAATTTAGTGCAACGGATTAATTTCTTTTAGGCTAAAATGTAACCTTAATCTCCCGGTTGAAATATATAAGAGGTGTTCAGATGTATGGTTGCCAGAATTGTTAAAGGTATTTAATTATTCACTGGAAGTGGGTTACTTACCTGCATCCATGCAAGAAGCATTAATTGTGGTTGTGCCTAAGCCTGGAAAGGATCCGCAACTGCCAGACTCTTATAGGCTCTGTTATCTAAAGATGTTAAGATTCTTGCGAAGGCCTTGGCTATGCAGTTATCGAAAGTAATCCTTTCTATAATAAACCCAGACCAGACAAGGTTCATGCCACAGAAATCCACTTCTATTAACATTCGCAGAGTGTTCGCTAGTCTGCAAATACCATCAGCCAATATTGGAGACAGGGCCATATTTTCTCTACGTCCTGCATCCAAGGCCTTTGATAGTGTGGAGTGGCAATTTTTGTGGGCTACCCTTCAACATATGGGCTTTGGGCAGAAATATATATCCTGGGTGAAGGCACTATATGCTTTTCCAAAGGCGAGAGTCAGGGTGAATGGGGGCATGTCTATGAGATTTCAGCTACAACGTGGTACACGGCAGGGGTGTCCACTGTCACCAATGTTATTCGCGTTGGCTATAGAACCACTGGCAACAGCAGTCCGCAAATCATCCGAGATACAGGGTTTTAACTATGGTACGATAAGGAATAAGGTGGCAATGTATGCAGACGATACATTACTGTTTTTGGGAGATACCTCTAGATCTTTGGCGGCAGTTATGTCACTTATTGATAGATTTGGGGAGCTGTCCGGTTTGACTATTAACTGGCATAAATCAGCGTTGATGCTCATAGATGGTCAAGCTCAGTCGCAAATAATAAGGGATAAAAATATTCCCTGTGTGGAGAAATTTAAATACTTTGGTATTACTATCTCACCCAATATAAAAGACTTTGAGGAATTGAACCTTAATCCTCTTTTAAACACCTTTCATAATAAAGTAAAGGCGTGGTGTAAACTCTGTCAGTAGTAGGAAGGACAAATCTTCTTAATATGGTTCTAATGCCACAACTCCTATATGTTCTCCATAATGCCCCGGTGTGGTTGCCAAAGGACAGGTTCAATAATATTAACACAATATTTAGGGAACTGATATGGCGGAAAGGACAAGCAAGAATAAAACTGGAGACCTTGCAACACAATAAAACTGAGGGAGGTCTGGCAGTTCCTAACCCTTCGGTGTACTATCTAGTGGCTCAGAGCCAACGCTTGATGGGAAAACCACAGACACGACCAGCCAGATTCTGAGATTCCATATAAAAGGGAGAGACCTAATGTTACTGCTTGAAGGGGCAGACACAAGTTCAAACGGTATGGAAAAGCCCTTGACACGTACCATCTATTTGGTGTGGAAACAGATAAAACAACTGAGGAGGATTTCGGGGTTGACAGAATATACCCCACTGTGGAACAATCAGGCCTTGACTGAATTTAATTCACTAAGTGGGTTTACAGTATGGAAAAATAAAGGGGTAACAAGGATGAGACACTTACTGGATGGAGGAGTGTTTAGAACATTCAGTAATATTCAAGAAATATATGGTATCCCCAGACAGCTCTTTTATCAATATTTGCAAATTAGACATGCATATGATACGATGATTAAAAAAGGTAATAAAGTAGCACAGAGAGATACAGCTTTGCATCTTGTAGTCTCTGGAGGGGTCAGAAGGGGTCTAATATCTTGGGTATATAGATGATTACTTGACAAACATTTGGAGAATTGGCCGTTGTCCAGAATGCGCAAGTGGGAAAAAGATATTGGGGTAATAACGAAAGAACAATGGTCTGATATATTAGAATCAATACCTTTGTCATCTTTGAGTGAAGGTGGAAAGCTCTCACAACTGTTTATTATTTATTGGGTATATAAAACGCTGGTCTTTTTATATAAAATTGGTATCAGAGCAGATGCTAAATGTCCCAGATGTTCTTTAGAACCGGCAGATCTGATACATATGCTGTGGCAATGTACTGCTCTGGATAAGTATTGGAAGGAGGTGATTAACCTTATACAGAGGGCTTTTTCAGTTAACATCCCTTTGTGCAGAAAGTTGTGCATTCTGGGCTACGTGACTGAAATAAATACAGAAAACATGAGTTGATAGCTCAACATTGGATACAAGCTTCTGGACCGACAATAGGAGAATATGTAAATAAAGTTAATACCATGCTTGTTTATGAGAAGGCTATCTTCCTAAAAAGAGGCTGTCCCCTTAAATACGAAAAGCTATGGGAAAATGGTTGACATTTATGAGACTGAATGTTAATGTATCTGGACTTGGCAACTGACACTGGAATGGGGGTGGGGGAGGGAAGGGGTTAGGGGGGTTACTACTCTGTAAGGGGTGGGTTGTTATGTTAGTCATAAATTCTGAAGTGAGCTATGTTATAATATATACCTTGTAATTAAGCAAGAACAACAAAAACGATGCATGTTAAAGTCTTTTATTATATGATGTGGAACTGTGGAAATTTATTAACATGTACAGTCTTTACTATTGTAAAATGCAACTATGAAAATCAATGAATAAAAAACGATTTGATTAAAAAAAAAAGTAACCTTAATAGGATAACAGACATTTTTATGTGTTTTCTTGGATAGATCATACAAACAAGACATTAATGGAAATGCCCGAGCAATGATGAAACTAATGAACAGTGCTGATGTGGCCAAGCATTCTTTGTCCACCCTGGGAAGTTCCAATTGCTTTGTGGACTCGTTGTATGATGGCATTGATTTTGACTGCAGTGTTTCAAGGTAAGTTTAAAGGAAAAAGATTACTTGCCATTTAATTGTGCACCTGAATGCTCCCCACTCAGCATTCCTATACTGTGTTGTAATCTTCAAGGAAATGATTGTTATTAATGCGGCTGCTCTTTCTTTCAGGGCTCGTTTTGAGCTTATTTGTTCTGCTCTGTTCAATCAGTGCATTGATCCAATCAAAGCCCTACTGGAACAAGTTGGTGTTAAAGCGACCGATGTGAATCAGGTGTGCATTTAGTTAGTAGTAATGAAATATCTGAATGCATGTTATTTTACAGACACCACAACACAGGGTGCAAATTCTTATAAATAAGGGTGTTGTCAATTTGGCAGGTGGATAAAGAGCAATTGTGGGAACTCAGCCTTTAGGACAGTTGATCTGGATTGAGACACACTATTCTCTCTCCTATATATCTTGCCTAACAGACCGACAGTTCATAAAAGTGAGATATGTAAAGTCCTATTCTAAAATGTGTTTTCTGCACATTTTTTAATCAAATTATAGCTTTTCTTTCCAAGCAAAATATAACATGTACATAACCAGTGATCCTGTTTTGGTATTGAGTAGAAATGAACGAATTTTTTAAAATTTGTCATGGTGAAAAATTGAGTCTCTCCTCAGAGAGAGGAGGTGGAAGTGGTAGAAAGAGATTGTGCTAATCTGTATATATTTTTCCTAGAAGCCCAGAGAAGAATTTCCTGGCCTACAATACATCTCAAGCATACTAGGCACTCTCCATAATGAGAGAGAGTATCCCCCAGACCCCCAACAAAGGCCTCCCAGCTAGCTAAGCCAAATATCTCTGCTCTGATAAAGGGTAATCACCCGGAAAGAGCTGTGTGCAGATGAGATGCTTTGGTGTTATCCAAGCTATGCTTTAAGGCATTGGTCCCCAACTTTTTTGCACCAAGGCCCAGTTTCTCGCTAGACAATTTCCCCAGGGCCCGGGGGGATATTACAATATATAAATATAACATAAAATGCCCCTATACAGAGCCCCCAATATAAAATACCCCTTCTTTGTGGCCTCAGTAGATGCCCCCACATTGCCCCCAATAATGTGTCACTAAGAAGTGCCCCGCCAATAATGTACCAGTAAGAAGTGCCCCCATAGATGCCCCCAATAATGTACCAATAAGAAGTGCCCCCAGAAATGTGCCAGTAAAAAGTGCCCCCATATATGCCCCCAATAATGTACTAGTAAGAAGTTCCCCCATAGATGCCCCCACAGTGCCCTCAATAATGTACCAATAAGAAGTGCCCCCCAATATTGTGCCAGTAAGAAGTGCCCCCATAGATGGCCCCCAATAATATGCCAATAAGAAGTGCCCCAATAATATGCCAATAAGAAGTGCCCCAATAATATGCCAATATGAAATGCCCCCACAGTGCCCCCCAATAATATGCCAATAAGTGCCCCATAGATGCCCTCCAAAATATGCCAATAAGAAGTGCCACCCATAAATGCACCCAATAATACAAGAAGTGCCCCCACAGTGCCAGTTAGAAGTGCCCCCCAATGCTCCTTTCCTCCAGTATTGTACAATAAAAAAAAAAAAAAAACACTTATACTTACCTCCATGCAGGCAGCGATGCGATGCAGGCCTCTTCCGGCCTGTGTCCTGCACTGTACGGCTCAGGCGGCACGATGACGTCATCGCGCCGCCTGATCCGACTTCTGATAGGCTACAGGCACTAGGCCTGCAGCCTATTGGAGGAATGGAAAGGCATCTCCCCTGCCCCGCAGCACAGGCATCTGTCCTGCGCTGTCCTGAGGACGACGATACAGATGACTATGGAGATGAGCGCTCCTCTCCTTATCCCCTGCCACAGCCGCGGCCCGGCGGACATCGATTCAGGGCCTGGGCCGCAGCCCGGTGGTTGGGGACCGCTTCTTTAAGGTGTGTTGGCTGTGCTGAGCTGACCTATTTTATCTCTCTCTCTCTCCTGAATAATGGAAGTGGTCATTAGCATTCAAACTATAAAATGCACTGCCACATTTTTTTTTTATTATTATTTTATTATTTTTTTTTTGAGGGGGAGGGTATTTTATAGTCTGAAAAATAATATATATATATATATATATATATATATATATATATATATATATATATATATATATATATATTTTATTATTATTATTTTTTAATGTAAGAAAAATGTATAATTTCTCATTACTCAATGCTTACGATGATTCCCTTCCGTATGGCCTCTTGGGAATATTGGAAGTTTAGTTGCTTATTCTGTCTTTACTCTAAGGGACATCAACTCTCCATACAGCTACTTCATGGTGAGATTATGGTGAATTTGAGCAGTCCAGTCAAGCAGAAGTGCAGTGTAAAACACCCGCCACCTCAGCATTACCCAAGGATGTATAAACTACTACAGTTAAACTCTTTAGTCTAAGCATGTTCTTTTTCTAACTGATAAATCCTGTGTTCTGTTGCAGGTAGTTTTATGTGGTGGGTCAGCTCGCATTCCCAAACTGCAGCAGTTAATTCGGGATTTATTTCCTGATGTGGAACTGCTCAGTAGCATACCGCCAGATGAGGTGATTCCTATTGGAGCTGCTATACAAGCTGGAATTCTACTGGGCAAGGAAAATCCATCTATGGAATTAGACACCATTACTATTGAGTGCTCTGCCAGCGACATACTGGTTAAGGTCTGTAGATATAACATGCACAAGGAAAGAAACTTTTTTTCAGATATGAACCTACAAAGATAAGTGATCTACATAGTAATACCTTCCAGTGCATTCATACGATGCTGGATGCCGGCCGCGTGCACTCAGGGTTTTGCAGACAGCACATGGCTGGCGATATATAGAAAATGGCTATTCTTGTCTGTGATTGCTAACAAGAATAGGGCATGCTCTATTTTTGCGGGGCAGCGAAACGAAGTGCTGTCTACATATTTTGTGGCCCCTTTAAAATGAATGGGTCCGCACCCATTCCGCAAAATTACGGAAACGGATACGGACCCATTCATACAGTTGTGTACGCCAATGTTAGCAGGTTCCTCCAACAATCTAATGTGCCTGTGCATGCATGGAACTCTGTTCACACTATATATCCGTTATTGATGTAAATTTTTTGGGATTTTAATATTGAATGATTATTAAAGCACCAGTCATTCCAAGAAGTTGTACATATGCATAGGGGTGTACATACATAATATGAAACAATTGCAATAAGCATGAACAGGACGAGTTATAAACTGGTATGTATTAGTATATGTATGTATTCATGATTATCAGTAGGACTCTAACTCTCAGCACCCCCACCGATGAGCCGTTTGAAGGAGCTGCGACCTCTTGCAAGGCACAGTGCCATAAGATCTGTCCTGGCTACGCATGGTACGGTTTGTAGCTCTGTCCCATGGTACTGGTACTGTTTGAATGAAGTACCAGTCACAGTGCTGTGAAATGTGCAGCACTGTCGTCTCTTTGAACAGTTGATTGGTCAGGCGTTAACAAACGCACCAGTCATCAGTACTAAAATTATGATGGAAGCTGTTCTGCCAGGCTGTCCTACTGAAAATCCTGGATATTAGAATCTGCCCTTGTGAAGTGCTGTTTATAAAGAGTGTGCAGCATGGACCACAGGAGGTCCTTAATACGGTATCTATCCCATCCTACATAGCAAAACCAACTAATAAATGCAGAATAGTGTGAAATGATGCAAGGCTTACTTTATGTAGGCTCTTAACTGTGATCACTTACAGTAGTATTAACCGACCATTCCTTGCATGTCTTTACAGGAAGCTGACGAGTCAGGAGCTGAGAAGTTCTCCATTTTGCTACCATTGGGTACCCCACTTCCTGCCCGTAGACAACACTTATTACAAGCACCTGGAAACTTTACCTCCGTTTGCTTGGAACTATATGAATCAGTTCGAAAATCAAATGCATCAGAAAACTCCAAATTTGCACAAGTAAGATTTTTAAAGTAGCTATAACTGGGCCAAAAACGTATCACTGTGGTTTAGGTCCAGAAATGAAAAGAAGTGTGTATCGAAAATGCTTACCCTCTCCTGTGGTACTGCACAGACTCGAGATCCACAGTGCTCTCAGGCAAAGCGAAGGAAACTGTGTCAGCTCAGTCCACAACCATACCACCAAACTGCGGAATAATCCTCTGGGATGCGAGGTTTTTAAAACTCCATATTTTCTTTATTCAAGATGCATTAAAACATCCAAGAAACATATGACACATCCGAAACCAGTGTCTGCCGCTATTTTTTAGTTTTGTTTTTTGGATGTTTTTAATGTGTCTTGAATAAAGAAAATATGGAGTTTTAAAAACCATGAGTGCCAGAGAATTATTCGGAGTTTGGTGGTATATTAGGCCCAGAAACGCGGACCTGCACCTTGACTTATCCTGTGCCTATGCCAAAAATGGGATGGGAATACCCTTTTATTAGGAGGTTCAGTTTCATCTCCAGCCTGTTTATCACCGGTAGTAGAATAAATATCCAGCAGATGTGCTATGCTATAGGTAACGTGTATTTTTTTTTCTTTTTTTTTTTTTTCACAGATTGTACTTAAAGATCTACAGAAGAAAGATAATGGTGTTCATGACATACTGACTGTACTTACAATGAAAAGGTAACTTGCCTATACTAATTGCTGCAACTTACCTGTGACAATGATAATAGTGATACAAGCATATATGGCACGTGACTGCTCAGGCTGGAGGCTTTAAGCAGCAGTGAACTTTTTTTTTTTTTTAATTTCCTACAGTAAGTTACATTTCTTAAACTCTCAAACAACCTCTTTAGGAACATCTGCAAAATTGCTTCATTGTTTATTTTAGATCCATTTGTGCAGTTAGTAGCTGCATTGGGGAGACATACTTTAAGAACTGCAAAAATTGAAAGATTGACAGGATCTGGTGTCAGTAATGTAATTTCTATGGCCAGCTGTGCCTTCTTTCAAGACTGACTGAGAAATGTTGCCATTTGTAGGGTCATAATTGGTCTATAGTACTGGTAGGAAGTATCTAGCATCTGGTGTAAAATACAGTTAAGGCCCCATTCTCACGACCGTATTGAATGGGGCTGTATCTATCCGCAAAATTGCGGAATAGATGCGGCCCCATTCACCTGTATGGGGCCGGGAGCCGCGGGACGGAGCTAGCGCGTTCCCATCGCGGACAGAATAATGTTGCAAGCAGTGTTTTTCTGTCTGCGATGTGGTGTGGAGCAAGACGAAACTGTCCTGACACACAATGTAAGTCAATGGTGCTGGATCCGTCCCCCATTGACTTACAGTGGAGTTCATGACTGATCCGTCATGGCTATTTTAAAGATAATACAACAGGATCTGTTCATAAAGGATGCAGACGGTTGTATTATCGTGACGGAAGCGTTTTTGATGATCCATGACGGATCCAGCAAAAACACTGGTGTTATTTCCAGATGTGCCTTTGTTTCAGCAATAGATGTTTTCTATCTTCTGAAAATCCAGTTTATTTGGTATGCAAATGAGCCAGTAAGGTGCCCAGAGGGGTGTGACTCTTGCAGGAAGGAGCCCAGGCTCTCCTTCTGCTAGTGCCCAAGCTCGCCCTCATGCTGGGAGCAGGGAAAAGGGGGCGGGGTTATGGCTTGAATGTGGTGCAGGAGGCGTGCCTGGGCTCCTTCCTCCAAGAGTGACGCCCCTCTGGGCACCTTACTGCCTCATTTGCATACCAAATAAACTGGATTTTCAGAAGATAGAAAACATCTATTGCTGAAACAAAGGCACATCTGGAAATAAGGTACTAAGTGCTATTAGGCCATGACTTTAGTTCAATAGCAATTATCCTGGTGACAGATTCCCTTTAAAGGGGTTGTGTTCTTTGATGGCATATAGGTAGGGTATGCCACCAACGTCTGATAGCTGCGGGTCCCACCTCTAAGTACCCACAGCTATGTCTAAAACAGCCCACAAAGTAAAGGAGAGCGGACAGTGCATGCGCAACCAGCTCAATTCATTCCCATGGGAGCGCTGAATATAGCTGAGCATGCCACTCAACTGTTTTCAGAAGTCTCATAGAAATGAATGGGAAGCGCAGCTCCATTAAATTCTATGGGGCAAACATCTAATGTGTATGGGCAACTTAAGAGGACTCGGCGAGCTGAACTGTCCTGTATTGTTCCCTGAGTGCACTGCAGTCCTGACAGTGTATTTCACAAACTGGGTGCAGGATAATAAAAAACAGTGATCTGCACATGTGTAGTAATACTATATACTGTGAGGAGCCAGCCAAGACAGACAGCAGAGAGGCGATGTCACCAGCAGAGGGCATCAGTGATGTCGCAGGCAGTTAGGAGTGCATGGGGGAGGTACTGTCTGCAGTACTGCTCTTGTACTACTGTAGATAATGGTCCACAGATGGGGTGACAGTTTCCCTTTAATGATGGTAACTAGTGTATGATTATTCTGTGTTTTTGTTTTTTATCTACAGGGATGGCTCATTACATGTAACCTGCACTGACAAAGACACTGGAAGGTCAGAAATGATCACCCTTGAAGATTCATCTTAGTGCAAGGATCAGTTATGGCATATGGCAAAGGCCAAGCTGAAACATAAAAAAGACATTGGTGGCAGTGTTGTGTACAGTCCGAATCTAAAAAGAAACCAGCCTATCCTTTAATTATTTACTTCTTCATAGAGTCTTTGATTTATCCCTTTTAGTTGCTTTTCAGTACAACATTGTCGACAATATAATATAAGTTCAAATCAGTCAACAGTGACTGGGTATAGCCATCCAAAAGCATATACTGTATTTCCGTATTGAGAGCTTCATGTAGGAGCAAAGTGACCTTTACTCTGTACTTCTGTCATTGGCCTGGTGTACAGCAAGACGTCTAGTGCTCATGCATACCGCAAATTGACTGTTATATTCCATGTTTTCCACATTTGGCTTGTAGAGCATGTTTGACATGTAAGGTGATGAAAGTAGATAAAATTTATCAAAACTGTTGCAAACGTCAAGTGGAGGAGATGACCATAGCAGCCAAGTCTGGTCACTGCCTTAAAGGGAACCTGTCATCAATTTTATGCTGCCCATACTAACGGCAGAATAAAGTAGAGACAGGTGAGTTGATATCAGCGGTCTGTCATTTATAAGTTAAAAGTAAGTGGTTGCCGAGAACCACCATCACAAACATTGCAGACTGGGCCTGGAAAAGAGTCAAATCTTCATGAGAAGAGTCATGGTTATTCATGAATTCCTGCTCTCCCTGCCCATCTGCTTATGATTGACAGGCTTCTACTCAGTTTTCTCCCTTTCTCTCTAGGAGAGAACCGCCAATCAGCAGATGGGCGGAGAGGAGGAGATTAGGAATAACCATGACTCTTCTCAAGCAGATTTGACTCTGTTCAAGACGTTCTCCAATGATTATGATGCTGGTTCTCCGCAACCACTTACTTTTAGCTCATGAGTGACACCACTGAAATCAGCATTTCTGTCACTACTTCATGCTGCCCTCAGTACAGTCAGCATAAAATTGATGACAGGTTCCCTTTAAAGGAGTTATCCCATGATTGATGTAAAAAAAAATTCAAATCATGCATCATATAGTACATGACAACCTCTGTCTAACAAAGCTAGAACCTCACCGAACAAAGCCGTGTACCTCACATGGATCCAGAGATCTCCCCATTCATTGCTCTGCTAGATTTATATCAATCTGACAGAGGACGTGTCCTTTCTCAGAGAGCGAGTCCTTTCTGCTGCATCTGGTGGCAGTTCAAGGATGGAAGTGAGCATGTCCTTCAATCTCACACAGCAGGACAGAGAAATTAGAAAAAGCGCAAACAACAGTTGGGACTATACACATAGATTTCATTGAATAACTCAGTAGCTATAATAAATCTAATTACATGCAATTTCAAAAGTACTCAGATCCAGGTGCTGGTTTGACAATTGTAGTTTTTTTTTGTGGGACAAGTTTTAGAAATATTAGCACTAGAATTTGGCTGCTAGGGGTAAATACTCCAGTTCTTTGCACTAGTTTTGATATATCTGCACTATCCACTATATCTAGGTAGGCTTTTACCTTTTCATTTGGCTCTGTATATACATTTGGGTTTACTGTAATACCATTGTAAAGCAAAGTAACATTATAACTCATCTATGGTTTTGATATATTGTGGTGTTTTTTTTTTTCTATTGCAAAGCAGTACGTGTAAAAAATGAAGCCAGCCAAAAAAAATCCAAATATCCTGGTTATTTTCTGTGTACTGTAAAAATTAGTGTAATAGGTCACCGTCTGTATACCCTTTCAATGAGGGCTCCAGGGCGTACATTTTCAAAAGGTAGGAAATGGTCTAAAATCATAAAAACATACCCATTTAGACCCTTTTACTCCAGTGGCACCGGCCCGTGGTTCCTGCCAATTGGTGGCCTTCTCTATATTAGTAGCACGAGACTGCTGAGGTCAGTAATTGGCTTCAGTGGTGACGTGGTTAAATTGTACATAATCAGCTGCATGATCGTATACAGAGACCAGTGGGAACCATAGATCGGTGGCAGCAGAACACTAAACGACTTTGTCATTTTTTTAGTTCAAACCGTTCCTTGACTTTTGAGAAAACAAAGAAAACCAAATACCATGCACAACCCCTTTATAATAATATGTAGCTATCTGCTTACTGTACATGGGTCCTCTAGTGTGTAGCTTAAAAATTTGGCCTATATAAGGAATGCTACCATGCTGTTGTGCAGTCAGACTTTGTTTAAAACATACCTTTAGTATTCCTTTGTACTTTTCTATCTCCACTGTGTGCTGCCCCATTGGGTATGCAGATCAGATGCGGACAAAAAACACGGTCATGTGCATGAACCCTTAGGGCCTAATCCTATTAAAAGAGTCCATTCACAGAGCCCAGTGCCTCCCCCGTGCGCTCCTAATTGCCTGCAACATCACTGGCGCCCTCTGGTGGTGACGTCGCCTCCCTGCTGTCCTCACAGCATATAGTATGGGCATCGCCCTCAGTATACTTAATACACATGTGTAACGCTGCTGGCTCAGTCTCTTCAAAACCATGGCACTCCCACAGTGATGATACCAGCTGCCCTGAGCATGTTTTCTCCAGGATTTGTCATCCGTGGTCTGTCTGACAGTTGTTTTCCTGGTGTATGAACCCATAAATCACAATGACAAAACGAGGGAACAGTCATTCTGTGATCTGTGGCCTAGTCCTGACTTCCATTGCTGGGATACAGATCTATTCTGCATGACAACTACACCATCTTACAACAATGAAGCAAATTCAACATGGCAGATCAGCTGGAATCTGCATGGGGATGGCATGTGACATGAAAATGTGCTTATGGTAGGCAGAACCTGGTCTAAATCTGCCAGTGTATGGCCACCATAATGGGTAAGCATTGGCTTCATTCCATAAATCAACAGTGTTAGTTTTTTCTGCTTCAAAGAAGGCAAAGGGGATGCAATAAATAACAACGTTACTACTGCACATAAACACACAATAAAAAAAAACAAACTTTCAGGACTTCATTTTTTTTCTTTTCCAATAAATTCAAGAAAAATCCATTACACCATTGCATAATGTGAATCTTTCCTTACTTAATGCTGTTTTAAGGTATAAGTTTTGTTTATAGAGCTATTCCACTACCACTTACCTCTGTCTGTACCACTCAGGCAAGTAGTTTATAATCCAACTCTGTCCTGGCACCCATTTTCCTCTCCCTACCAACCAGCAATCTTATGTATTGATACTGGCTAACTGCCCTGCACACGACCGTGATGTATTTTGGTTTCCAAACCGATGCGAGATATAGATATCTTCAGTCTGTATTCCGCACTCTTCTCACTCTCATCAATAAATGTGAAGACCAGAAATATGGCATTTTCTATCATTTGTGGAACATCCACAAAAAATACAAATATGTTTATGACCACCATAGAAATTAGGGGGGGAAAAAATGCTGATAACTTGTGTGAAGGAGGCCTTGGTGAGAATTAAAAGTCCACAAGAGAAGAGAGATGGCAGTACCAAGAATTATGTCCACTGGAGTTTTTCCACAAAACACTTCTATGGTGTGTTAACTGGATGTTCCATAAAAGTGGTGTAAAACACATAGGGGAAGATTTATTAAACTGGTGTAAAGAACAACTGGCTTAGTTGCCCATAGCAACCAATCAGATTCCACCTGAGGAGCTGGGAAAAATGAAAGGTGGAATCTGATAGGTTGCTATGGGCAACTAAGCCAGTTCTACGTTACACCAGTTTAATAAATCTCCCCCGAAATCCCTAGACCAGTGATGGCTAACCTCTGGCATTCCAGCTGTGGTGAAACTACAACTCCCAGCATGCTCCAATCATTTCTATGGAGTTCTGAGAACAGCCAAGCAAGTGTGCATCTTGGGAGTTGTAGTTTTACCACAGCTGGAGTGCTGGAGGTTAGCCATCACAGCCCTAGACTGTAGGGTGGCCAGTCACTGAGAAAAAGCAGTTGTGTGCATCAGTCATGAAAGAGGTTGTCTGGTTTAAGGGCAAATAATACATGTTGTAAAAAGGCTATTGACTTGAATGGACCAGGCAATTCTTCCTGAAAGAAGCCATTGGAATGAATGGGTCGGTGTTCAGGCCAGAGGCTGCAAGTTGTAAGGACGGACTGCTTCAGGACGGAAACGTTGCTCTTGTGAAATTAGCCTAAGGATAATTTTACATTAGCATATTCAGTCTGAAAAACGCACTCTGCATGATGGCCGTATTTTCCGGACTGGACACTGCTCTTACCTCAACTCAAAGCCATCACAATACTGTGAGAGCAAGTGAGAGGAGCAGTGTTCAGGAAATGTGGTTATCACATGAACCTGGTTTCATGTGAAAATAACCTTAGGGATCTGCAAGTCATATGTCTACAGTGTAAGGGCTGCGTCTAACTGTAGCATAGTAATTTAGCATACAGTCTGTCTCTATTTGATAGTGGGCCTATGAAAAGTACATTACAATAGCCCCGCCATCAGATAGACTTATATCACTATGATACAGTCAATTCAGGCCAGTGGAGCCATGGTTGGAGCTCCCGGACCACACTTCCCAGGCTGATCACAGTCATGTGAATCAGCCCGAATACAGCACAAATCTCATCTGAGTTAATAGAGGGAGTTCCTTAATGGGCTTCTCTGGGAATAGTGAGTTTTTGGGAAAGCCGGCAGCCTGCCTCTCTCTAAACAGAAGATTCATACTTACCTACTCCCTGCTGCTTCATTCCTCCGCTGTGTCTATGTTCCTTTCCCTGCAGTGTTGACATCTGGTGCACCATGGGCATGATCACATTTCACTACAGTCAATGACCATCTTCAGCGGTGACGTGCTGCTTTTGGCTACGTCACCACTTTTTGGCCAAAGAGGGGCACTTATGGCTCATTGTGTAAAATATCAAATCTCTAGAATGCGTTGGGTCATGGCTGCAGCCAGTGAATGGTTGAGCAGCATTCGCGGCCATTTTCTGCCATGTCAAGACAGTAGCAAGAAGAGGGGTGCATCGGGAACCATTGCTTTCATAATTGCAGCATTGGAGAAACAGTAAGGCGGGTATAAGTTCTATTTATTTCTTTTTTAACAGCATGTGCAGCCTCTGTGGTGGAGTACTCCTTTAAATATTTACACAAAAATCATCTAATATAGAAATTTAAGGCCCAAATAATTATTAATGTACATTTATCTCCCAAGTCAAAAAGAGGGACTGTCTCTCCAACAGAGGGACACTCGGTAGGCATGTGAAGTGCACTATCCAGGTGTGGGAGAAAATAAGGCCACCTTCATAGGATTTTGCATATTTTATTAAGGCCAAACCAGAAATACAATAATAAAACGTGCAAATATAAACTTTATTTAGTGGCTTACTGCCTAATGGTAATACCGTCTTTGTTGCCCATAGCAACCAATCGGCGCTCAGCTTTAATTTTTTTCTCAGCCCTTTAGGAAATGAAAGCTGAGCTCTGATTGGTTGCTTTGGGTAACTAAAACAATTTTACTTTTAGGCAGTTCCGATAAAGGAAGCCCATGTTTTCAGTGTTTTATGAAAGGGGTGTATCACGCTGACAAAATGCTCAAATGTGAAGGAGGCCTCACAGAGGGTAGTTTATAGGCGGCTATGTTGTAAATTCTGGCAGAAGCTGTTGTGCAGTTTCTGCCTGACACAAATATAACCTCTCTCTACAACGTTACAACAGGAAACTGTATTGGCGGCAAACAAGTTGCATTCGAGTTAACCGCTCTGGCGACAGGGCCCGCCCCCTGGTGACGTGTAAGGCGTGAAGTTTCACATCTGGGGGGTTAGGGCTACGGGATTGGCTGGAGTGGGCGGGCTGTGTGGAGAGGATGGTGGGGTTGTGACATCACGACAAGGAGATGTGATTGGCGGGGGGACAAGATGGCCGCTACGCGTGGAGGTGAGTTTGGAGCTGTGTGTAATTGATTTCTGTGATGACATAAACGCGCGGGATACAAACTGGAGAACGTAACCAACCAGCGTGTGTCCGGCTGCGTTTTCCAGAGTCGCTGGTCTCACAGGCTTCGTGGGGTTTCGGCTTGAAATGTAGCTACGTTACCGACCACATCTAGTTGAGGAGAACTTAGTTGCGGCTTTAGAACTCTATATTGTCTGCGTTTCTGCAACGGGCGATGTGTTTTGTACACACTGCCGTCCGTGTCCTCAAGATGCGGTATAGGGTTCTGTTCGGCCTGTGATCCCCTCTGTGCCTCGGGTCTGCCAGCAGCTTGGATCGGGTATGGCTGCTGTACCCTCGGGGCACTGACCTGACTTTGCTGGTTGTGTCCTTTATTGCCTTCTATAGTGGCGGATCCTCATCTGTTGTCAGAAATCGCCATTACACTTGTGGGATGTAAACAGCTGTGAGGGAAGCAGCTAACGCTTGGCATGGACGGCCTCATGCCCCAAACTGTGCCCACAAAAGGTGTCAGTGTAGCCCATAGCGACCAGTCAGATGTTTTCAGTCATGTTTCAGTTGTATTGGTTGCCATGGACAATGGCAGGTTATTTGTATGAGGCCTAGTGAGTACACCTAAGAGCGCCATAGCTGTGGTCATGACGTGTGTAGTGGCGCTCCATTTTTTTTTACCAGGACTTATGTTTTTTGAAGTAAAATATGAAGAAAAAAATATTTTAATCTTACCTGATTCTGTGGCACTGACTCTGGCAGAATTTTTCTATGGTTTCCTCTTTTTGAGCATAAAATCTTTATTAATAAATCCAAGAAAACACAGGTGCAGCCTATATGGACCTTAAAGTGAAAATCATGATATCTAAATATCTGAGTTGTTTAAAGTGTAATTGCCGTTTTGTTTTTTGCTGATGTGTAGGGACGGTGACCAGGAACATTTTTGTTATATACTTTATTTAGGTAGAACATTTATGTATGGTAGAAAACTGGCGCTGAAATGTCCCTTAGTAGCGCTCTTTTAAATGAGCAATGGTAAGGGACATCCATCTTCTATCAGCATGGGAGAGACGGGCTGAGCGGGAGCTGCAGGTCTCTGCCTGTACTGCGCCCTCACAGCCTGGTGGGGACAGGAGCCTGAAGTGTTAAATACACATTCCCCTTATAAAATATGGACTTGTACACTCTGTATGCTCACGAACTAGTGTGGTCAGGGCAGTCAGTGAGCCTTTCCCCCGCACTCCAGCCGCCGGGAGCGCTGTCTGACCGAGCGGTGAGCGCTCACTACAGGAGGAAGCTTTTATACAGTTTTTAGGGCAAATCATTAAGGCCACTTTCACATCTGCTTTATTGCAGTCCAGGTTTGAAATCCCGCATGGTATCTGAAAACCACAGCAACGCTCATCCATTCGACTAATACAACCGGCTGCATCCGTTCAGAACAGATCTGGTTGTATTATATCGAAAATGAAGATGCTGAAAGCCAAAGCATTTTCCTCCTCTGCTTGATCTCAAGACCAGAAAGGAAAATATGAGATGTGAATGTGGCCGGAGCGGACTTGCGGCGGTGCGGTGGGCTTGTAGTAGCACGAATCCGGGAGGCTGTTCCCCCGCCGGAAAATGCTTCCACAAGTGTGAAAGTAGCCTTACACTTTGCTTATATCTTAGTTAACCTGCTGTGTGGATTTTGAAAAACTCATGATGTCATTTGTTTCTGTGCATTTTTATCTCTCAAAGTGTGAGATTGGGGCAAAATAGCAGCAAAATCCACAAGTAACACATGCCAGTTTTGGTGTGGAAACTGAGAGGAAATTATTATTAAAATATATATATATATATCTCTATCTATAGTGCTGACATATTCCACAGTGCTTTACAGATATTACCACTGCACTGTCCCCAGTGGGGCTCACAATGTAAGCTCCCTATCAGTATGTCTTTGGAGTAGGAGAAACCAGAGTACCCGGAGGAAACCCACACAATGCAGATGTTGTCCTTGTTCGGAATTGAACTAACTCGGCACTGCAAGGCACAAGTGCTAACCACTGAGCCACCATGCTGCCCAAAGATTTATGCCTGTTTTCTGTTTTTGACCCTCCCCAGGTTTTGGCTCACAATCACTGACCAAACCACTGAAGTGTTTGAAAGGAGGAAACAAAAAACTTATGGTGGTCAGAATGTCAATAAAAATATACATTTTAACGTCTTAAAAAATTATTAAAACATAAGAAAAACAATCTCTGTAATCCGACTGATCCAGAGAAGGAAGGTAAAAGGTAGAGGCCACACTACATTTTTGCCGGAAGAGTAAAAATACTCTTAGTGCTTTGGAGGAGTATTTCTAGCTGAGGAGGAGTATGAAAGTTGCAGCAATTCACAAATAGAATACATAGGCCTACATAATGTTAAGAGGTTGTTATTCGTGCAGAAAAGTAATTGTTAGTCTACTCTATAACGGTATTCCATATCCTATACTAAACATAAGATCACTGCCGCCACAACAGAGCCATATCCATTGCTTCCATAACAGTGCCGGCATAACAGAGCCATACACAGGGCTTGCATAACACTGCCGCCATAATAGAGCCCTGCACAGAGCTTCCATAACAGTGCCATGCTCAGTGCTTTAAAAACAGTGCCACCATAATAGAGCCATGCACAGGGCTTCCATAACAGTGCCGCCATAATAGAGCCAAGCACAGGGCTTCCATAACAGCACTGCCATAACAGAGCCATGCACAGGGCTTCCATAACAGTGCCGCCATAACAGAGCCATGCACAGGGCTTCCATAACAGTGCTGCCATAACAGAGCCATGCACAGGGCTTCCATAGCAGTGCTGCCATAACAGAGCCATGCACAGGGCTTCCATAACAGTACCGCCATAACAGAGCCATGCACAGGGCTCCCATAACAGTGGCGCCATAACAGAGCCATGCACAGTGCTGCCATAACAGAGCCATGCACAGGGCTTCCATAACAGTACTGCCATAACAGTACCGCCATAACAGAGCCATGCACAGGGCTTCCATAACAGTACCGCCATAACAGAGCCATGCACAGGGCTCCCATAACAGTGGCGCCATAACAGAGCCATGCACAGTGCTGCCATAACAGAGCCATGCACAGGGCTTCCATAACAGTACTGCCATAACAGTACCGCCATAACAGAGCCATGCACAGGGCTTCCATAGCAGTGCTGCCGGCCATAAGAGAGCCGTGCACAGGGCTTCCATAAGAGAGCCGTGCACAGGGCTTCCATAAGAGAGCCGTGCACAGGGCTTCCATAAGAGAGCCGTGCACAGGGCTTCCATAAGAGAGCCGTGCACAGGGCTTCCATAAGAGAGCCGTGCACAGGGCTTCCATAAGAGAGCCGTGCACAGGGCTTCCATAAGAGAGCCGTGCACAGGGCTTCCATAAGAGAGCCGTGCACAGGGCTTCCATAAGAGAGCCGTGCACAGGGCTTCCATAAGAGAGCCGTGCACAGGGCTTCCATAAGAGAGCCGTGCACAGGGCTTCCATAAGAGAGCCGTGCACAGGGCTTCCATAAGAGAGCCGTGCACAGGGCTTCCATAAGAGAGCCGTGCACAGGGCTTCCATAAGAGAGCCGTGCACAGGGCTTCCATAAGAGAGCCGTGCACAGGGCTTCCATAAGAGAGCCGTGCACAGGGCTTCCATAAGAGAGCCGTGCACAGGGCTTCCATAAGAGAGCCGTGCACAGGGCTTCCATAAGAGAGCCGTGCACAGGGCTTCCATAAGAGAGCCGTGCACAGGGCTTCCATAAGAGAGCCGTGCACAGGGCTTCCATAACAGTGCCGCCATAACAGAGCCGTGCACAGGGCTTCCATAACAGTGCCGTGCACAGGGCTTCCATAAGAGAGCCGTGCACAGGGCTTCCATAAGAGAGCCGTGCACAGGGCTTCCATAACAGTGCCGCCATAAGAGAGCCGTGCACAGGGCTTCCATAACAGTGCCGCCATAACAGAGCCGTGCACAGGGCTTCCATAACAGTGCCGCCATAACAGAGCCGTGCACAGGGCTTCCATAACAGTGCCGCCATAACAGAGCCGTGCACAGGGCTTCCATAACAGTGCCGCCATTATAGAGCCGTGCACAGGGCTTCCATAGCAGTGCTGCCATAACAGAGCCGTGCACAGGGCTTCCATAGCAGTGCTGCCATAACAGAGCCGTGCACAGGGCTTCCATAGCAGTGCTGCCATAACAGAGCCGTGCACAGGGCTTCCATAGCAGTGCTGCCATAACAGAGCCGTGCACAGGGCTTCCATAGCAGTGCTGCCATAACAGAGCCGTGCACAGAGCTTCCATAACAGTGCCGCCATAACAGAGCCGTGCACAGGGCTTCCATAACAGTGCCGCCATAACAGAGCCATGCACAGGGCTTCCATAACAGTGCCGCCATAACAGAGCCATGCACAGGGCTTCTATAACAGAACCATGCTCAGGGCTTCTATAACAGTGCCGCCATAACAGAGCCATGCACAGGGCTTCCATAACAGTGCCGCCATAACAGAGCCATGCACAGGGCTTCCATAACAGTGCCGCCATAACAGAGCCATGCACAGTTCTTCCATAACAGTGCCGCCATAACAGAGCCATGCACAGGGCTTCCATAACAGTGCCGCCATAACAGAGCCATGCAGAGGGCTTCCATAACAGTACCGCCATAACAGAGCCATGCACAGGGCTTCCATAACAGTGCTGCAATAACAGAGCCATGCACAGGGCTTCCATAACAGTGCCGTGCACAGGGCTTCCATAACAGAGCCATGCACAGGGCTTCCATAACAGAGCCATGCACAGGGCTTCCATAACAGAGCCATGCACAGGGCTTCCATAACAGAGCCATGCACAGGGCTTCCATAACAGAGCCATGCACAGGGCTTCCATAACAGAGCCATGCACAGGGCTTCCATAACAGAGCCATGCACAGGGCTTCCATAACAGAGCCATGCACAGAGCTTCCATAACAGAGCCATGCACACAGCTTCCATAACAGTGCCGCCATAACAGAGCCATGCACAGGGCTTCCATAACAGTGCCGCCATAACAGAGCCATGCACACGGCTTCCATAACAGTGCCGCCATAACAGAGCCATGCACAGGGCTTCCATAACAGTGCCGCCATAACAGAGCCATGCACAGTTCTTCCATAACAGTGCCGCCATAACAGAGCCATGCACAGGGCTTCCATAACAGTGCCGCCATAACAGAGCCATGCACAGGGCTTCCATAACAGTACCGCCATAACAGAGCCGTGCACAGGGCTTCCATAACAGTACTGCCATAAGAGACCCATGCACAGGGCTTCTATAACAGAACCATGCTCAGGGCTTCCATAACAGTGCCGCCATAACAGAGCCATGCACAGTTCTTCCATAACAGTGCCGCCATAACAGAGCCATGCACAGGGCTTCCATAACAGTGCCGCCATAACAGAGCCATGCACAGGGCTTCCATAACAGTACCGCCATAACAGAGCCGTGCACAGGGCTTCCATAACAGAGCCGTGCACAGGGCTTCCATAACAGAGCCGTGCACAGGGCTTCCATAACAGAGCCGTGCACAGGGCTTCCATAACAGAGCCGTGCACAGGGCTTCCATAACAGAGCCGTGCACAGGGCTTCCATAACAGAGCCGTGCACAGGGCTTCCATAACAGAGCCGTGCACAGGGCTTCCATAACAGAGCCGTGCACAGGGCTTCCATAACAGAGCCGTGCACAGGGCTTCCATAACAGAGCCGTGCACAGGGCTTCCATAACAGAGCCGTGCACAGGGCTTCCATAACAGAGCCGTGCACAGGGCTTCCATAACAGAGCCGTGCACAGGGCTTCCATAACAGAGCCGTGCACAGGGCTTCCATAACAGAGCCGTGCACAGGGCTTCCATAACAGAGCCGTGCACAGGGCTTCCATAACAGTGCCGCCATAACAGAGCCATGCACAGGGCTTCCATAACAGTACTGCCATAACAGAGCCATGCACAGGGTTTCCATAACAGTACTGCCATAAGAGACCCATGCACAGGGCTTCTATAACAGAACCATGCTCAGGGCTTCCATAACAGTGCTGCCATAACAGAACCATGCTCAGGGCTTCCATAACAGTGCCGCCATAACAGAGCCATGCACAGGGCTTCCATAACAGTGCCGCCATAACAGAGCCATGCACAGGGCTTCCATAACAGTGCCGCCATAACAGAGCCATGCACAGGGCTTCCATAACAGTGCCGCCATAACAGAGCCATGCACAGGGCTTCCATAACAGTGCCGCCATAACAGAGCCATGCACAGGGCTTCCATAACAGTGCCGCCATAACAGAGCCATGCACAGGGCTTCCATAACAGTGCCGCCATAACAGAGCCATGCACAGTTCTTCCATAACAGTGCCGCCATAACAGAGCCATGCACAGGGCTTCCATAACAGTACCGCCATAACAGAGCCATGCACAGGGCTTCCATAACAGTGCCGCCATAACAGAGCCATACACAGGGCTTCCATAACAGTGCTTCCATAACAGAGCCGTGCACAGTGCTTCCATAACAGAGCCGTGCACAGGGCTTCCATAACAGAGCCGTGCACAGGGCTTCCATAACAGAGCCGTGCACAGGGCTTCCATAACAGAGCCGTGCACAGGGCTTCCATAACAGAGCCGTGCACAGGGCTTAGCCGTGCACAGGGCTTCCATAACAGAGCCGTGCACAGGGCTTCCATAACAGAGCCGTGCACAGGGCTTCCATAACAGAGCCGTGCACAGGGCTTCCATAACAGAGCCGTGCACAGGGCTTCCATAACAGAGCCGTGCACAGGGCTTTCCATAACAGAGCCGTGCACAGGGCTTCCATAACAGAGCCGTGCACAGGGCTTCCATAACAGAGCCGTGCACAGGGCTTCCATAACAGAGCCGTGCACAGGGCTTCCATAACAGAGCCGTGCACAGGGCTTCCATAACAGAGCCGTGCACAGGGCTTCCATAACAGAGCCGTGCACAGGGCTTCCATAACAGAGCCGTGCACAGGGCTTCCATAACAGTGCTGCCATAACAGAGCTGTGCACAGGGCTTCCATAACAGAGCCGTGCACAGGGCTTCCATAACAGAGCCGTGCACAGGGCTTCCATAACAGAGCCGTGCACAGGGCTTCCATAACAGAGCCGTGCACAGGGCTGCCATAACAGAGCCGTGCACAGGGCTGCCATAACAGAGCCGTGCACAGGGCTGCCATAACAGACCCGTGCACAGGGCTTCCATAACAGAGCCGTGCACAGGGCTGCCATAACAGAGCCGTGCACAGGGCTGCCATAACAGAGCCGTGCACAGGGCTTCCATAACAGAGCCGTGCACAGGGCTTCCATAACAGAGCCGTGCACAGGGCTTCCATAACAGAGCCGTGCACAGGGCTTCCATAACAGTGCCGTGCACAGGGCTTCCATAACAGAGCCGTGCACAGGGCTTCCATAACAGAGCCGTGCACAGGGCTTCCATAACAGAGCCGTGCACAGGGCTTCCATAACAGAGCCGTGCACAGGGCTTCCATAACAGAGCCGTGCACAGGGCTTCCATAACAGAGCCGTGCACAGGGCTTCCATAACAGAGCCGTGCACAGGGCTTCCATAACAGTGCTGCCATAACAGAGCCATGCACAGGGCTTCCATAACAGTGCCGCCATAACAGAGCCATGCACAGGGCTTCCATAACAGTGCCATGCACAGGGCTTCCATAACAGTGCTGCCATAACAGAGCCATGCACAGGGCTTCCATAACAGAGCCATGCACAGGGCTTCCATAACAGTGCCGCCATAACAGAGCCATGCACAGGGCTTCCATAACAGTGCCGCCATAACAGAGCCATGCACAGGGCTTCCATAACAGTGCCGCCATAACAGAGCCATGCTCAGGACTTCCAAAACAGTGCTGCCATAACAGAGCCATGCTCAGGACTTCCATAACAGTGCCGCCATAACAGAGCCATGCTCAGGACTTCCATAACAGTGCCGCAGAGCCATTTTTGATTATTGATTTTTCACTCATACTTAAAGGGAACCTGTCATCAACTTTATTCTGCCCATACTAACGGCAGAATAAAGTAGAGACAGGTCAGTTGATTTCAGCGGTCTGTCATTTATACGTTAATAGTAAGTGGTTACCGAGAACCAACATCACAATCATTGCAGACTAGGCCTGGAAAAGAGTCATGGCCACCTGAGAAGAGTCATGGTTATTCATCAAATCCTGCTCTCCCCACCCACCTGCTGATGATTGACAGTCTTCTACTTAGTTTTCTCCCTTTCTCTGTAGGAGAGAACTGCCAATCATCAGCAAATGCCCAGGGAGAGCAGGAGATTAGGAATAACCATGACTCTTCTCATGTAGATTTGACTCTTTTCAAGCCCTGTGCTGCAATGATTATGATGCTGGTTCTCAGCAACCACTTACTTTTAGCTCATGAATGACACACTACTGAAATCAGCATTTCTGTCACTATTTTATGCTGCCCTCAGTGAGGTCAACATAAAGTTGCTGACAGGTTCCCTTTAAGATAATCCAGTGCTTATCCCTTATAATTGAAAGCAATGCAGAAATTATAAGCAGCTTTAGGTATTTCAGTTGGAAAAAACCCTGCCAATCAGCTGCAGGGGGTGGGGACTGCTGGAAGCTCATGAATACGACCACCCATCAGCATGCGCAGGAACTGTTAGAACTTAGCAGTCAGGGCAGTATAAAGCTGGTGACAGATTCCCTTTAGGGCTCGTTCAGATGACCTTATGTGTTTTGCGTTCCGTATTTTGCAGAATGTCCACCCTATGATAGAAATACCTGTTTTTGTCTGCAACTGCAGATAAGAATAGGACATGCTCTATATTTTTTTTGCATGGCCACGGAAAAGAAGTACAGATTGTGTCACACCGAACGGATCCGTCCCCATTGACTTGCATTGGGGGTCATTCTGGATCCATCTTGGTGTAGATGCCCAGAACGGAGAGCAAACTGCAGCAGAACTGAAAGAGAACTGAACGGAATGCATTTTGGAGCATTCCGTTCTGTTCAGTTCAGTTTTGTCCCCTTTGACAAAGAATGGGGACAAAACTGAAGCGTTTTGTTCTGGTATTGAGCCCCTATGTTCAGCCTTTGTGAACAGACCTTTACAGCAGCATTTGCCGTGTTTAAAGAAGAACTCCCGCAAAATTTTTTATTCTCTGACCTGTTAGAAAGGTGCATGATATAATCTGTAGTGAATGTAATCCTCTCATCAGTGACTGTAATTCCTAGTTATCCCCTCTCTTCTTATTGTAGCTGGGTCATGTGACCAACTCCCTGACCTCCAACTGACCCAGGACAGCAAGCCAGTCACTTCTCTATTCATTCCTATGAGACTGAAAGTGAGGCTCCCATAGGAATGCATAGAAAATTAGACTTCCTGTCCACACATAAGGTGCTGTGTGAGTTGGTGGGTCTAATTCCTAGTCACATGACACAGATAAGAAACTTCAGGATGATATAACTCAAAAATTCAGCTACTGGTAAGAAAATGACATTCACTACAGATTATATCATGTACATTTCTAGCAGGACATGGAATAAAAATTTTTGCGGGAGTTCTTCTTTAAAGGGTTTCTGTCACCAGTTTTTTTCAGTATGAATCAGGCTGACATTAGAGATGTGCTAATGTCACCTGATTCCAAATATATATATGTTTTATTTACTGGTGCCCCCATTTTTATATAAAATGAACTTTTATTTTATGCTAATAAGGCTCCTAGGTGCAAGGGGCGTTACCTCTGCTCCTAGAGGCTCTGTTGATTGACAGGACCAGGCAGTGAAGAAACACTTCATTCACCATAGCTTTTAAGGACCTTCAATGATGTCATGACCATGTGATCAGTCACATGGTTTAGGAGGAGACAGGCTGTTTGTGTGATCCTAACCATGTGACTGATCACATGGTCATGACATCATTGAAGGTCCTTGCAAGCTATGGTGAATGGAGTGTTTCTTCTCTGCCTGGGCCTGTCAATCAACAGAGCCTCTAGGAGCAGGGGTAACGCCCCTTGCACTTAGGAGCCTTATTAGCATAAAATAAAAGTTCATTTTATATAAAAATGGGGGCACCAGTAAGTAAAACAGATATATATTTGGAATCAGGTGACATTAGCAATTAGCTAATGTCAGCCTGATTCATACCGAAAAAACTGGTGACAGAAACCCTTTAATCCATATAAAGTTCTAGACATGAGAAATGTCTGGTGATCCGTGGGAATGCTAATTGTGATAGAAATGTAGCGTGTGCATGTGTGTATGCTACCATGATGAAGAAAAGTCTCACCGTTAACTCTTTCCTCACAGCTTGGTGTGTGCCATGCCTTGCCTCCAATGAAACCCTTCAGGAATTATGCCGGAAAGAGCTACTTACCTGCAAGTGCCTTGGGATTACTAGGAAGAACCTAAACAATTATGAAGTGGAGTATATCTGTGACCACAAAGTAGAAAAGGTAACGTACATAGGACACTTTGTGGTGGAGGGAAAATCGTTCTGGAAATATTTGACACTAGAAGTCATGGATTCACTCATCTAATGGCCCTAGCTTTATAGGTATAGGTTATCTGAAGCCAAAATCAGGAGCTGATCATAAAATGAGAGAAAGTATAAAGGAGAGATACAACTTCTCCGCTTTGTTGGATTTATATTCACTCCTGGCTTTAGCTTCCAAAACTGCTTGCAGAAACCTGACCATATGGTCGTACCCTTAGGCTCCATTCACACGTCCTGTTTTTCTTTCCTGATTCGATCCTGATTTTTTCAGGACCCATTGAAATGAATGGATCCAGATCAGGATCGAATCAGGAAAGAAAAACAGGACGTGTGAATGGAGCGTTACTCTGGAGTCGCCAGGACATCTGTGATTGATTTCTATTAGTGCTGCACAATGTTATATTACCCCTGGGGTGTTACTCCAGGGTCATTAAACACGTCCTGTCTCCCAGCAGATCTCACCCTATGACCTGCCAGTGCCGATATCCCCTCTAAATACTACTTTTACCCATTTACTAATATGGATGAATTGCTCCAGTGGAGTGTATATATAAATATACATATATGTATAGAAATGTGATATTTGGGTCGGTATACATGCCAGTGTTAGGGAGCGCTCACATCAGTTATTTTTCTTGTCTTCTGATCCATCACATGCACATTTGGCATCCGTTTGAGCCATTTCCATCTAGGATCCTTTTTTTTTTTTTTTTTTTTTTTTTTTAGATGGTAACTTCATGCAGCACTTACCGTATTTTTCCATCTAAAAAAACAGATCTCAGATGGAAATGGCTCAAAGGGATGGCAGATATGCATAATTGATTCACAGGATCCGTTTTCTTTTTCCCTCCTGTTCTTCTGACTGATCAGAAAAATAACGGTGACGTGAACTCTCCCTTAACCCTTTCTACCCCGGAGGTTTTTTCGGTTTTGCGTTTTAGTTTTGCACTCCCTGCCTTGATACAGCCATAACTGTTTTATTTTTCTGTTCACATAGCTGTGTGATGGCTTGTTTTTTGAGGGACAAGTTGTACTTTCCAACGCCACCATTTAATATTGCATATGGTGTAGTGGGAAGCGGGGAAAAAAATTCCAATCGGGTGAAATTGCAAAAAATAAAAAATGAAATTCCGCCACAGTTTTACAGGTTTTTTATTTATGGCGTTCGATGTTCATTAAAACTGACCAGTTACTTTCATTCTACTGGTCAGTACGAATCCAGCGATACCTAATATGTATAGTTTTTCTTGCGTTTTGTTAGTGATAAAAATAAAGTTGGACTTTTTTTTTGTCATTTCTTGGCCCCTATAACTTTTTGCTGTATAGGGGCTCATTTTTTGCGGGGCGATCTGAACTTTTTATTGATACCATTCTGGGGTGTGTATGACTTTTTGATCGCTTTTTATTAAATTTAAGAAAAAAAAGCGACAAAAAATGGCTAATCGGCCATTTTGATGCTTTTTTCTGTTTCACTGTTTTCCGTATGGGAAATCATTTTTTATATTTTTATAATATGGGCGTTTTCGCACACAGCGATACCCATGATGTGTATTTTTTTTTTTTTAAATGTAATACTTTTATTTTTATTTTCGGGAAAGGGGGTGATTTGAACTTTTACATGTTTTTTTTTTGTTTTGTTTTTTTTTATTTATTTTTTTACACTTTTTTATAGTTCCCATGGGGAACTATAACTAGCAATCATTTGATTGCTTATATCATAGACTCCAATGCACTTACATTGGAGTCTATGATGATTTTAGTGCTTTCCTATGGAGCCCTATTACAGGCAAGGGCTCCATAGGAAAGCCTATGCAGCAGCCTCCTGTCATTTACTATGACAGGGGCTGCTGCAGGCATGCTCCGGCGCTTCCGGTGTTTGCTGCCTTTGGGTGCCGCGGCCATTACTGCTAGTCGCGGACATTAGCCGCCTGCAGCCATCACGCCCGCTCCGTGCAGGAGTGGGCGCCATCTTTAAAGTCCCAGCCAGCGCCGTACTAGTACAGCACTGGTCGGGAAGGGGTTAAAGAGATTTATCTGATTGACAGGGCTCCTGACACCACTGCAGATCAGTTTTTCTGTAGTAGCTGCAGCAACGGAAGTTGCTACTGGAACTAGCAGCTCCATCAGTCTGCTACAGAAATGGATGGACCTGTGTAGTTCTGGAACTAATGCAGCTACTGCAGGGGAGTTGGACTGCTGCTGGTCAGATATTGAAGACCTACCCTGAGGAGAGACCATCAATATGAAATTACTGGAAAACCCCTTTAAGTACACCAGAAGCATGTGCAATGCTGTGTTCATTTGTAAATTCTAAGTTGCATTGGCGACCATTTTGTTCGCCATCTGTAGCACTGCATATAACATTTATTGATTTGTGAGAATAAGGGCGATCAAAGCAGATCCTTCTAATCTGAGGGATGGGGAATTGCAGGTATCTATGTAATGGGGCCGCAGCTTTAGTGCTTCTAGAGGTGAGTGAGATGCAATATGGTTCTATATGTGATCATATATATGAGGTGTTGACTGGTGTGAACATTATATTTAGGGTTGAGTGAATCGACTTTGGATGAAACATAAAGCTTTGTTTCAATACTATACACAGTGAGCACTCCGTACAGTATTAGGGCTCATGTGCCGTCAGTGCCTGTGCTGTGGACTGCAATTTGCGGTCCACAATGCACGAGCACTGACAGTGGGGCCGCCGCATTCGGATTGTGGACCCATTCACTTGAATAGGGTACACGATCCGCACTGCAAAAAAGTAGTGCATGCACTATTTTTTTGCGGTGCGGAGGCATGGCCAGAAACACCACGGAAGCACTATGGATCCTGATTTGTGCCTCCGTTCTGCATCTCCAGCATTGCGAACCCCTTCGAGTGAATGGGTCCGTGATGTAGGGTGCACATGGCCGGTGCCCATGTATTGCGGACCCGGCGTATGCAGGCCGCAGTATGGCTACAAGGGCGGCAACGGCCGTGTGCATGAGCCCTTAGAATGTATTGGCTCAGGTGAGCTGAAGTTATTACTTCTCAACGTCTCGCGAGACTTCAGATCCACTTCATTCCAAGGTACCACTTCTAACCAAACCAGAGTTCAGAAAATGCCTTTTTTACAGTAAAAATGAACTTATTATGTGAAGTAATAACTTCGGCTCATCGGAACCAATACATTCTAATACTGTACGGAGCTCCCCCTCGGTACAGTATTAGAATGAAGTTTTATGCCATCCGACTTCAGATGTTTAATCCGAAGTCGATTTGCTCATCCCTAACGGCCACCTTTACATATTACTCATGTGTTCACTGCTTTATCTTGTTTGCCTTTAAAGGGTAAAGAATATTACCTTGTGAAGTGGAAAGGATGGCCGGAGTCACACAACACATGGGAGCCCAAACAAAACCTTAAATGTTCTGCACTTCTGAAGCAGTTTTACAGTGACCTGTACAAGTACTTGTCTGAAATTAAACCCGGTAAAGCAAGTGTGCTGAAAAACAGCATGAAATCTTTGGATCGCTCTGTTTCTGACTATATAGTCAGAAAGGCTAAACAGCGAATTTTACTGAAGCGATGGGAAGAAGAGCTGAACAGGAAGAAATCCCACAATGGAATGTTATATGTGGAGAATGATGTGGATCTGGAGGGCCCCCCCAGAGACTTCTATTACATAAATGATTATAAAGCCTCTCCCGGAGTAAACACTTTGGGGGAAGCCATTGTTGGCTGTGAATGCGCGGACTGCTTTACCGGTAAATGCTGCCCTACGGAGGCAGGGGTTGTTTTTGCTTACAACGAACACAGACAGATTAAGATCCAACCTGGACGGCCTATTTATGAGTGCAATGCTAGATGTAAATGTGGCCCGGATTGTCCCAATCGGGTGGTACAGAAAGGACCCCCCTATTCTTTATGCATCTTTAGGACACAAAATGGACGTGGCTGGGGGGTTAAAACACTCCAGAAAATCAAGAAGCACAGCTTTGTCATGGAATATGTTGGCGAGGTATGTGATGTGTTCACCTTTCCACCTTATCACTGTGGAGCGAGTATTTTTATGATATATTCTGGTGTATTTCACTCTTTACAGCTGCAAAGAGTTCTCCAGTGTACATGTATTCAGTAACTTCTAGCAGGCGTACTATAGTCACAAGAATAAATGATCCAGAATTGTTTTTAAAGAGGACCTGTCACCACTCCTGACATGCCTGTTTTAATAGCCTCATGCATTCCCCATGTAATAACAATTCTGGAACATCTATTCTTATGTCTGTATGTTGTACCATTCCTTTATTATTTGCACTAGAAGTTATGAATGAATTGCTATTTGCCTTCAGTAAAGGAACAGAGGGGAGGTAACCAGTTGGAGGCGTGTACCTGCACAGACTGACTCTAGCCAATCAGTGCTGCCATGTTCAGACTGTGCAGGTACACACCCCCAACTTGTTACCTCCCCTCTGTTCCCTTACTGAAGACAAATAGCAATTCATTCATAACTTCTAGTAGAAATAATAAAGGAATGGCACAACATAGAGCCATAAGAATAGATGTTCCAGACTTGTTATTACATGGGGAATGCATGGAGCTATTAAAACAGGCATGTCAGGAGAGGTGACAGGTCCTCTTTAAATGCAAGCACCTACAGATACAGATGTATCTCTCCCTGCACCCTTATATACACCCTCAGCCGAGTGGATATCTGCTTTAAAGGCTATGTACATCTTTTGGGGGCAATTTGTTTTTATTATTTCATTGTACTTTTTCAGTTAAAAATCATTTTTAAATTGGTCTTATTACACATATGGAACCCTTTTTTCTGTACAGGGCTGAGATGCTCTAATAGAGGGATCTGAATGTTCTCTCTGCTCTGTCAGTCGACTCCTTATCTCTGCTCTCTGACATTATAAACACTCATTATAACTCAGCTCTTATCTTACTGATAAGAATGTGGCTTAAAGTGTGACTACCGTTCTATTTTTATTTGTGTAATGTGTAGGGGCAGTGATACTGATCATTTTTGCAATACTTTAATTACTGAAATCATACTTTTCTATTAGAAAGTAGCTGTAAAGTGGCCCATTTTGAGCCTTAGCAACGCTCCTCTGTCTTCTGTTTACTGTGGAGACCTGCCCCACACTGACTGTGGCTCAAAATGAGCCACTTTACAGCTATTTTTTTATAGAAATGTATGATTTCAGTAATTAAAGTATATTACAAAAATGGTCAGTATCGCTGCCCCTACATATTACAAAAATGGAATGGCAGTTACACTTTAAATAAGTGTTTACGACCTCTTAGTAAATTAGACAAAGGGTTATTAGATGACCGGCACAAAGTAAATGTAAAAAGTCTGATTCACACACCGAGACAAAAAGTTAACCCTTTGTAACAGAACGGCTCGATATTTTTAATAAAGACCAATTGAAAAGGTTATCTTTAGCCCAAAATGAGAAAAATGCAATCATAAAAAAAATTACCCTGAAGGTGTACATAACCCTTAAAGGGTTATTCTCATTTTAGACAATGGGGGCATATCGCTAGGATATGCCCCCATTGTCTTATAGGTGCGGGTCCCACCGCTGGGACCCGCACCTATATCCAGAACGGAGCCCCCGAACTGAATGAGGGCGCACTGCGCATGCGCAGCCGCCCTCCATTCATTTCTATGGGGCTGGCGAAAATAGCCGAGCGCTGGCTCGGCTACTTTCGTCGGCTCCATAGAAATGAATGGGAGCGCATGCACGGCCCGGCTCCCATTCATTTCTATGAACGGAGCGGGGACCTGCGCCTGGTGGTGGCCGGACCCCCGGAAACCCGGGGTCCTCCAGGCGCAGCACTCCCCGCTCCGTTCTGGATATAGGTGCGGGTCCCAGCGGTGGGACCCGCACCTATAAGACAATGGGGGCATATCCTAGCGATATGCCCCCATTGTCTAAGATGAGAATACCCCTTTAAGTGGGCAGGGAGAAGGAAGCCTCCGGTGGCCTATCTCCTTACACGGTAAATTGCCATCCATCTGTCTTCTAGTTTCCATTCTGGCTGACAGAGGAGGGCGCTGAGACATTCTCCTTGGGCTGTAGAGGGAGAATGCATTAAAGGGGTTGTCCACTCCTTTCATATTGATTGCTTATCCTCAGAATAGCCATCAGTATCTGATCCGTGGGAGTTTGACACCCAGTGCCGCCGCCATTTAGGTGTTCAGGCCTGGCGCTGGAAGGATGCTGATGCATTTACCTTCCAGGGCATTACTTACACTGGATACCATTGTAGGCACAGCTCAGCCAAGAGCAGCACTAGTTATGCTTGTTGGTTAAGAATGTCTCATTCACTGACAGCAAACAAATATGTTGAATGGAGAGAAACTGAAAACATAAAGTTTATTAGAAAGTCATAGATTTTTTTTTTTCATTTATACAGTATTAACCTAAAACCAGTAAGGGTTATTCTCACCTGGCACATTTATGGTGTATCCTCTCAGTGGTGGTACAGACCTCACCTCTAGGATCAGCTCCTATCACAAGAATGGGGCCCCATCTTGCAGACCCCTTGAATGGAGTGGTCGCGGCCCATGTGCCGTCCTTCCTATTCACTTCAGTGGGAGTTCTGAATACAGCCGAGCATGCTCTTTTAACCCCTTTGTGACCCCTCATGTCATAGTCTATGGCAGGGGTAGGGAACCTCCGGCTCTCCAGCTGTTGTGAAACTACAATTCCCAGCATGCTTCATTCATTTCTATGAGAGTTCTTAGAAGAGCAGAGCGAGTATGCTTGCTGGGAGTTGTAGTTTCACAACAGCTGGAGAGCCGGAGGTTCCCTACCCCTGGTCTATGGTGTGGGGTCATCAGGTGATCCCATTCTTTACTCGGCAGGTACAGGCTGTGTAATACAGTCTGCACCAGGCCACGATGACCAGAATTTGAGCGAACTCTGATCCCTGTCATTTAACCCCTTAGATACCACATTCAATGACAGCCTCCGTTAAACAGGGGACCTCTAATCTGTTGGTATTAAAGGCAGCCTGTAAAAATCTTGAAGACTGCAGTAGTATTCTATTGCAGTCTATGTAGGAAGTGATCCAAGGATCATGTCTTCAAGTCCCCTAAAGAGAACTAAAAATTACAGTGGAAAAAAAATTAGTTTTTTTCAAAATATGGAAAAAAAAACACATTTAGAATTCAAATCACCCCCCCCCCCTTTCACAGTTTTACATAAAAAAAATATAAAACACTATTCTTGCTGTAAAAAGAAAAAATCATTGTTATTGCTGTGTCTGAAAATCTCTGCACCTGGGGGGTTAATCGATGAGGTTTGCAGGATCGCCATGCTCTGTCATTGAGGCCAGGTGCCGGCTGTGTGATACAACCAGCACCCGCCGCCTCCATTTGTAATAACGGATTAATTATATTAATTGGTGGCGCAGCAGCCACAATCCCTCCCCTCCTCCTCAATGCTATTCTCATTGGTGGCTCAGCGGCTGCATCACAGTGGGGACGGTGGGACTCTCTCCTTCTCCGCTGTGTTGGCTGGCGGGTGTACTGCACAGTAATGTGTGCTCGACATTTTAGAGGCAGTCGTCACTCAAGTGCGACTGCGCCATGATGTCACTAAAATACAACGGCATTTAATAAATGTAAGCATTTCTTAATGCCGTGTTATATCGTGTATACTGGTATATCGCTCAACCCTACCATGGTCTTCTTTTGGCCTGTGCTGCACTGTGACCTGACATCGCATAACATAAGCTCATAGTGCGTTCCTACGTGCACTACGCCCTGACGCCGTACGTTGTCAGGACACAATGCAGAGCGAGGCCCGGGAAAAGACTAGGCAGGGTGAGTACAGCCAGTGCAGCCCTCAGTGCCCACATGCTAATGACCGTTTCCATAATAGAAGCAGTCATTAGCATCTTTGTTGGGAAAAGGTCCGTCTTATAGTCCGAAAAAATATTGTTACATAAGTTGGGCAGCGCTGTAATTGCATGGACCCGCACAATAAGCTTGTCATGCCATTTTTAGTGCTTAATGTAATTATAAAAAAATGTAAGCCTTTCAGTGTGAACAAAAAAAGGTTATGGCGAGGGAGGAAAAAATAAAATGCAAAAATTGGCCCAGTCCCCAAGGGGATAATGACTCCCGTTAAAGGGCGTGAATGGCCTCCTCTCCTGCGGATATGGTGTAAAAGTCCTAGATGGGAATACCCCTTTAAGAGCCTTGTCTCAGTAGGGCATCCCACTTGAGTCAATCAAAACCAGAAAAGTATCTTGTCTAGTTGTAAAATGCCTAAGAGTAAGAGCGGGCTGTCACCGAGCTTCTAGAAGCTTCTTTATACAGTGTATACAAAGGTGAAGCAAATATCTGTCCACTGCTACTGTCTGTCACCTTCTGAGAAAAAGCATGTGCCTGAGGTGACAATCATGAAATCTTGTGATGCAGGGTGAGAAGTGCCTTCATGTGTTGTCTCTGAAAGGGAAATAACTTACCACCAAACTAGTTAAGGGATAACTGCTGGATCGGTGGATCGAGGACCTGTCACTTTTCCTGTGACAACTTGTATTGTAATAAAGGTTCTGGAGCGCATTTTCATATAACTTCATTATTCGTGCTAGAAGTTAATGTATGAATTGCCAGTCGTCTGGAAGGAACGTCCATTTGGGTGATACCAGTTGGGAGTGCGTCCCTGCAGAGCCTGACACTATTTAATCCAGTGGTCTCAGACACATGGCCCCTGAGTCAATTATTAGCGGCCACAACAGCGTTCCCCATAAAGTGAATCTGTCACCAGTGACCGTCCTTTTAAACTGTTTGCAACTGTTCGCTGGGGTTCACCTGACTAAGACACTGTTTTTCTTCTTGTTTATCAGAAGCTCCATTCCTGAGTTGTAATACATTTTCCCAGGCTTTCGGTGCAATGAGGGCATCACTGTTGCTCTTGCTGCACACAAGCTCCTCCTCTTTCTGTGGTCAGCCCCTCAGTGCTTTGATTGTTATTTGGTGGCCATTTTATATTGACGCTTATTTGCCTCTCAAGAAACAGCATGGCCAGAGGGAGAGAAGACTTCTGGTGTTTTCTTCTGTTGACTTTGATGCTTATTTGCCTCTCAAGGAACAGCAATGTAAAATGGCCACCAAATTCACTGATCAGTACTTGAGGTAAATGGCTGATTAACAATAATTTAGTATTGTATTCTATTTGATATGGATGAGGCCCGTCAAGTGGATTTTTTTTCTGTGAGCGGCCCATAGATCATTTGAGTTTGAGACCCCTGATCTAATCAGTGCAGTAAGTGGCAGACTTTGCAGGAAGCCCACACCCACTGCTAATCCCCAAATGTACCCATACTGCAGATGCTGGCAAGTGGTTCGTCAACTTCTAGAGCGCGGATCAGTAACCTCCTACACTCCGGCTCAAGGGCTCATATGCTGTCCGCAAAAATGAGCGCGGATCAGTAACCTCCTACACTCCGGCTCAAGGGCTCATATGCTGTCCGCAAAAATGCGGATACGTTTTTTTGGGGGGGTTTTTGCAGCCAGTTCAGCATGTTCACAAAAAAACGGATTACATTCCGGACCCGTAGACTTCAATGGGGCCACACCCTCTTTTTCACTGACAAGTATAGGACATGTTTTACTTATTTTGCAGAGCCATAGAACGGAATAAAAGGGCCTCATAGAAGTGAATAGGTCTGCATCTAATCCACAAAAAAACACATTTTTTGGGGTTCTATGTATTTCATAGCATAGAGGGCATCAAACAATGGCACATCCACATGCCATCTCTCCATAAATCCTCTATAAACTGTAGACAAGGATCTGTATACTGTGATCTAAATGAGAATAGGGATTTTTTTTTTTTTTTTGTTTACTTCATAAATGTATCTAAAATGAGATCCTAAAAAGGCTCCAAATTTAGCATGGGTGAAATCTACTGCAAATCCTTGACAAATACACAAGTAACACAAGCAGATTTTGTGGATTTTGTCACGGAAATTACGCTGCAGAAAGTCTGTGTGACCCTAAGGCTTCACTGTGATCTTTTTACTGCTCTGCTGGGATGAACCTTCTCTTGCATGTTGTACTCCGGGTCTCCCTGCTGTGACTCCTACCATATCTGTCTGTGGGGACAGTAGAAAGTAGAATATTGATGACCTATCCTGAGGATAGGTTATCAATATTAAAAGCTCATTCCTGGTGAACAGACCTTCCTTTTTTTCTACTGTTATAAATATGTGGATGCATTTCCATCTTTTTGTGAAGCTTATGATGTGTACTGCATGGGCCTGGAAAATAGATAATGTTCTTAAAAACCTCATGATCAGCTTATGGTAAGTGTCCCCCCTGTCATTTCTTCTAGGTAATAACAAGTGAAGAGGCAGAGAGGAGGGGGCAGCAGTACGACAGCACAGGAATCACTTACCTCTTTGACCTGGACTATGAATCAGATGAGTTTACAGTCGATGCTGCTCGATATGGAAATGTCTCGCACTTTGTAAACCACAGTGTAAGTAGACGTAGAAAACCGTGGAGATCTTACCTACAGCAACCAGTTTTACACCAACTATAAGGGTTCGGCTATGTGGAAATTTTGGCCTCAAAAGCTGTTGTGCGACCAAAGATCACAGAGAGGCGGGGCTACAATAGGAATGAATGGGGTCACAGCGCGACTTTCGTGTTTCCTGCGGCCACATCACGCTAATCTCAAAAAAGCAGCAGTGTTGCACTTTTGCAATTTGCGTGTCACAATTGCCTCAAACGTACTAGTCGCTTGTTCATTCCTATGGCAGCCCTCTACTCTGCGAATGGCCATGAATTCTTCCTGTGCCAGTTATAGAAAGAGCATCACTCTTAAGATTGCTCCTCTGGTTTTCTCTTGCATCGCCTTGATAACCAGTATTTTTTTTTTTTTTTTAAACTACTCCTCGTAGTCACAGCCCAAATTCTCCTCAGCCCAATCCTCCATGAATTTGCACTAAAAGGGGTAATCCGGTTACTCTAAATATAACCTATGTTTTAGACTAATTCATCATCAATATTTACTTAATATAATGTCAGTTTCACATATTTACTGTTGAGTAGTTATAAAAGTAGTTTTCTTCCTCTGCTACCCACTGTGTTTCCTCATAAGTTACCATGGCAGCGACCTGTAGTTCTGAGCCTTTGTTAGATCGAGCATGCTCAGTGTGCTGCTATCAGTTCTCTAGCTAAATGTTAGTGTGCTGCTGATTACTGAGAAGAGGGGGCGTGAACCGACTGTATATCAGGCAGCCAATCAGTAATCATCAACACTCACAGCAGGAAAGCTAGGCATTGTGGGGATTGTAGTTTTGTGAGGGAAGATCAGAAGCCATGATACTCTCAGTGTGTTGCAGGCTCACACAGGAGCTAGACAAATGGATTCCAAGGTAAAATGAAGCTCTGGTTATATGTATAGGTATGGGTTCTGGTGGGGTCACAGCTTGCAGCCTTAATGCAATTAAAAAATTAAGTTACCTTACCAGAATACCCCTTTAATGCTCATCTCTCTATATTTAAAGATATAACTATAGTTATGTGCACCGTTTGATAAAGATTTGATGTTTCAAAAATGTCTTGTACATTGTCTTGTCTTTTAGTGTGACCCCAATCTTCAGGTATTCAACGTATTTATAGATAACTTGGATGTACGTCTTCCTCGAATTGCATTATTTTCAACAAGACCGATCAAAGCCGGAGAGGAGCTTACATTTGATTACCAAATGAAAGGTAGGAGTCCTCTTACACACCTATGTACGTGGATACCATTAGTAGTAAACTCTGCATGCTGTTATCAAGTATAAAACATTCACTATTTCTTCTTCTAGGTTCAGCAGACCTCAGCACGGATTCTATTGAGTTGAGTCCAGCTAAGAAGAGAGTGAGGACCACTTGCAGATGTGGAGCTGCTATTTGTAGAGGATACCTTTAATGTATTTGATAATAAATGTCATACAGATTTTACTATGCTGTGACAAGTTTTTTTTTGTTTTGTTTTTTAAAACTATATTTTTTTAGCCATTTTCCTTTTGTGGGGTATACAGTTTGTGTGAGATTTTAATGTGCAAAATAAATTGAACTGATTCTATTTTGAGGGTTTGCCAGGGATAAACTATAATTGTATATATGATATTTACAGAAATTATTTAATTTTCTATTTTATTTTTTAAGGGTCTGTCACATAAAAGTAGGGGCAGCTACAGTCACCAAACAGAATGAAGTGACCTACATGCCAATAGAAAGTTGTTTTAGCTGTGTTGTCTGTAAAGAAAAAACCCTTAAAGGGGTTTTCCAAGACTCTTTAATGATGATCTATCCGCTGATCAATGGGGGACCGCCACCCGGGACCCCGGCCTATCAGCTGCACTCCTGTGGGCGCCGTTGCCTCCTTGCATCTTACCAAGCACAGTCCTGTATAGCGGGTTTGTGTGGTATTGCAGCTCCGCCCCATTCACTTTAATAACAATGAACTATACGTGGGCCATGTGATCAACATGACATCTATAAGAAAGCTGCAGTGCTCACAGCTGAAGGGTGGGGGTAACGGATGTCGGACCCCCACCGATCAGATACTGGTGATCTGTCCAGTGGATAGGTCATCAATTAAAAAATCTCGGAAAAACCTTTTAAATTTGCTTTTCATACATGCACATTGTATCTTGTTGCCAAGATTGTTTTTTTTTTTTTGTAGTAAATGAAATGGATAACATTATTGTCGACAAAGGAAAGAGGACTGTAATGTACGGAGCGTCATTAAAAATATTTTACAACATACAGTAATTCAAAACTGTCCATTCTCTTCAACCAGCTATTGTGTACACATTAAACACCGTTAGTAGGAGAGCCTCTGCATGTCCAGCCCCTGAGAACCCCGGCAAACCTTTCATTTTACCAGGGTAATTTGCTGTCCGTGGCATGTTTGTTTTATATACGCCGATATCTGTACTTTAAAGTGGTATTCCGGTTACATTAACTTATCCCTCATTAGATTGTGGGGGTCCTATGATCATGAGAACAGGGGCCTTGTACCCCATGCAGCACCTTGACATGAAGGAGCTTACACGTGGCCTCTCCGTTAATTTCTATGGGAGTTCTGGCGATAGCCGACTACAGCTCTCCGCTATCTCCAGAATTTCCCTAGAAATGAATGGAGCTGCCATCCCCTGGGATAGGGGATAACTTAATGTAACCAGAATACCCCTTTAAGGGTACCTGCACACAGGGCAGATTTGTGTGCAAAATATCTGCCCCAAAAAACACACAAATCTGCATTACTTGTGGTTTTTGGTGCAGATTTTATGATTATGATTAACAACCCCATTGACGTCTATGGGGAAACCACTCTACAGAAGGTGCGGAAGCGATATGCTACGGATTTTAAAATACACACAACAGGTCAATTTCCACACCTAAGCCCATGAGACTTGTCAAATCTCATTCATCTTGCTAGTACTGTATTACACTGTTTTTTCTGCATGTAATCTACACTCTGTGCAGCCACCCTTAAAGTACTGGCACTTAAACCCACTTCAAAACCTGATTGAAGAAAATACAAGATTTTGGGAATGTTTGGAGCAGATAGGTCAGGAGAATATTCCTCTGCCCAGGTACAAGGGGTTCTCTATGTCTCAGGTTTCTCCTTATCTTTATGGCTGATGTTACCCTTTTCCGGCTCTGCTGTAGGGTTTGAATCACTTTATCTGTCAACCCTTGCTCTTTTTGTCTCTCCCTTTCAGGATCCATGCTGATAATTTAAATTTTTTAAGGTTCGGATGGAATATTGGACTTTAGGACATTAGGTTTCTTCTTAACCGCAAGATCACAGTTTTTTCCAGGGCCAAGAGCTTTAGAGTCGAGAACCAACTTCATTTTGTCCAAAAAAAGAATTAGAATTTTTGTTGATTCTACTCTCTTCTTCCCAAAGACCTGAGGAATCGGAGGAAATGTATATGCTAGGGCAAGCTGAAGATGCTGATATTGTGTGACTCCCTGGCAACAAAAATAAGATTGCAGTTATGTTGTCTGATAATATCCATCTATATGACAGCCTGTACAAAAGTCTGAGCCTTTATGAGTGTCTCTAGAGCTGCTATCAATTTGCGATAAATTTATGACTTTTGTTGGACTTCCGGAGCCCAGGAGCCTTGAAAATAGACATGATCTATATGGGCTCCCCAACCTCACTGGCTTCCATACACAGTTTTCAGTGTGAAAGGAATTAGGTGCCACAGGATCTCTACTTCCAGGTTCTCTCTGACTATCCACCAGAGAAGTGACTCTTTTTTTTACATTCTCCAGAATTTTGGTCAGTGAATTTGGGGAATCCAGGTCTCTGTCCCAGGTTAATGCTGAATTGTCCTTGAGTGGAACTGAGCCCATGGAACTGTCTAAATACAGATGAGACCCAAAGGACTCATTGCTTCTCTCAGAACAGTAAGCTCTTTCAGAGAAGAATTGACTTTTTCCAAAATAGTTTCCAAAGGACCTCTGGAGTAATGTATCTAGGAGGACCCCAAAAAACATTTTCTAGGTTGCAGGGATGATTCTGGTTTACAATCCAAACCAGTTTTTCCAGGAGAAAAAGGACGGTGGTTTTGTTTTGAATCAGGGCTTGTACATCATCTGCTTCTAGGAGGAGGTCTGCCAAATAAGGAATTACTACTACTACCTCTCTTTCCCTTAGGAAGGACATGATCTTCACTATTATTTCTGCAAAAATTCTAGGTTCTGAGGAAATCCCAAAAGGGAGGCAGCAAATCTGAAAGTGCAGAATCTCCTGATGTACTTGAGTTGTAAATCTGATAGTTTCTGATCGTATGCATCTTTGAGATCTATAGTACACATATTTGCACTTTGTTCTATCAGAGGAATTACTGAATTGATTGATTCCATCTTGAATTTTCTTTATTTTATTTGTATAGGAGCTTCAGGTTTATGATGGATCTGAACGTCCCATTTAGTTTTTTGACCAGCAATAACCTTGGAATTGTTCAGACATTGGCAGCTTCATTATGACCTGGATAGATTGCAAGCAATTGATTTGAAAATGATCTGGAGGTAGACTGGATCCATTGGTTCTGGGTAACACTTGCCCATTGGTCAGAGAAGTATGACAACCCTCCTCCCACTGCACTGGCGTCATTTAGTAGATGCAGAGCAGATGGTCGCTCTCTCTCAAAAGTTAATCATTAAGAATAAAGAGCAGATGATAGTCATCATTACTACCTTAGGTTAGAGAGCATTATCAAATAAAAATATACTATTAAAAAAAATGTAGTGGATGCCGTAGAGCTTTTGGGATTAAGAATAAAGTTTCTACCTTTTCTCCCTGTTTTGTAACTCCACCTTCTAGATCTCCCTTTATCTTTGTTTGATCTCTGCAGAGTGCAGTGTCTGCGAAATGAGGAAATAGTCTTTCTAGGTTATTCTTGTGGAAACCCTTTGTTCTTGTCTCCTGCTTTTTCCAAAATTCTGTCTAGGGCCCACATATGGTATTGAAAAAAAACTTGTTCTTGGAGATAGTATTGCCTGACCAGGTTTCAAGCCATAATGCGTTCGTAAGGGCCCCATCTCTAGCGCATATCTTACTGATTCAGTGATTCCAGAATTTCCCCTCTCTGTTTTTGCCAACAGATGTTTATTTAATTGGTTCAACCAGAGAAATAAAGATCTTGCTACTGATTTAGCCCCCGATGCTCAAACATGGTAATTTGACTATGAATAAAATGCAGATTTCTCTGCATACAAACAAAAGAAAGGTATAGTTTTAACCCCTTAAGGACCCTGGGATTTTCCATTTTTGCGTTTTCATTTTTCACTCCTCGCCTTCCCATAGTCCTAACTTTTTTTTTATTTTTCTGTTCACATAGCCTTATGAGGGCTTATTTTTTGCGGGACAAGTTGTACTTTGTAATGGCACCATTTACATGCCGTGTAGGGGGAAGCGGAAAAAAAATTCCAAATGGGGTAGAATTGGGAAAAAACGCAATTCTGACAAAGGTTTTTATTTTATTTTATTTTTTTTTTACACTATACGTGGTAACATTGACCTGTTATCTTCATTCTCCAGGTCAGTACGGTTACAACGATACCACACTTGTAAAGGACCTAGGAATTTTAGTGAACAGCAAACTAAGCTGCAGAAACCAGTGTCAGACAGCTGCTGCCAAGGCCAATAAGATATGGGTTTCATCAAAAGGGGCATAGATGCCCGTGATGAGAACATAGTCCTGCCACTTTACAAATCACTAGTCAGACCACACATGGAGTACTGTGTACAGTTCTGGGCTCCTGTGAACAAGGCAGACATAGCAGAGCTGGAGAGGGTTCAGAGGATGGCAACTAAAGTAATAACTGGAATGGGTGGACTACAGTACCCAGAAAGATTATCAAAATTAGGGTTATTCACTTTAGAAAAAAGATGACTGAGGGGAGATCTAATAACTATGTATAAATATATCAGAGGTCAGTACAGAGATCTCTCCCATGATCTATTTATCCCCAGGACTGTGACGAGGGGACATCCTCTGCGTCTAGAGGAAAGGTTTGTACACAAACATAGAAGAGGATTCTTTACGGTAAGAGCAGTGAGACTATGGAACTCTCTGCTTGAGGAGGTGGTGATGGTAAGTTCACTAAAAGAGTTCAAGAGGGGCCTGGATGTATTTCTGGAGTGTAATAATATTACAGGTTATAGTTACTAGAGAGGGGTTGTTGATCCAGGGAGTAATTCTGATTGCCTGGTTGGAGTCGGGAAGGAGTTTTTTTTCCCTAAAGTGGGGAAAATTGGCTTCTACCTCACAGGAATTTTTTCGCCTTCCTCTGGATCAACTTGCAGGAAAACATGCCGTACTGGATGGACAGATGTCTTTTTTGGCCTTATAAACTATGTTACTATGTATAATTTTTCTTGTGTTTTAATACTGAAAAACAAAATTTTATCACCATATTCTGACTCCTATAACTTTTTTGTAGTTATGTGTACAGGACTGTTTGTTTGTTTGTTTGTGTGTGCGACTTTTTGATCATTTTTTATAAAAAAAAAACAATTATTGGAGAGTTGAAGTGACAAAAAATGACGAATTGGGTGTTGTTTTTTTTCCCCGTTACGCCATTTGTTGTATGCCATTAATATTGTTATATTTCTTGTGCCTATCATTGGGGGACACAGCACCAGTGGGTATAGGCAGCTGCCACTAGGAGGCGACACTAGACAATAAAAAAGTAGCTCCGCCTGGCAGCCTATACCCCTCCTACGGACACCAGGCTAGCTCAGTTTTTAGTCTAGTGTCCGTAGGAGGTAGACACTGGTGCTTTGCACCTCTATTTTTTATTTTAGTTTTATTTCTTTCTTTTCTCTTTTAGGTTATCAGGGGGGCCGTCGGCGTGGGAAGCCACATCAGACGTAGACCCCCCTGAGGGTGCCTGGAGAATGTTTTCGCATTCTCCCTGCGCCGGTCACCCGTCCCCCATTGTAGCTGCCCCCTGCAGCTGGATGCCAGTGCCCCACTCCGGTGCGAGGTCACTGAAGGGGTGACCCTGCGCGCACCTGAAGCCGTCGGAGAGGTGAGTATGCAAGTCGCCCCCTGCCTCCCCCCCCCTCTCCCTCCCTCCAAGAGCCCCCTGCTGCATTTTGAACAGGTTCTTTTCTGTTGGGGGGGTCCACCCCCCACCCCAGCACCTGATATGCCGCCCCTCTGGGGACGTTGAGCCTCCGGCAGACGCCCGGGTGCCTCCTGGCTTCCTCCTCTGCGGCCTCCGGCTCCTTGCCTGCGGGGGGGGACGGGCCGCGTGTCGCTTTCCGGGCTGCCCCCTGGTCTCTGGGACCCCTCCGGCTCCTCCTTGGCGGACGTACGGGCTTCTCGCTCGTGCGCGCCGCACCGGCACTTCCGGCCAGGCGGCGCTCTAATTTAGGCCGCGGCTTCTGGACATGCTAGGCCGCATGTGGGCGGGCGCCTCCCAGTGACGTCACGCTGGGCAGCGCGCCCGCCCGATGTTCTGCCCTCCCCCTCCTGTTCCCGCCGGCGGGCTCTTCTGCTCTTAGCCCCCTCCTTTTTGTGGGTGGTCTTTCCCTGGCAGTCTTCTTCTGCAGTGTGCTCTGATCCAGCATCCTGCTTTTCCGGTGATCTGCACAGCTTCTCCAGTGGTCAGCCTCTCCAGTGGTCAGCTTCTCCAGTGGTCTGCAGCGTTTTCCAGTGCTCAACTGTTCCAGGGTCTCGTAGGCACCCAGTGGGTGATACTCCTCCTCCCCAGGCTATTGCTTGTTCGTTGAGCCTTTCACCATGTCTGGTCCCCGGGACGACCCTCCTAGGCAGTGTGCTCCCGTGGCTGTGGCGACGCACTTTGCGTGCGCTCGCTGTAATCAAAAATTCCCTAGCGGTCAGTCTGGCTCCCTATGTGTGCCTTGCCTTACTCCTGGCACTGAGACTCCTGCTTCCTCTGGCTCGGATGCGGCTCCACCCGTGTGGGCTAGGTCCCTGACCCAGGCGATTGATGACCTCTCTAAATTGTCTCAGGTCATGATCCACGCCATTGAGCGGCTGCCGTCCCAGGCACCCCCCTCTGCGACCCCCTCCTCGGGTGTCTCCTGACTCCCCCTCTAGGGGACGGCCCTCCAAGAGGCGTAGGCGTTCCCCTTCTCGGTCACCTTCCCGGTGTTCCTCTGACCTTTCCCCGGAAAAGTCCACTGCGGGCGGTTCTCAGCATCTCCTCTCTGACGCATCGGGGGACTCCTGTGACTCTGCCTCAGAGTCTGACAGGGAGGATCATCTGGCCTCTGCGGTGCAAGCCTTGGTCCGTGCAGTGCGGGACACACTCCATATCCGGGACGAATCTCCCTCTGCGGTCCGAGGTGAAGTTTCGTTTAGTCGCCATAAGCGGCGTCCGCTAGTATTCCCTAGTCACAAGGACTTTGAGAGTCTCTTGGACAGAGAATGGAAGCACCCCGACCGGCGCATTCCCTCCTCTAAGCGGACAGAAGCTCTCTTTCCGTTTGCTGCGGATTTAGTTTCTGCCTGGACGGTCCCACCTACTGTGGACCCCCCTATCTCCCGGCTGTCTAAATCCACCACCCTCCCCTTGGCGGACGGTGCGTCCCTGACGGATCCTGTGGACAAAAAGATCGATACGTTCTCCAAATCCGTCTTCATCGCTGCGGGTTCTGCCCTTCACCCTGCTTTTGCGGCGTCTTGGGTCAGCAAGGCCTGCTCCGTTTGGGCCAAGCAACTGGTCCATGACATCTCCTCAGAGGTCCCTCGTGAGGATCTGCTTTCCCTAGCCTCACAGGTTCTTCACGCCTCCAAGTATCTGTGTGATGCTTCTCAGGAAACGGCTCGACTGTCTGCTCGGGCTGTGGCTAACTCCGTTGCCATTCGTCGCTCTGTTTGGCTGAAATCGTGGTCGGCTGACGCCGCCTCCAAGAAGGCTCTTACTTCTCTTCCCTTTTCAGGAAACAGGCTTTTTGGAGAGCGGTTGGACAAGATCATTTCCGATGCCACTGGTGGCAAGAGTTCCTTGTTGCCGCAGAACCGGCCCAGGCGCTCCCAGCCTCCGAAGCGCTCCAGTCGCTTTCGCTCCTTTCAAGCCCCTGCTCGTCAGCAGTCCTCGAAGGGTTCTCCCTCAGCCCCCTCTTCCGGGAAGCCCTCCTTTAAGCCCCGGCCTTCCTGGCAACCGCGCTCTCGCCCTTCCAAGGGCCCTGCCCCCAAGTCTTCTTCCTGAAGGCCTTCCCCCACTCGGGTCTTTCCCTCGGGTGGAGGGTCGTCTACTCTCCTTCAAGGAGGTATGGCTCGCCCACGTCACCGACGCATGGGTACGGGAGGTGGTGTCTTCCGGCTACAAAATAGAATTTGCGTCCCTTCCGCCTCCTCGTTTTTTCCAGTCTCGGATCCCCCGCTCCTCTGCTGGGCTTTTGGCTCTTTCCCGCGCTGTTCACCACCTCCTTGCTCAAGGGGTTGTAGTTCCAGTTCCCCCCTCCAAGCGCTTTCAGGGCTTCTACTCGAACCTGTTCACCGTTCCCAAAAAGGACGGCTCTGTTCGGCCCATCCTGGATCTGAAGCGTCTCAACCTCTTTGTCCGCCTCCGCCACTTCCGCATGGAGTCGTTGCGGTCGGTGGTCGCGTCTCTGGAACAAGGCGAGTTTCTCGCTTCCATAGACATACGCGACGCATATCTCCATGTGCCCATCGCCCTGAGTCATCAGCGCTTTCTTCGTTTCGCCATCGGTTCTCAACATTTCCAGTTTGTCGCTTTGCCCTTCGGCCTTTCCACAGCGCCCCGGGTTTTTACCAAAACCCTCGCCCCCCTCATGGCTCTCCTTCGTGCCAGAGGAGTGGCGGTCATCCCGTACCTGGACGACCTTCTGGTGAAGGGCCGCACCATGCAGGACGCTCAGTCCAGCCTTCAGATCACGCTCGATCTGCTTTCCAGGTTCGGCTGGGTGATCAACTTCCAGAAGTCGTCCCTGCTCCCCTCTCGCTCGATGGAGTTTCTGGGGATGTTGTTCAACACCGAGACGGCTCGGGTCCTCCTGCCTCGCGACAAGGTCTCTTCCCTACGCTCGGCTGTCTCCAGGCTCCGCTCGGGCTCCCCCTGTTCTCTCCGCCTCTGCATGCGGGTGCTGGGCAAGATGGTTTCCTCCTTCGAGGCCGTCTCATTTGCTCAGTTCCACTCTCGTCCCCTCCAGGGTGCGATTCTGGCGCAGTGGGACAAGTCTCCTCTCTCCCTGGACAAGAAGATCATCCTCTCCCCAGCAGTCCGCGGGAAGTTGCTTTGGTGGTTGACGTCTCCAGCTCTTCTTCTGGGCCGCTCCTTCCTCCCCCTCCACTGGCTGGTCGTCACCACCGATGCCAGCCTGACCGGGTGGGGTGCGGTTTTCGGTGCCCTGACGGCTCAGGGCACGTGGACCTTGCCGGAGTCGCGCCTTCCCATCAACATACTGGAGCTTCGGGCGATATTCCTTGCCCTGACTCATTGGACCGATGTCCTCCGGGGTCGCCCTGTTCGGGTTCAGACGGACAACGCCACCGCCGTTGCCTATCTGAACCGCCAAGGGGGCACCAGGAGCCGCTCCGTGATGGCGGAGGCCGCTCAGATTCTCTGCTGGGCGGAACAGTTTGTCCCGGCTCTTTCTGCCGTCCACATTCCGGGCGTAGACAACTGGGCGGCGGATTATCTCAGTCGCGAGTCCCTGGACCACGGAGAGTGGTCTCTCCATCCTCAGGTGTTTCTGCAAGTTTGCCGTCGGTGGGGCTTCCCCGACGTGGATCTGTTCGCGTCCAGGCTCAACCACAAGCTTCCCGCTTACGTGGCTCGGGATCCCCGCGCGTTCGCGGTGGACGCCCTGGTGACCCCTTGGGATCAGTTCTCCCTGATTTACCTGTTTCCCCCGCTCCCTCTTCTTCCGCGGGTCCTCAAACGTCTGAAGGGGTTCGGCGTTCCCGCCATCCTTATCGCTCCGGACTGGCCTCGCCGGTCCTGGTACGCCGACGTGATCCAGCTCCTGGCCGACGTCCCGTGGCGTCTTCCTCTGCGACCCGACCTCCTTTCTCAAGGGCCGATCTTCCACCCCACTTTACCTCAGCTCAATTTGACGGCGTGGCTGTTGAATCCGCGGTGCTGAGATTTCGGGGCCTGTCTGATTCTGTCATCCAGACTATGCTTAGAGCCCGTAAGCCCCAGTCGGCTCGTATTTACCATCGGGTCTGGAAATCCTTCTTTTCTTGGTGCGAGCAACGTCGTTTGCATCCCCTCGTTTGCTCCACTCCTAAGATCCTCTCCTTCTTACAGTCCGGCCTCGACCAGGGTCTCGGCCATTCCACCCTGCGGTCTCAGGTCTCCGCCCTATCAGTGCTGTTTCAGAAGGCTTTGGCTCTTCGCTCCCAGGTGAAGACCTTTTTGCAAGGCGTCCTTCGTCTGGTTCCCCCTTTCCGTTCCCCTATCGAGCCCTGGGATCTTAACTTGGTGCTTGATGTGCTCCAGGGTCCGCCCTTCGAGCCCTTGCGTGAGATTTCCCTGCGCCTTCTCTCTTGGAAGGTCGCTTTTCTGGTGGCGGTTACATCCATCCGCCGAGTATCTGAATTAGCCGCACTTTCCTGTCGCTCCCCCTATCTTGTCTTGCACAAGGACAAGGTGGTTCTGCGCCCTCTCCCTTCCTTCCTTCCGAAGGTTGTCTCTGCATTCCACATCAATGAGGATATCGTTCTTCCCTCTCTTTGTCCCGCTCCTTCCCATCCTAGGGAACGCTCCCTTCACTGTCTGGACCTTGTCCGGGCCATCCGGGTCTATCTGTCCCTCACTGCTCCTTTCCGTCGGTCGGAGTCCTTGTTCGTCATCCCTGAGGGTCCCCGCAAGGGTCTTGCCGCCTCTAAGGTGACCATTGCGCGTTGGATTTCGGCCGCCATTTCTGAGGCCTATCGCTCTCGGGACAGGTCCCCTCCCTTCCGGGTCACTGCCCATTCAACCAGGGCCGTGGGAGCTTCTTGGGCGGTTCGCCATCATGCATCGGTGTCCCAGGTTTGCAAAGCCGCCACCTGGGCCTCGGTGCATACCTTTATCAAGTTTTATCAGGTCCACGTCCTGGCTTCTTCGGATGCCAGTCTGGGCCGCAGGGTTCTGCAGGCCGCCGTACGTTAGGCTGGCCGCCTGGGAAATTGTTCTCTTTTCCCACCCTCTGGGACTGCTTTTGTACGTCCCACTGGTGCTGTGTCCCCCAATGATAGGCACAAGAAAACAGGATTTTTGTAAAACTTACCGTAAAATCCCTTTCTTGTGGCTTCATTGGGGGACACAGCTCCCACCCTGTTTTTTTCTGGGTTGTTCTTTTCCCGGGCTTGTTGGCTGTTTTTGAGTTCTCGTTCCCGGGTTCAGACTGGTTGGTATCTTCTGTTTGGCTCCTACTGCTTATTAACTAAACTGAGCTAGCCTGGTGTCCGTAGGAGGGGTATAGGCTGCCAGGCGGAGCTACTTTTTTATTGTCTAGTGTCGCCTCCTAGTGGCAGCTGCCTATACCCACTGGTGCTGTGTCCCCCAATGAAGCCACAAGAAAGGGATTTTACGGTAAGTTTTACAAAAATCCTGTTTTTAATTCTATGGGCATTTTCCATGCGACGATGCTCATGATATTTATTTTTTTTATTGGTTAAGTATTTTTATTTATATTTTAAGGAAAGGGGGGGTGATTTGAACGTTTCTTTTTTTTTATATTTATAAAAACTTTTTTTTTCTTCTTTTTTTTAAGTCATCTTGGGTGACAATAAGTGGCAATCATTAGATTGGCCATAGTGTTCTTTGATGGCGATATAGTCATCAAAGAAAACTTCATTTGCTCAATAGTGATCAAATGCTGCCACCTTTGCTGGCCTTTTTTTGGTATATCCCTGAAATAGATGCCAAAGCCTGCTTGAGGCTTCGGTCTATTCCAGTGCACTATTTCAGCATACATTCATCCCTGTGGAACACTGTTATCGGACCGGAAGCGTGCGGCTTCTGGTTCCAGGTTGCTCAGATGCCGTGGTCACATTTGACCACGGCATCTGAAGGTGAAAATGTATGCGATCAGCCTTATGGCTGATTGCATACATGTGCCCCGGGTGTCTCTTTAAAATAGCAGAAACCCAGCAGCTAAGGCGTCCGTTGAACGCGCGAGCGGGCGCCATCTTTGGGGAACGGACATGTAAGGCAGAGGTCCTTAAGGGGTTAATGAACATGATGAGCCCTTTCCAAGCAGTATGCCTTGTTTAATAGGGTTGATTCTAGTGACAGTCTCTTTAAATTTTAGGGAAAAAAATACAATAGATAGAGATATATTTATTTTATGTATTGTTAAGGGAATTTGAAAGATTTGCGAATAAATAAGCTTACGCAGGCTACGTGAATAATTATATTTACTAAGTGATTAATTATACGATAAAACAAATAAATCACATACAGAATAAAAAAGTAAATAAACATCACAAGCCAATGGGGTGGAGACCCTGTTGATCATGCTATAACCCATGACTGTCTACCCCTGTTATAATACATGACTGACACCCCAGAGTGTACAAAAAAAATAGGGCAAAGTCATACTCACATCCTATCTAGATGGAGGCCTGATCGAGGCTGCTGAGAAAGGGTGGGTAGCAGACTTTTAACCTGTTAGCCCCTCCTCCAGTGTGCCATCACTCATGTCTCTGAGATCACTCAGGAATGTGGTCTTATCAGCACAATTGGGGGATGGGTACCATCTCTCTAAGGCCCCTTTCACACTATCGGCAGCACGGATCCAGTGGGTGAAGGGTCCCTCCGGATCCGTGCTGCTGCAGGTGCACGTGTGGGGCTGGAACCGCGCTCCGGCCCCACACGTGTCAGACACTATGAGGAGGAGGGGGTGGTTACTTACCTGTCCCAGCTCCGGACCTGACCAGCGAGGAGGAGGAGGAGGAGGAGGAGGATGGCACGCACAAGGGTAAGTTTCCCTACAGCGCCCCCTGCTGGAGGGAGGGGAAAGTGCAAGGGGACGGATCTGTCATGAACTCCATTGAAAGTCAATGGAGGACGGATCCGTTTACCATTGTGTCACACCAAACGGATCCGTCCCCATTGACTTGCATTGGGGGTCATTCCGGATCAGTCTTGGTGCGGATGCCCAGACCGGAGAGCAAACTGCACCACGTTGTGGTTTACTCTCCGGTCTGGAGACTGAAGAGAACTGAACAGAATGCATTTAGGAGCACGCCGTTCTCTTTAGTTCAGTTTTGTCCCCATTGACAATGAATGGGGACAAAACTAAAGCGTTTTTTCCGGTATTGAGCTCTTATGACAGAGCTCAATACCGGAAACTGAGAACGCTAGTGTGAAAGTAGCCTAACCCACTTCATTACAAAGGAAACTTATAAACTATAATACAAAGTATTAAACAGAATTAAAGGGGAGAACCAATCAGTTACTTTAAAAAATCCTTACAATACTATATATAAATACTAAACAGAAAATGGTAGCAGCACTAGATAGGCCATGACACATAAAATGAACATAAGAAAAGGTAAAATATATGTTCTACTACAAGTGTTATCCAACACATTCCAGACTTGTAAGGGTTACATGGCATCATAAATCAGTATAATGCTATGTGACCCCATCAGGGCCGGGAGTTTAGGCCGGGTGCTGCGATGCGGAAGACGTGTGTGTGTCACATGCTCGTCTGCAAGGGGCCTAAGGGTCCTGCTAGAAAGAAGCGGTCATGGGCAGTTGCTCAATTAACACCTCCCTAAAAAAATGAAAAACAACATTAATATACAAAACATAGTTATTGAAATATTTCTTTGGGTAGATGTTTTTCATGTCTTCCATTGTCCTAGGTAAAGCATGGTGTCTTTGCAGGGAAAAAAGCAAAAGCATGGACGGCACTGCCAAAAAAACACCAACTTGAACGAACATCGAGATGGCTGCACAAAAATGTCTAGAGGACACAGGTGGTGCTCAATCCAAAACAGTCCATAAACAATATCTTTTGAGAAGAAATTAAAATGGCACTCACCCGAAAAGTCCAGATCCGCTTTATTTGTCCAAAAAAGACAGACTTACATATAAAGTGGCAGGGGTGCGGTAACTCTGCACAAGTGCTGCAGAGCGGCGACGGCCGTTTCACGCGAGATGCGCTTCCTCTGGCCTCTCCCAGCAGAGGCACGGAGCATTAACATGGTTCATAATGCTCCGTGCCTCTCTGTGATCTTTTTACTACAAAATCACAGTGAGATAAAGTTGTCACTGTGATTTTGTAGTAAAAAGGTCACAGAGAGGCACAAAGCATTATTAATAGAGATGAGCGAGCATGCCCGAGTGCCATTTTTGCGTACGCATTTTAAAATTCCTACGCTATTCATACGCATATTTTAATCTATATGCAAATTCATACGAATAGCGTACAAATACAAATTCATCCTTGTCAAATTAGTATTTTTCCTCCACATCAATCATTTCTACATGATCCGGGTACTGCAGTTCTCCACCCTGCATTGGTTCTTCTGTGTCCTCATAGGCATTCTCCATCTTGATGTCATCTGCATACTGATGTTCTCCAACCTTAATATCCTCTACTTCATCCATTTCTAAGCATCCTCGCTTGCGCTGGATGACTTCTTCCACTTTCCATAACTTGAGCAAAATCTCCACAGCAGGAATCTTGCATTCTGTGTAGCCAGATCCTATAAAAGAAAAGAGTACAAGCATTCTAGAATGTTACAATAAAAAAATAACACAATAAGAAATCACTGCACCTCATTTTGGGGTTCACTGTTTGGGGGTGATGACATCAGTCATTATACAATCTCTATTCTTGTCAGATTTGTATTTTTCCTCCAATCATCAGGGTACTGCTGTTCACAAACTTCCATTGGTTTTTCTGTGTCCTCATAGGCATTCTTCATCTCAATGTCATAGGCATATTGCCGTTCTCCAGCCTCCATGTCCTCTACTTCATCCATTTCTAAGCGTCGTCACTTGCGCTGGATGACCTCTTCCACTTTCCATAGCTTGATCAAAATAGACTCCACTTGAACTATCTCCACTCTGTGTCACTTGTGTGAGCACACGATGAGCCAAAGACTGACACAGGTACCAGGGAGAGAGACGGTATTACCCACATTCAACATTATGACATCACAAGAGGTTAACCTCATCCAGATTCTACACATTATGACATCACAAGAGGTTAATCTTATCCAGATTCTACACATTATGACATAACAATAGGTGTGGTCAGACCAGGTATTGATTATGACATCATACAGAGTATAGTAGATTTACCAGGCCTGGACATTTTATGTGATGACATCACAGGATGTTCCGCTTCCGCACCAAACAGTCATCATACATGGATCCATCACAACGTTAACCCCTTCAAGATCGGCAATTTTTTTTTTTTTTTTTTTGCTTTTTCGTTTTTTAATCTGTGCCTTCCCTTCTGCCTGTTCACATAGCTGTAAGGGGGCTTATTTTTTTGTTTTGCAAGCTGAACTTTTTAATAAAAATATTCTAAATAGTGTGAAATTGGAAAAACACAATTCCACCACAGTTTTATGGATTTTGTTTTTATGGCGTTCCCTATCCAGTAAAACTAACCCATACCCTTTATTCTCTGGGTCAGTACGATTGCAACAATTTCATTTATCACATTTACATATAACATATAGTTTTTGTTTTGTTTTAATACTGAAAAAAAACTTTTGAAAAGTATTCTGACCTTCATAACTTTTTTGCAGGATTATCTGTAGTTTTTTTATTGATAACATTTTTTTATTGAGTTTTCTGTCATTTTTGGTTCTGATGTGTTTTTCAAGCCTTGCATTATGCTAGGTAAAGTATGGTATCTTCCGGGCAGAAATCTTGCATTTTGTGCAGCCGGATCCTATAAAAGAAAGAAAGTAAGTACAAGCATTCTAGGATGTTACAATAAAAAATTAACACAATGAGAAATCACTGCACCTCATTTTGGGGCTCACTGTTTGGTGTTGCTGACATCCGTCATTATACAATCTCCATCCTTGTCAGATTTGTATTTTTCTTCCACATAAATAATTTCTACGTCATCGCGGTACTGCCGTTCTCCAACCTGCATTGGTTTTTCTGTGTCCTCATAGGCATTCTTCATCTCGATATCATCTGCATACTGATGTTCTCCAACCTTAATATCCTCTACTTCATCCATTTCTAAGCGTCCTCGCCTGCACTGGATGACCTCTTCTACTTTCCATAGCTTGAGCAAAATAGCCTCCACTTGAACTATCTCCACTCTGCGTCACTTGTGTGAGCACATGATGAGCCAGACATAGACTGACACAGGTGCCAGGGAGAAAGACTGTATTACCCACTTTATACATTATGACATCACAAGAGGTTAACCTCGTCCAGAATCTACACATTATGACATCACAATAAGTGTGGCCAAACCAGGCATTGATTATGACATCATACAGAGTATGGTAGAATCACCAGGCCTGGACATTTTATGTGATGACATCACAGGATGTTCCGCTTCTGCACCAAACAGTCATCATACATGGATCCATCACGACGTTAACCCCTTCAAGATGTTACAATAAAAAATGAACACAATGAGAAATCACTGCACCTCATTTTGGGGTTCAGTGTTTGGTGGTGCTTACATCCGTCATTATACAATCTCCATCCTTGTCAAATTTGTATTTTTCTTCCACATCAATCATTTATACGTCATCTGGGTACTGCCGTTCTCCAACCTGCATTGCTTCTTCTGTGTCCTCTCTTCTGTGTCCTCTGTGTTCAACTCGATGTCATCTGCATACTGTTGTTCTCCAGCCTCCATATCCTCTACTTTATCCATTTCTAAGCGTCCTCGCTTGCGCTGGATGACCTCTTCCACTTTCCATAGCTTGAGCAAAATCTCCACTTGAACTATCTCCACTCTGCGTCGCTTGCATGAGCACATGATAAGCCAAAGACTGACACAGGCACCAAGGAGAGAGACGGTATTACCCACTCTCTACATTATGACATCACACGAGGTTAACCTTGTCCAGATTCTACACATTATGACATCACAATAAGTGTGGCCAGACCAGGAATTAATTATGATATACAGAGTATGGTAGAATCACCAGGCCTGAACATTTTATTTATGGATACATGGATCCATCACAATTTTTGTTTTGCTTTGTTTGATTTTTACTCTGTGCCTTCCTAGAGCCCTAACTTTTTTATTTATCTGTTCACATAGCTGTGAGGGATTATTTTTTGATGGACAAGCTGTATTGTCTAATGAAAAAAAAAATCCAAATAGTGCGAAATTGGAAAAACACAATTCCACCACAGCTTTATGAATTTTGTTTTTATGGCGTTCCCTATCCAGTAAAACTGACCCATACCCTTTATTCTCTGGGTCAGTGCAACAATATCATTTAACACATTTACATATAACATATAGTTTTTGTTATGTTTTAGCTCTATATTCTAACCTCTATAACTTTTTTGCAGGACTATCTGTAGTTTTTATAGATTTTTCCTCCAATCATCAGGGTACTGCTGTTCTCAAACTTCCATTGGTTCTTCTGTGTCCTCATAGGCATTCTTCATCTCAATGTCATAGGCATACTGCCGTTCTCCAGCCTCCATGTCCTCTACTTCATCCATTTCTAAGCGTCGTCACTTGCGCTGGATGACCTCTTCCACTTTCCATAGCTTGAGCAAAATAGCCTCCACTTGAACTATCTCCACTCTGCGTCACTTTCGTGAGCACATGAAATGAAATCCTTGTGCTGTATCTGTTTTAGACTCTATCACAATGTGCAAGCTTTTCTGTGTCTGCTCCAGTTGTTATCACAATGTATCAATTCAAGCTTGTATTGGATGTATTGATTAACAGCTTGATACAGTCCAATCGTTACAATGATGTGTTCACACTGAGATGAATCGCAGTGGGAGCAGTAGCACATTAATAACAAACAGTAGAAGAAATAATAAATTGATAGAGCGCCATTCTCATCACAGGGGAGTTATGACAGCGTTATTTTCATCCTCCATAGGAATAAGTTCCCCGGCTCCTCTCAAACTGTCCAATACAGTTTACCCCTGGACTGCGGTATCCCACATGACGTCACACATGTTGTTGGTTGACAGGTCCTATGTGGAGTTGCGCTTTTCTGTGGGCTTAGTGTTCCTCTTTTTTTAGTATTGGTGTCTCCTCAAATGGACCTGTATTATTGTGTATAGCGCTGATTATTGCAGGATAGGATATCTCCAGTTAGTTCACATCAGCAAAAGAATACCACACGCGTTTCGGAGTGCTTTTCAGCTCTTGCATTATCCTAGGTAAAGTATGGTATCTTCCAGGCAGGAAGCTTGCGTTCTGTGCAGCCGGAACCTATAAAAGAATAAAAAATTAACACAATGAGAAATCACTGCACCTCATTTTGGGGTTCAGTGTTTGGTGTTGCTGACATCCATCATTATACAATCTCCATCCTTGTCAAATTTGTATTTTTCTTCCACATGAATAATTTCTACGCCATCGGGGTACTGTCGTTCTCCAACCTCCATTGGTTCTTCTGTGTCTTCATAGGCATTCTTCATCTTGATGTCATCTGCATACTGATATTTTCCAGCCTCCATGTCCTCTACTTCATCCATTTCTAATTGTCGTCACTTGCGCTGGATGAACTCTTCTACTTTCCATAGCTTGAGCAAAATAGCCTCCACTTGAACTATCTCCACTCTGCGTCGCTTGCATGAGCACATGATGAGCCAGACAAAGGTTGACACAGGTGCCAGGGAGACAGACGGTATTACCCACTTTCTACGTTATGACATCACAAGAGGTTAACCTTGTCCAGATTCTACACATTATGATATCACAATAAGTGTGGCCAGACCAGGCATTGATTATGACATCATACAGAGTATGGTAGAATCACTAGGCCTGGAAATTCTATGTGATGACATCACAGGATGTTCTGCTTCAGAATCATCCAGTCATACATGGATCCATCACAACATTAAAGCGGCTCTGTCACCAGGATCAACCCTATTAAACCAGACATACTGGCTTGTAGGGCTCATCATGCCAATTAAAACTGTAGCTTCTTTTGTTTGTATTATAAATAGCTGCAGAGAAATCTGCATTTTTTTTCATGTGCAAATTAGCAATTTGAGCACTCAGAGGCAGGGCTGAATATTCTGAGCACTGCTTTGTAACATCCCCTGTGCTCTGCACATGCCCCCCTCCCATTGACTGACATGGCTAGACATGCTGAGGGCAGAGCTGTGTCCTAGAGCTGTGTGCTAGCAGCTAAATATCACATACACTTTAGCTGCACCACACTGTGATCTGCTCAGAAAGCTAATACACATATTACTGCTGTACTCACATATATAAAATATATGATTATACAGACACCAATAATGTGTGTTGCCTTATAAGCATAAAAACACCATGAATCACTATGAGGTGATGCTATGGCTTAGTGGTATAGTGGTCTGCTTTCTAAAGTGGTATTAGCTTTCTAAATATAATAAAGACATAGACTTTTCTTATGGGATAAATGTGGAAGAAAAAAAAATTCTGAAGAAAAAAAAACTTGATGTCCCTGCCAAGATTCAAACCTGGGATCTGTATATACAAAACTAAACGCTTAACCACCAAGCTATAGCATTACCACATACAGATATTTGTCTTTTCTAGACTTATAAGCTAACACACATTATTGGTGTCTATATAATCATATGTTGTGCCTGTGAATAAAGCAGTGATATGTAGATGAGCTTTCTGAGCAGATCTCAATGTGGTGAAGCTGTAGTAGAAGTGATATTTACATGCTAGCAAACAGCTCTAGCACAGCTCTGCTCTCAGCCTGCTGTCTAGCCCTGTCAGTCAAGGGGAGGGAGCGTGTGCAGAGCAGAGAGGGCGTTAAATAGCAGTGCTCAGAATATTCAGCCCCGTCTCTGAGTGCTCAAATTGCTCATTTACATATGAATAAAAAAGCTGATTTCTCTGCAGCTATTTATCATACAGACAAAAGAAGCTACAGTTTTAATCAGTAGGATGAGCCCTACCAGCCAATATGTCTGGTTTAATAGGGTTGATCCTGGTGACAGAGCCTCTTTAACCCCTTCAGGACCAGGTAATTTTCTGTTTTTGCATTTGTATTTTTTACTTTTTGACTTGTGCCTTCCCAGAGCCCTAACTTTTTTTATTTGTCTGTTCACATAGTCGTATGAGGGCTTATTTTTTGTGGGACAAGTTCTACTTTCTAATGGAAATTTTTTTTAAATGGTTTGAACTGGAAAAAAAAATGCAATTCCACCATAGTTTTATGGGTCTTGTTTTTATGGCGTTCCCTATCGAGTAAAACTGACCCATATTGTTTATTCTTTGGAATGGTACGACTGCAGCAATTTCATTTAACACATTTACACATAACATATAGTTTTTTTTACAAAAAAAATAAAAACTTTTAAAAAGTTTATTTTTTTGCTTTTTATCGCCATATTCTGACCTCCATTACTTTTTTTCTGAGATGATCTGTAGTTTTTATTTATGTCATTATGGAGTTCGTATGAATTTTTGATTATGTTTTTATAAAGGTTTTTTGCAAGGTGAAGTGACAAAATATGTCAAAACAGCAATTTAGTTTTTTTCTTCCGTTATGCCATTTGCAATAAATATTCTTATATTTTAATTGCATGGGCATTTTCAGACGTAGAAATGACTATGATATTTATTTTTTGGTTTAGTAATAATGATAACGTCTGTAAGCAGCTGCGGAATACGTCAAATAATTGAAATAATTCTGCACACTATTATGATACTAAGGGAGAATTTATCATTCACCAGTTTTCCGGCGTTTTTGCAACCTTTTAAACTTGCCACTTGCCAGTGTGGTGACGGCTGGCAGCCATATTAAAATACACAGAATCCATATTATAATACACAGAGCTCATATTATAATGCATAGAATCCATATTATAATACACAGAGTTCATATTATAATAAACAGGGTTCATAGTGTAATGCACAAAGACCATATTATAATACAAAGAGTTCATATTATAATACACAGATTTCACATTATAATACATAGAATCCATATTATAATACACAGAGTCTATATTATAATATAAAAAGTTCATATTATATTAAACAGTTCATATTATAATACACAGAGTCTATATAATAATGTACAAATTAGAGACGAGTGAAATGGTCAAGATTCGGTTTGGTTCAGGTTTGTCAAACAGTTCAGTTCTGACCTGAATCGATTTGGGCCGAACCAAAGTGGCTCAAGTTACCTTGAAAATTGGTATATAACACTCTATAGTCTCCTAGACTTTGTCTCTTTTTATTTATTTTTTTATGAATTTTTTTTCCCCTTTACTTCTCCCTCCCCAAGCTCTTGAACGCATTCACAGCAATAGTAAATGTCTGAGTGACACTGACATACATAGCTATGGGTAAACACACGTTTACCACTTCCCTACCACTTCCCACTTCCCTGCCCATATAAGCATCAAGTGTTGATTGTCAGAACAAAAATTTACTTGTTGTGAACGAGTCTATAAAAATTCTCCCTTTTAATTGGGAGCAGCAGAAGTGTAATGTAAAAGGTATTGATATAGGGGGTCATTTATCAAATTGGTGTAAAGTAGAACTGACTTAGTTGCCCATAGCAACCTTTTATTTTCCAAAGGAGCCTTCCAAAGCGAAAGGTGGAATCTGATTGGTTGTTATGGGCAACTAAGCCAGTTCTACTTTGCACCAGTTTGATAAATGACCCCCATAGTGAAATGGCCACAATATTAACAGCAGCAGTAGCAGCATAACATGGAACATACAAGGTCAGCTGTCTATGTGTAGTGGTAGTAATGGAAGATGTGTAGCGTTAATAGTGTTGGCACTAGGGCATTAGTAGCAAGTAGCAGCAGATATGGCAACAGCAGCAGCCATATGGTGTATATTGGTGGGAAGGCAGCAGCAGCCTTACGGAAGATGATGGTAGGCAGACAGCAGCAGTGCCATAAAGGAGGCAGTTGCATGACAGAGATAGCAGCAGCTGTGCAGAACATGATGGTCAACAAGCCACAGCAGTGGCCTGATGGCGGTGGTGGCATGATGGAGGCAGAAGCAGCTGTACCAAAGATAATGGTAGGCAGGCTATAGCAGTGGCATGATGGTAGCAGTAGCATTTCTATATTCATGAGATGTTAAGCTGTCAGAGGAGTTACAAGCCTGAGAGAAAGTGCGTGTGAGGAAGTGAAGGGTCCCCCATCTTAGAGTGTGCCTGGGGGAAGAATACAAGAGCTGTGTGAGAAGAATCTTACAACATCCAAGCCAGAGAGCATCCTTCAGGACCAGAGCTGCAGCCAAGCGAAATTGATCCTGCCTATGACCCTGGAAATTTCTGCCAGAAAAGCAGATAAAAGCTGTACTCCCCGTACAGCAACAGACGCTGCAGTACCACACGCTTGTTGGAAAAACCGCTATCCATTCACCGTCACCAGCTTATACAGAGCAGACCCGGGTCAGTAACACTAAGCGTGCACATACTTCATCGCAGTTTTGGCGTCTAGGATCCTAGAGACTGAGACCAGGCTTGTAGGCAGTTAGTTAGGTTTTCTGTTTGTGTCAGGCCACAAGGATTGTTAATAACAGCGTTCAGGACCTCCGGTCGCACTGAACCATCATCTAATTACTCATAACAAGGACTTCACGTTTAAAGTTCCAGTTCTGCTGATAAGCGTCACAACAAATCCAAGCCAGGCTAGTGTTTATTCAGGAGGAACCCTATAGGCACCTGCTATTTGATCAGTTATTGGAGGAATACAACAGCATGTAATACGATTGTAATCTGTTGTGCTGTACCACAGGCTAGCCCATATCAGCATGGCTTCATGAGGGATCGGTCATGTCAAACCAATTTAATCAGTTTCTATGAGGAGGTAAGTTCTAGACTTGACCGCGGTGACTCAATGGATGTCGTATATTTGGACTTCTCCAAAGCGTTTGACACGGTACCACATAAAAGGTTAGTATACAAAATGAGAATGCTTGGCCTGGGAGAAAATGTCTGTATGTGGGTAAGTAACTGGCTCAGTGATAGAAAACAGAGGGTGGTTACCACAGGGGTCTGTATTGGGTCCTATTCTCTTCAATATATTTATTAATGATATTGCAGAAGGTTTGCATAGTAAAATATCAATTTTTGCAGATGACACTAAACTGTGTAAAGTAATTAACACAGAGGAGGACAGTGCACTGCTACAGCAGGATCTGGATAGACTGGAGGCTTGGTCAGAAAAGTGGCAGATGAGGTTTAACACTGACAAATGTAAGGTTATGCATATGGGAAGGAATAATGCAAGTCACCAGTACATACTAAATGGTAAAGCACTGGGTAACTCTGACATGGAAAAGGACCTAGGAATTTTAGTGAACAGCAAACTAAGCTGTAGAAACCAGTGTCAGACAGCTGCTGCCAAGGCCAATAAGATAATGGGTTGCATCAAAAGAGGCATAGATGCCCGTGATGAGAACATAGTCCTGCCACTTTACAAATCACTAGTCAGACCACACATGGAGTACTGTGTACAGTTCTGGGCTCCTGTGAACAAGGCAGACATAGCAGAGCTGGAGAGGGTTCAGAGGAGGGCAACTAAAGTAATAACTGGAATGGGTGGACTACAGTACCCAGAAAGATTATCAAAATTAGGGTTATTCACTTTAGAAAAAAGACGACTGAGGGGAGATCTAATAACTATGTATAAATATATCAGAGGTCAGTACAGAGATCTCTCCCATGATCTATTTATCCCCAGGACTGTGACGAGGGGACATCCTCTGCGTCTGGAGGAAAGAAGGTTTGTACATAAACATAGAAGAGGATTCTTTACGGTAAGAGCAGTGAGACTATGGAACTCTCTGCCTGAGGAGGTGGTGATGGTAAGTTCACTAAAAGAGTTCAAGAAGGGCCTGGATGTATTTCTGGAGGGTATTACAGGTTATAGTTACTAGAGAGGGGTCGCTGATCCAGGGAGTTATTCTGATTGCCCGATTGGAGTCGGGAAGGAATTTTTCCCTCTAAAGTAAGGAAAATTGGCTTCTACCTCACAGGGGTTTTTTTTTGCCTTCCTCTGGATCAACTTGTAGGAAAATAGGCTGAACTGGATGGACAGATGTCTTTTTTCGGCCTTACAAACTATGTTACTATGTATATCACACACCCATATAACTCTTCCTGAGTCTAGGGTAATAACAGATCAGGCATGACTCGTCTATTTGAGCCAATAAGGTAAATCTACAGCGTATACTGTCAGCATCCACCAGCTCTGTATAGCACAAGGGTCTGAGCCTCCAGGCTGATTGTATGTAAATACCTTTGTGTGTAGCCAGCATCTGTTCATTACCACTTTTAAGTAAAATATGGCTTTGGCGAAACTGGTGTTGGAGTCGCTTTCCTTGTTTGTGACTTCGCTGTATCCTTCGCCACACAGGCAGACAGCAACAGAGGCAAGAGCACCATCAGCAAAGTCAGATCTATTCATTGGCCTCAGCCGGAGGAGTGTGAAAATCCTTCCAAATCCAGGTTTGGTTCTTGTTGACAAAAGTGATGTTTTGGACAATTCAGTCCATTTGGGTGTCACCGCACACCCTGCAGCACTGAAAACCTTCTCCGAAATGACACTGGAGGCTGGACAAGAAAGAAGATAATGTGCATTTCAGCTCAGTCCACTGTTCCAGTGCAGAAATCCATTGAGTCAGGAAACAGGGTTTGCGCCAGTGACTGGCCTGGACCTGGGTGTGGAGGCGGAAGGTCTTGGCTCACTCATTGTCCCCAGCCTGATGTGGCATGTAAAAATATGCTACATCAAGTGGGGAGACTGAACTGGCTGCTGCTGCCATTTCCCTTCTCCTCTAATGTAGCTCCCTCCTCAGTGCCGGGATCCAGCTCCCAGGTCTTGTCCAGCACACAATTATCATTGGAGTCCTCACTCTCCCTGCCCTTTTTATCAGACTGTAAGATATCATGGTGGGTTCCCCTTCCCTGCATTTGCCCTGAATGCCACTGCCACCATACAGAAACCGTATCCCTAACCTTTTTGGCTCTAAATGTACACAGTCACACAAAGCATGGAACGATTTGCAAATCTGGTTTAAAAGAACTTAAAGACAGGGAGGCGCAATGCTCTTCCCTTTCCACAAACACACTGAAGACACTGCTACCGACAGTTGACTTTGGAAATACTACAGTATCTGCGCCAGTAAACAGATTTGCACTCAATGTCTTTTGCTCGTTCAAGTATGCAGATTCAGAAAAAAACTGCTATGCAATTATTTCCACCCACCTCCTCACTACATCAACGCTTGAAGTGCCAGGCGATTTACCAACACGGATGTCAGCCTAGTTATTCACGTTACCACTCACAGATGTTACCCGTCCACTACCCTGTGTATTGTAAAACACATATTTGCTGGTTTTCAAAACTTCAACCCATAAAAATTACATTTGAACTATGTGAAGATGAAAAACACAGATTTCAGCCTAGTATGTCGCGTTTTATATATTTATCTGCTACTCTGCGTATTGTATGACACATATATGCTGGTTTTCCAAAAAATTTAATTTAAACTATGTGGAGATGAAACAACACAGATTACAGCCTAGAATGTTGTGCTATCACTCTCTGCTACCCTGCATAGTGTAAGACATGTTTATGCTGGTTTTCAAAACTTCAACCCCAAAAAATTAAATTGGAACTGTGTGAAGATGAAACAACACGGTTTTATGCCTACTATTTCATGTTATTACTCACAGATATTATCCTTCACTACCCTGCACGTTGTAAGACATGTACTCCTGGTTTTAAAAACTTCAACCCCCCCAAAAAAAAATAAAATAAACTATGTGGAGATGCTCTGACACGGACTACGAACTAGTATTTCAGGTGTTTTCATTGAGATTTCAAATGCTACATCTATTGTCTGGATGGTAAAACACATGTTATACAGTTTTACGCTTATTCCATTCCTACTTCCCCAAAAAATGTATTTCTGTTAAAATGGGGAAAAAAATAAAATGTCCTTACAGGTAGCTGATTTTGAGGTTTGCAGCATCTGCAGTTGGGCTAGGAGGCACACCCAGCCTCAGCTCCTCACTTCTCACTCGCTGGCTGACAACTTTCCCTGCCTGTCCCTATTCTATACAATCCTTCTTCTTTCTAATTCTAGCCTTTCCCTTCAATGTCCCTGGCAGTAGAATAGAAACTTGATTGTGATTTTTAACTGTCCCTAAGATCGTTTTTCACAGCTCAGCACAGCACTGTCTGTTAGCCTGGGAGCCTATGGGGCAACTCCCCCCCTTTCCTCTCAGAGTCATATAAGCACCCTTCTCCTTCTTCCCTAGTGCTTTTTCCTGCTGACATGTGCAACAAAATGGCACTATGCGCCATTTTACTAGAGTTGTCCGAAACAATCCTGAAAAGGTTCAGGTTCAACTGCCAGCAGAAATTTGTAATGAATCTGGTTCATTATAAACTGGTTCACTCATCTCTACACATAATACATATTATAATACAGTGGTTCCTCAAGTTACAACATTAATTGGTTCCAGGACGACCATTGTATGTTGAAACCATTGTAACTTGAGTAATCGGTTCCAAAGCCCCAAAATGTCATCCAAGATAAGAGAAAATGAAGATTGAAGAAAAATAAACAGATGACTAAAACAGATTAAACAAGTCCTTACATATAACAGTCAGGAATAGCTGCTAACTGGCAACAAATACAGTTATTTTACCAGAGAAGTGGCCTGGGTTGGTTGGCTGATGCATTGTATGTTCAGTCTAGTTTCAACTTACGATGGATCACAAAAGACCATTGTATGTTGAAAATATTGTATCCTGTGGGATCACTAACCCTAAGGAATTAACCCTTTCAGTACCGGGCCACTTTTCACCTCAAATCCCAGGCCGTTTTTTGCAAATCTGACATGTCACTTTATGTGGTAATAACTTTGGAACACTTTTACTTATCCAGGCCATTCTAAGATTGTTTTCTCGTCACATATTGTGCGTCACGATAGTAGTAAATTTGTGGCAAAATATTGCATTTTTATTTATAAAAAAAATACCAAATTTAGCAAAAATTTGGAAAAATTAGCAAATTTCAAAATTTCAATTTCTCTACTTTCAAAATACATAGTAATACCTCCAAAAATAGTTATTATTTTACATTCCCCATATGTATACTTTATGTTGGCATCATTTTATAACTGTCATTTTACTTTTTTGGGACGTAGGGGCTTAGAAGATTAGAAGCCATTTTTCAAATTTTCAACAAAATTTCCAAAACCATTTTTTTAAGCACCAATTCAGATATAAAGTGATTTTGAGTGGCTTACGTAATGGAAACCACCCATAAATGACCCCATTTTAGAAACTACACCCCTCAAATTATAAAAAACTGCTGTTACAAACTTTGTTAACCCTTGAGGTGTTCCACAAGAATTAATGGAAAATGGAGGTGAAATTTCAAAATTTCACTTTTTTGATAGATTATTTATGTTAATAATTTTTTTCTTGCAAAACAGCAAGGATTAACAGCAAACTAAACCTCAATATACATTACTCTGATTCTGCAGTTTACAGAAATACCCCATATGTGGTGGTAAACGTCTCTATCGGTTTGTGGCAGTGGTCAGAAGGAAAGGAGTGCCATACGGATTTTGGAGGCAGGTTTTGCTAGAATGGTTTTTAGGCACCATTTTGTAATTGAGAGACCCTGACGTACCCCTACAGTGGAAACCCTCAAAAAGTGACCCCATTTTGGAAACTACACCCTTCAAAGAATATATTAAGGGGGGTACTGGCCACTTTGACCCCCTAAGCGTTTTACGGAATTTGGAAACACTTGGCTGTGAAAATGAAAAGTTTCATTTCTTCCAATAAAATGTTGCTTTAGCCCCAAATTTTTCATTTTCACAAGGAGTAACAGGAGAAAAGCACCCCATAATTTGTTACCCATTTTCTCCTGAATGCGGCAACACCCCATATGTGGTGGTAAACTGCTGTGGGGGCACATGGCAGGACTCAGAACAGAAGGAGCGCCATATGGATTTTACAACACAGATTTTGATGGGATTGGTTTGCGGGAGCCATTGCTTTTTATTTTTTTGAGTTATTGTCTTATGTGGGGGCTCATTTTTTGCAGGACGAGATGACGGTTTGATTGGTACCATTGTGGGGTACATACGCCTTTTTGATCGTGTGGTATTACACTTTTTGTGAGGCAAGGTGAAAAAAAATGGCTGTTATGGCATAGTTTTTTTTTATTTTTTTTTACAGCATTCGCCTGGGGGGCCATCTCATGTAATATTTTTATAGAGCAGGTTGTTACGGACGCGGCGGTACCCAATATGTGTAACTTTTTTATTTTTTTAAAGTTTTACACAATTTATTTTTGAACAGAATAAAATCTGTTTTTTGTGTTGCCATTTTCAGAGAGCCATATTTTTTTATTTTTCATGCGATTGTCTCAGGTAGGGTATAATTTTTACGGGACAAGATGACGGTTTGATTGGTACCATTTTGGGATAAATACGTCTTTTTGATCGCCTGCTATTACACTTTTTGTAAGAGAAGGTGACCAAAAAATGTCTGTTTTGGCACTTTTTTTTTTTTTTTTTTACTGCGTTCACCTGGCGGGGTGGATGACGTAATATTTTTATAGAGCCGGTCGATAAGGACGTGTAATATATGTATATATAATATATATAATATGTTTATCTTTCTTTTTTTACCTTTTGTTTTAAAATTTTTTTAACTTTTTTTTTGGAAAATGGCTTTTTTTTTTACTTGAAACTTTTATTATTATATTTTTTTAGAAAACTTTATTTTGTAACTTTTTTTTTCCACTTTGGGGGTCTGATCCCCTTTACAATGCATTACAATACTTTTGTATTGTAATGCATTGGCTGTAAGTGTATTACTCAGGGGGCTGGATCGCACAGGCACGCAGGGATAGCAGCCACGATGCCTAAGGAAGGCATCGGGCTGCTATCCGAGCCATCGGGCCCCCGTCACAGCAGCGCGGGGACCCGATGGCCCCCCTGCTCGCCATCCTGAACTCCCTTAACTCCCGCACACCACATGCTGACCGCAGCACATGAAGTGTTTTCACCGATGCTGGCGCATTCAGCAGGGGTCCAGCACCTGGGCACAGCCGGACCCCCGCCGCTGATCGGGCGGGCGCAGCTCCTGCACCCGCCCGATCATGTACGGCGCTGGGACTTGCGGCAGTGATTTTTGCGCCGTACATGTACGGCGCTGGGAGTCTAAGGGTTAAAGGAGGAAGAAACCAGAAGAAAGAGAGGCAACGCGGCCAGCAGTGATTGTCTGTGTGCTCCTGTGGAGAGGAGGAACTTGGTCTTCCCAGCTGTTTTGGATTTCTGGTTTGGGATATCGGTAGCACGGCGGATCTAAATGTTTTTTTCTGACATTGTTAGCAAGCTTTGCAAAAAAAAACACCCCACAATGTTCCTACTCTCAATGAATACCAATATGTTAGGGCAAAAATAAATAAGCTAGCTAAGTTCAAGCCAACATGGCTTTGCCCAGCTCTAAGCTGACCCCGCTCAGCAGCTGCCAAGGCATAGAGGGAACACTGCCAACTACAAAAAAGAACTACTGCAGCCCTACACTCCTTGCAGTACCCTTAGATCAGTAGACTTGAAAAAACTGTCCATATTCCTGATCCACCACAAACCTTTTGAAGTCAGAGCTTTCTGTCATGTAACCCCCACTCTATGGAACACACTATCCAGGGCAATAAAAGAGATACCATCAAAACGCACCTATTCAGTTTGGCATTTGAGGGCAAATAACGAATTTGCTTCAAGAACGTCCTCATATGGTATTATCATAAACTAATTGTCTTTGTCATTATTGTTGGAGTTATGTTTAACAAAATACAAATGTATATGGCATACATAGAGAACTAAGCGCTCCGTAGCAAGGATCAAACCAGGCCCCCACACAGGACAGAAGGGTTTCCGCCTAAACCCTTTTCAATTACCCTTGGGCCTTTTGTCCACTGCCTCATTTGCTAAAAGTTGTTCCTTTAGACGGTACAGTCCTGACAAGTTTTCACCCCCAGTAGAAGAAGAGATAATCCCAACTAAGATTGGGCCCCCTCTTGCCCTGGGCCCTATAGCAGTAGCATGATCTGCCGCTATGCTATGGTATATCACTATACAGTATAGTTTAGTATAGTGCTAAAGTACAGAAAAAGATATGTGATAGGTTTTATGACAGATGATAAGCATTGGTTTCTAGTTTTGCTAGGGATCGGCTTTATGACATCACAGCACTATGGTTTCAGCTTTCACAAACATTCCATCATTACGATTTTTCCGTCCACTGCAGATGCCCCAAGCCAGCCACTGGCAGTCTACCACTGTATACATGAATTCTTTATGTCTTGTAGGCATTTTAGTTGATTATTTGTGAACTTAATTATTTGCATATCTAAAAGCATACTGTATCACTGTTATGCTGGCACTGTATGGTAGTATTATTTATACATCTGATATTGTATTAAAAAACACAATAGAGGTGTAAGCAGTGGAGCAGCACAATTTTGAATTTGTCCCCATTCATTGTCAATGAAGACAAAATGTAAATGAGCAGAACGGAATGCTCCAAAATGCATTCTGTTCCGTTTGGTTGCGTTCCCATACTGGAGAGCAAACCGCAGCAAGTGCGGTTTTCTTTCAATCATGGGATGTGGAGCAAAACGGACCACAATGCCAGTCAATGGGGACGGATCCGTTTTCTCTGACACAATTGAAAACGGATCCGTCCCCCATTGACTTTCAATGGAGTTCATCTGTCCTTGGTATGTTAAACATAATACAACCGGATCCGTTCAGAACGGATGCAGACAGTTGTATTATTAGTAACGGACTGTGAAAGTAGCCTAAGATAAACTTTATGTTATTTGGTAGGTATTTTGGTAGGTACAAGTTATCCCGTATCCATAGGATAGGGGATAACTATTAGAGTGGTGGGGGTCCCAGCGGTAGGACCCCGACCGACCATGACCCACCGACTCCCCTAAAATGACCAATGCACCAGAAAGCACAAGTGCGCAGCTGCTCCATTCATTTCTATCGGAGTTCCCGAGATAGCCAAGTACAGCGCTTGGCTATCTCCGGAACTCCCATTGAAATGAATGGAATGGCTATGTGCATGTGCGACTGGCTGCTCCAGTCAATTTAGAGGAGCAGAAAGGCCACGGGGCCCCTGTTCTTGTGATCGGTCGGGGTTCTGGTGGGTAGGACCCCCACCGATCTGATAGTCCACAGGATAACTTGTACCTACCGGAATACTCCTTTAATAGAAAATCTTGGGGCAAAATCTATACACTGAGTTAAACCTAGTCCAGATCCTGAGGGGTCAGTACTTGACATTTGCCCTGCATTAGGTCTTATGGCTCTATGTTGTGCCATACCTTTGTTATTTGTACTAGAAGTTATGAACGTATTGCCAATAGCTTGCAGTAAAGGTACAGATGGATGTTACCAGTTTTAGGGTGTGTCCCAGCACTGAGTCAGACACACCAGCTAATGGTAACACCCAGAAGTACTTTTACTGCAGACTGCTGGCTATTTATTTGTAAACTTCTAGCAGGAATAATACAGGAATGGCACAATGTAATGTCATAAGAATAGATGCTCCAGAATTATTACATGGTGGATGCAAGTAGTTACTAAAACTGGTGCCAGGAAAGGTGACCGGTCCTTTTTTACCAACGAGAGCAAAGACAGGTGTCTTTTTTTTTGTGCATAAACCTGCTGTTTATTTGTAAGAACCTGCGAAAACCATGGAAATGAGAGGAAGTGATTTTGGTTTATGTCGTGTATAATACAGGAATAGATCCTGTCATGGAAAAATAGAAAAAAATAAAAATAAATCAGCAGAGGAAAGTGGAAAAGTTTTGAGAGGATTCACTTATTTTCACACACTTGATCACTCATATTATAGTGAGGAGAAGTGCTGCCTAATCTTTGTGCACAACTGGCAGATTTCTTTGTATTTTTACTAAAGACTTAAGGCTGATAATGCACATTAGAAATCTGTCATTCTTACGCTTATTTTAGGCAACAGCAATCTTATGGAATGGATACAAACGTGAATTACTTCTGAAAATGAATCAAATTGATCAGAAAGGCAAGGCACAAGAACACAAAATGATTAAACCCTTTGTATAGATACCATACAAAAATATACTTCAATTCCAACCAAACAGAAAATAGAAGTAGTGAATGTTCAGGGATATCAATAATCTTACAATAGCCAGGGAATGGATGATTTCACAGGTTCACTTTTGCTTAGCTGTGGTGATGACGTCCCCTGTGGCCAGGCATTCATACAGATAATGCAGTTTGTCAAGGTGAGGCTGCTCAGCTCCTGGTGTTGATGGAATCTCAAAGTCAGAAGAACTCTGGGAGTCTGCTCTACCATCAGTCTTAAGAGTTGTTTTGTCCCCTGTTTGTACACACAGGTCATTTTCTCTGGTGTCACTTGTTCCTATCCTTTCTCCATTACTGCTGCCACCTTGTGCTCCTTCTGGATTGGAATCTCCAGTTGGTGCGTTCCCTGAACCGGCTGTGAGAAGATAAGTACCTCTGTTCATACAGTGCAGTTCAGCAGCTCTCCGTTCTTGGGAGGACAGCAGAACAGTGTCCCCCTGACTGTCCCATCCTTGACTACCTTGTTCGGAGATGTGGGTGGACTGGGAGGAATTTACAGAGGATATATGAGTTGAATCATCATCTGATTCACTGAATAGTTTCGGAGATTGAGAATTTTTTTCTCTTTCCTCCTCAGAGGTTTCAGGGTTGTGTTCACCGTCTCCCTCAGCAGAATGAGAATTAAAAAAGAAATTCCACTGAGGTAAAACCTTCTCTGCCACGGGGACAGCTGCTGGCAATGAACATTCTTCAGTTGGTCTACTTATTTCATCTGAAGATTCTGATGGTGCCCTTGTACCTATAATGCTATCAGTTGTTTTCACTGATTTTAGATCATCAGCTTCTTCCTCCTCCTCTTCCTCGTCTTCCCCATTGGATTCTTCACACTCCAAAAAATCTTCCAGTACAGAAATAGTCACTGGGGTAGTAGTGGAGATCACTGTGGGCTTGTTATCCCTTTCACAACTTACAGAGAGATTATTCTCAGATGTCCATTTGTCACCTTTGAGAATCTTGTGCTTCAAATGATTCAATGGATAATCATCAAATAATTCTTCAATACTCTCTTCATCTGTAAAATATTCATGCAAATTGCCATGCAAGAAAGAAAAGCCAGCATTAGTTTAGTTTAGGAACAAGTATTTCAACAGTGTTAATACTGATGACCTGTCCTCAGGAGAGGCACCAATATTAGATCAGTGGGGTCTGGCTCATTGAAGAGGCTGCAATACTCTGACCTCTTGATTTAGTACAATCATTATACATTAAATATAGTAGAAGTACTCAGAGTACTCCAGTGTTGTCTGTTTCAAGTTAATAGAGCAACGCTGCAATACTCAGCACTGCTGATACTATATGTATGGAGCGCCAAATGTACTAAACAGTGAGGCTACAATGCTCACATGCCACGGCCTATTCAAATAGCTGATCAATGAGGATGCTGAGAGTCAGACTCCCCTTTTTAATATTCAATGATATTAAAACTCTAGACAGCCACTTTAACAGTATACATATAGTGAGGACATCACTAATGCAAAAGGAAAGTCTAAAGCCCGACACATTAACAGGAAGTTGGCATTTTCAACTATTTTAGGTGATTATTTTACATTAAAGGGGATGTACAACCCCAATTGTAGTTAGGGACAGAAAAGTGTTTAAAGATAAAGAAAAAAAACAAATATCTTTAATTCGCCACTTCATTCCAGTGCCAAGGTTCCTCTCCCTCCCCTCTTTCCGGCCCCTGGTGGCTAGGAAGTGTGTTGTCCCATCCGTGATCATGCGTATCTTATCATCCATTCACTGGCCTCAGCACTGTCGTGTCCCCAAAGCAGCAATGGACTCCGCTGTCACATGCTGCTTGAGGACAGGACAGTGAATGGCTGCAGCGGTGCATGTAATCACAGAGGGAATATTACATTTGTGCTCACTAGGGACAGGAAGGAGTGGGGATGGGAGCCTTGGCACTGGAGTGGCAATGAATAGGTGAATGCTTTTTTTTTAAAATTCCTTATGTTAAACACTTTCCTGACCCTAAGCTAAAATTGGACAACGCCATAAACAAGTTCTCAATAGCAAACGACTGGTTGATGTCTGCCGACCAGTTATTTCTGCTGCAACTATTGAAGATTCCTAAATAAAGAACAGGCAGGCAAAATTTCAAACGCTGAAATAATTAATCCTTACATGTGAGTTGTAAATTTTACTCCAAAAATACTTATTGGTAGACCCAAACTCATAGCGTATATATAACAATTTACTATATAGCAAAGTGCAACCGTTATTTTTGGTTGTTCCTCTACCACTAAGAATAAATACAAAAAGTTAACTTGCACACACATACATTACTATGAACAGTCTCACCTGTCTCCTTGGAAATCAAGTCTCTTGATCTTTTCAAACTTCCCAGTGGCTTATACCTCACTTCTGTGCTTTCTGAATAAGACCTACAAAATGGCTTCAAGCTGTAGAATACATGGTACATGTTAAATGCACATACCACCACAATACATAACGTGCAGAAAACTAGTTGTCTGATATTATTTGTTAACATTTTCATAGCTTTTTTTAGTTCAGGGGATAAAAAAAAATAATGGTATATTGCTAGGACCTCTGGGAACCCGCTGAGGAAAATGTCCATTGAAATGCAGAGTGACAACATAAACTCCCCATTAAATGTGGCCCATCTGACCCAGGAAGAAGTGCAGTGGTAACGCAGAGATTAAAGGGGCTTTCCGGAATTTTAATATCAGGATAGGTCAATATCAGATTGGCGGGGGTCCAACACTTGGCACCCCTGATGATCAGCTGGTTGAAGGGAAGGCCGTGCTCCATGCAAGTGCAGCCTGTCCTTCATAGTTTACCTGCTTGCTGCCTACAGCGCAGTGGCGAGCAGGTGTAATTACAGGCCGGTAAGTTTAATCTCTATTGTTGGAAAATTGCTTGAAAGTTTTCTGAGAGATGCTATCTTGGAGTACCTCACTGAAAATAAGTGAATAACGCCATATCTGCATGGCCTCATGAGGGATCGGTCATGTTAAACTAATTTAATCAATTTCTATGAGGAGGTAAGTTCTAGACTGGACCGCGGCAAATCAATGAATTTTGTATATCTGGACTTCTCCAAAGCATTTGACACAGTACCACATAAAAGGTTAGTATATAAAATGAGAATGCTTGGCCTGGGAGAAAATGTCTGTATGTGGGTAAGTAACTGGCTCAGTGATAGAAAACAGAGGGTGGTTATTAATGGTACATTCTCAGATTGGGTCACTGTCACTAGTGGGGTACCACAGGGGTCAGTATTGAGCCCTATTCTCTTCAATATATTTATTAATGACCTTGTAGAAGGCTTGCACAGTAAAATATCAATTTTTGCAGATGACACTAAACTGTGTAAAGTAAGCAGCAAAGAAACACCAATAAAAACACTATAAGGACAAATAGAATATGTAAAAGACAGATAAAGGCAGCCAAGCTGGAGGCAGACAGGCTCATTGCCAAAGAGTAAAACCAACCCTAAAATGTTCTTCAATTATATAAATGGTAAAAACCTGAAAGTGTTGGTCCTTTAAAGAGTGATGAGGGAGGAGTTATAAAAAGAAAGTGAGAAAGAAATGTATTAAATATTTTTTTATCCACTATATTCACTGTGTACAATGAAAGAGTGTCAAACTAAACTCCCCATTAAAAGTGGCCTGTCTGACACAGGAGGAAGTGCATCAGCATCTTAAAAAAGATTAAAACAAAGAAATCACCGGGTCCAGGTGGCATACATCCCCGTATTCTAAGAGAATAAAGTAATGTCATAGACAGACCCTTAAATGTGGTGTCAATATTCACAAAGGAGTTAAAAACAGAGCCCGGGAACTATAGGCCAGTAAGTTTAACATCTGTCGTGGGTAAGAGATGCTATCTTGGAGTACCTCAATGAAAATAAGCAAATAACTCCATATCAGCATGGCTTCATTAGGGATCGGTCATGTCAAACTAAATAAATCAGTTTCTATCAGGAGGTAAGTTCTAGACTGGACCGCGGCAAATCAATGAATTTCGTATATCTGGACTTCTCCAAAGCGTTTGACACAGTACCACATAAAAGGTTAGTATATAAAATGAGAATGCTTGGCCTGGGAGAAAATGTCTGTATGTGGGTAAGTAACTGGCTCAGTGATAGAAAACAGAGGGTGGTTATTAATGGTACATACTCAGATTGGGTCACTGTCACTAGTGGGGTACCACAGGGGTCAGTATTGGGCCCTATTCTCTTCAATATATTTATTAATGATATTGTAGATGGTTTGCACAGTAAAATATCAATTTTTGCAGATGACACTAAACTGTGTAAAGTAATTAACACAGAAGAGGACAGTACACTGCTACAGATGGATCTGGATAGACTGGAGGCTTGGGCAGAGAAGTGGCAGATGAGGTTTAACACTGACAAATGTAAGGTTATGCACATGGGAAGGAATAATGCAAGTCACCAGTACATACTGAATGGTAAAACACTGGGTAACTCTGACATGGAAAAGGACCTAGGAATTTTAGTAAACCGCAAACTAAGCTGCAGAAACCAGTGTCAGACAGCTGCTGCCAAGGCCAAAAATTGGGAGCATCAAAAGGGGCATAGATGCCCATGATGAAGGCATAATTCTGCCACTTTACAAATCATTGGACCACACATAGAGCATTATGTACAATTTTAGTAACTTGTGCATAAGAAAGACATAGCAGAGTTTGAGAGGGTCTTTACAAAAGTAATAAATGGAATGGGTGGACTGCGGAAAGATTACCCAGAAAGATGATCAAAATTAGGGTTTCTTGGTGTTTAGATTAGAAAATACGTTTTTTTTCAATGTAGAAGGGGATTTGTTACGTGTGCACTGCCCTGGCATGCGATGAGGATGTGACTGCAAGGGGTTAATCTACTCCACTCACTCAATCTTGCATTCACCTTTGATTCAGGCTGCAAACTAAGCATAAATCACACCCCAGCACAGTCCACACACCCCAGATACACGTTGACACCACCTATTGCATTCTGTGGAATTCCGGGCCAAGAAGTGCCCCAACCAATGCAGTCACACAGTAACACTAGCTGTACTTATACTCTACAATGAATCCATGAACAAACAAAAGGAAGCAGCACTCCAGTGGAACGAGACTGCAGTCTGACATCGGGTGATTAAACCTCCTTGCTGCACTGGAGTGCTGCTTTTCTATATGGACCTAGCATGTTGCATAGTAAAGGTCCTTGCTGTCCCGGAGACAGGAAAGAAAGATGAACACAGTCCAATCAGACTGGGTTCCCAACTTGTGTCAACTAAAATGTTCCCTCAGCAGAAAGGGTGGGTCTGGGGGACAGCCTGCGCCGTCCTGGTTCAGCCCTGGGGGAGGCACTTCATTATTTATGCTTACCCCCCAACTCCCCATCTAAGTGGCAGACAAGAAATATGAACACAATACATCTTCAAGCCTTCGCCGTTGGAGATACAGGCGCAGATATGCTTCCATAATTCATGTTTCATCACATTGATACCAAACATGTAAACTTTATAGAAGGCGAGAACCTTGTTACGTGGGAACTCATGCAATAAGGTATGGGATGTTTGGCCTGCGAAGCCCACGATGTACCAAACTCTATTTTTAAAATTAACACAAATGTACTAACAGGAATGATTTACAGCCTATGGTATATTTCCTATGTATACCTGCAACCTCTAGACTATCTGTTGTGAGCAGAGACTCAATGTCTAGGCCTTCATGTATTTCCATGCACCACCTGGTATTAGCATCTGTAAGAGCAGTGAGACTATGGAAACCTTTGCCAGAGGAGCTTGTGATTGTGAGGGGCCTGTATGTTTTTGGAGAGGTAATGGGATTTTAGTTGCTAGTTACTTTTTCTGGGATGTAATAATATTAGAGGTTATAGTTACTAGAATTCTGGAGAAGGGTTGTTGATCCAGAGAGTTATTGCCGGATTGGAGTTGGGAATAATTTTTTTTTTTCTCATAAAATGAGGAAAACTGTCATTTACCCCATGGGGTTTCTTGCATACCTCAGGATTAACTTTGCAGAATGATAGGGTGAAATGGATGAACGTATGTCCTTTTTCAGTTGATGCTGAGAATGAAGCGAACATTAAACCATCAGTGCCCCCTTCAGTCTCAGTATCAGAAGATGGACCCAACACTGACCAAAAAGTGATGACATGTCTTATCATCATGCCAATACCCTATAAGACACTTTAATACGTCTGATAAAAAACTAACTATATGTATACTCACATTTCTTCAACATGTGCTAATGTTTTCCCAAGTGGAATCACATTTGGATACACTTTCATAGGTTTGATGTAAGTCAAAAAGTCCTTAATCTCAAAAAGAAAATCCAGGTTATGTAACCAATTTACCAATTTTTATACTGTAAAATATTTGTCCGATGTTAACCAAATATAAAAACGATAAGAGAAATATTAATACATAAACTCCATGTTTCTTAGTGATATCTGTCTGTACTTTGGATGAATAAGACTTCAGTGTAATGTATTTTTGGTCTGCATCCGATCAGGATTTTTTGCGGCTCAGATCCGGAACCATTCACTTCAATGGGGCTGCAAAAGATGCAGATAGCATACCCGTGTGCTGTATGCATCCCTATGTCCGTTCCGCAGCCCCGCAAAAAAATAGAACATGTCCTATTCTTGTCCGTTTTACAGAAAAGGATAGGACTGTTCTATTAGGGGTCGGCCATTTAGTTCTGCAAAATGCGGAATGCACACGGCCGGTATCCGTGTTTTGCAGATCCACAATTTGCGAATCACAGAAGAGCCATCGTCGTGTGCATGAGCACTTAACAAATTGAAACAATGACAACAAAAATACGTAATGGGGCAGAGCCCTAATAGTGGCCATTCAATAATGAGGGAAGGCAATGGCATACATGGAGAAGTAAGGCCCCATAGCAAGGATCAAACCAGGCCCCCCACACAGGACAGAAGGGTTTCCGCCTAAACCTCTTTCAATGATCCTTGGGCCATTTTTTCCACTGCCTCATTTGGGCACCCTCTTGCCCTGGGCCATATAGCAGTCACATGGTCTGCCGCTATGGTAGTTACACCCCTGATGGAAGGTACAGACATAAGTAAGAAACAGGTGAATAAAACTTGACAGAAAAAGGTAACTGAAATATTTTTGTACTGTATATTTATAGAGAAACTTTATCAATGTACCTCACTAAACGATGAATGGAAAGAAAAGCAGGCCCGATATGAGCTTTCTCCTGTCCTGGAATAAAAAATAAATAAAAAGTATGATTTTCATACTGAAAACAAAGGAATCTGGACGTTTAAAACATAGAAACAAAGACTATGAACCACCATATCTCCATACAAGGCAGACCTGGTATTCACTGCTTTTGAGATACTTCCCTCAACCATTCCACTTTTTGTTAGATTGTTAGACTATCTTGTTGGGCATTCTTATTCTGGTGACCAAATTGAAAAACCAGCTCCTAAACATCCACCGATAAGTCTTTCTACAGTGGTCATTACTGAGTTTTATTCTAGGCCATGAACTTTTTATGGCTGCCTAGAAAAAGCGCTGCAAGGGTCTTCTATGAAGCAGAGAGCAGGAACTCGGCTCTCATGATGGCCGGGCTCCTGCTTTAATGGCCCAGATTGGCAGATGTGCCGATATGGGCCATTTAACCCCTTAGATACTATAGTCAATAGAAACCACATCATCTAAGTTGTTTAGAACAAGGGGCCTCCCTCTATTAGGAACCAGCACCCCACGAATAAGATTCTGGGGTGCCGATGTCTGTACACTGCAGCCAGAGGCCTAATGAAGGCTCCTAGGTCTGCCTGCAGTACATGCCTGACAGTGCCTGTACTACATAAGCAGTACAATGTAGTGTACTGCTTATGTAGTACAGTGCACTGTGTGAGCAATCAAAGTCCCCTTGTGGAACTAATAAGTGTTAGATTGTAAGCCCCTGCATGGTCCTCTCTCTCAGGGTCCTCTCTCTTTCTGTTCCCCTTTGTAACTCGTCTTGTTAATGCTTATTGCTATTGCTTTAAATTATGTATGTACAATACCATGGAATGAATAGTGCTTTAATAATAAATAATAATAGTTTTATTTAAAAAAAAAAACGGCATATAGCCATTTTGCTGATGTTTTTGATAAGATGGCAGGATCTCCACCTTGACCTCTGGGCCTACGTCTTACTTGGCCGGAGGACCAACATTAAAGCCAATACCCTATCGATAACCTTTGATTTTTTTTTTGTGCCCAGAAAAAGCTCTAAGAACAGTTTTGATATGAAGAAAGAAGAGTCTTGGGAACCAGTGGATAACATTGATCCGTCTCTTCTTGCAGAGAAGAGGGGACCTAAAAGATGGGTACTCTTAGCTCGGTGGTCCACGCCTGCCACAGTTCTCACATGCTGCCCAGCTCCTATTCTCTATAGGTTGTGGTCTGCACACACCCTTCTAGCCTGCCAGTATCTGTGCCATTAGGGTGCATGCATCCGGCCTCTTAAAGGGCCAACGTCTGCTTCCAAATTGTTCCCCAACCAATGGCTGGGGGTACCAGGTTATTTCAGTAACCTTCCCCAGTCAGAGGGTACCTGAGCTTTAGATCCCCTGGTGACCAGCAAACATGTTTGATAGTCTAGTGCTATTGCGCTTTACCTACGTTTGTCCTGTGTCATTTGTCATTGTGTTCCTAATGTGCAATGCCTGTTTCCACCCTGCCTGTCTTATCCTGCACTTCTAGTTTCAGTTCAGTTCATGCCTGCCTTGTCTGTGTCTCCACTACGACCCTGTCTGCAAGCGCGCCCTGTCTACCTTCATGTATGCTACAAGTCTTCTGTCTGGATCTTTAAAACTAGACCGTTTAGACTGGACCTGCGATTTTGGTGAGGTCAACTATACTGGCACTACCTCCCAAGAGGTAGCAGTCTGGTTGCTCCCCTGCAGCGAAGTACAGGGATCAAAGGGTAAATACCAGTGGAGGGCCAGATAAGGGTTAGCCCAAAGTCAAACCAGTTAGTTGGCACAGTGGGTCCACAATCACTGATCCGTTACAGTTGGGTAGAAAAAATACACAACACCAACATGGTATAAAGAAAATTCAAATATCAAACATTTGGCATTTAGAACAGAAGTAACAACTTCCACCCTCGCTCCTTTAAGTACATTCGCATGGGGTGGATATCATCCAGAATAACCACCTGGGCCAGTGAATGCATAATGCACAGAAGGGATGACTCCATCACCGGGAATTCGGTCAGTCAGGGATCAAAAGGTCCAGGGGTGTATTGTGAAGTTATTACCAAACCTTCTGCCCAGAAATTGTCTGATGCGGGTCACGAATATTATGCACGTGTAAATTTACAGATGGATGGCGACAATGACACTAAGGCAGGTAATTTACAATCCTTTACTAAATAACAGTATGATGCCACAAATAACTTGGCAGGTGCAACCAGGGCACAACTTGCAAGTACCTTAAAGGGAACCTGTCACATTGAACAGGGTGTGTGAGCTGCAGCCAGCATGTTATAGAGCAGGAGGAGCTGAGCACATTGATATATAGTTTTATGGCAAAAGATTCAGTATAACATGCAATATATACATTCAAATTCCTGCTCATTCTGGGATTTGACGTCCAGGAGGCGGTCCTATCAGTGATTGACAGCTATATCTGTATACACAGTCACAGAGGGAAGGCTGTCAATCACTGATTGAAGTCAGGAAGGAGGTCCTATCAGGGACTGACAGCATATTTGTATACACAGTCATAGAGGGAAGGCTGAATAAAATACAAATTATACTGAATCTTCTCCCACAAAACCATATAACGAGGGGATTTTCGTTATGGTCCAAAAGCTCTTACATTGTATCTACTATTGGTGTTTTTAGCCATTTTGTTACAGTATTGTACAGGGACTCCCAAGTAAATCATATGAGAATAAATGGCATGGTTGGACATACCTCACAATGACATTGGTTTTCCTCGTCCTCTCACCAAACCACATGGTTGATGGTTTAATACTGATGACACGCAAAGGGAGCCCATCACATGAATACATTCCACAAGGCAGTCTGTTTCCTCGCAGAAATTCTTCATTCTTTCAGTTAAAGAGGAATTGTCTTATTAGATTTAAATATGACTCTTAAAGGGTTTGTCTCACTTCAGCAAGTGCCATTTATCATGTAGAGAAGGTTAATACAAGGCACTTACTAATGGATTGTGATATTGCTTCCTTTGCTGGTTTCATTCATTTTTCCATTCGTTTCCAGGTTTATGACCACCCTGCAATCCAGCAGTGGTGGCCGTGCTTCCACACTATAGGAAAAAATGAATCCAGCCAGCAAAGGAAGCAATATGGACAATCACAATACATTAGTAAGTGTCTTGTATTAACTCTGTCTACATGATAAATGCATTTGCTGGTAGGACCCCCTTTCAATAATATAATAGTGTGTATGTTCTTTGCTCTTCTCATGTGGAAAGAGTGAACAACAGAGACTTCAGGTTAGGGATATATTACATCAAGAAACCTATGCACCGAGCTGTATGAGTTCTAAGGCTGAGTTCACATCTGTGTGGTTGTCTACATTAGAGGAGCAGAACAGTGACAATAGTGGAATGTGGATTCAGCACATCCAGAACTTTCCGCTGTTTTTGATGGAATCTATAAAGAAGACCCCGGGCAGAGTATTTTAACACAGATGTGAACAAGGAGAAAAATAGGGAAACATATTAAAGAAATGTTATGTAACAAGACAAAACTGTGTTATTCACATTTTAGTTACTGAATAATGGCAGGTAGCATAGCTACACAAAGTCCATCACAAGACAGCAGTGTTATAAGGAGGAGTGCCATGGTCTGCACAATCATGCAGTTATGTCATCTTCATTTTACTGATCTCGAGGCTGCTTTATACCTGTGGATATTTTCATTAATTATGTTCATGGATTTGCTACAAATAATCAATGGGAAAAAAGTCAATCTTTGAAGGAGTATCTATAATAAGAAGTAAATATGTATAACTGCAGGCAGCTGCTGAAATCCTATGAGGAGAGTTGGCAATGTATTTACCACTGGATGACGACATGCATGTATCTGCGTCCGCCTATCAGTTGTCACATGGCACAGAATATCCGGCATATTCCTGAACATATCTAGTTTATTCACATGGACCTGTAAACAAAGAAACTAATATGATCTGATGATTCTCAATTATATTCAAGTCACAGACAATTTCCATTTTAGGTTACTTTCACACCAGCGTTTTTGCTGGATCCCTCATGGGTCAGCAAAAACGCTTCCGTCATGATAATACAACCATCTGCATCCGTTCTGAACGGATCCGGTTGTATTATCTCTAAAATAGCCAAGACGGATCCGTCTCTAAAACCATTGTAAGTCAATGGGGGGCGGATCTGTTTTCTTTTGTGTCAGAGAAAACAGATCCTTCACTATTGACTTACAATGTGAGCCATGACAGATCTGTCTTGCTACACATCCCAGGACGCACCCAAAAACCCTGCTTGCAACGCTTTTGTGTGTCAAGGGAACGCAATGAAACGTAACAGAGTTTTGTCTCCATTGACAATGAATGGGGTCAAAACTGAAGCGCTTCCCTCTGCTACTGAGATCCTATGACGGATCCCAATAGCGGAAAGGGAAAGCGCAGGTGTGAAAGTAGCCTTATACTGATACCTTACGAGACAGACTCTCAGGTACAAGTGCAGTATTTCCTGATACATAAAGTAAATCTCATATTACACGTTCAGACAATTGTGCAGATCATCCCTAACAAGCATTCATACAAACGCTCGTTAGCAATGATCTGGCAGTGTAATACTGCCGCCAATTACCCAATGAACAATAATAAGGGTCCTCAGGTAACTGGAATCTTTCAGCAGGTTGAAAAATTCTCATTTGCCGACAGCAGATCACGCTGTGTAATCACAATCTGCTGCTGGCGAACAGTGATTCAGTACGCGGGCAAGCGATGGCATAAGCGATCGCTTCTCCCTATACTCAGGAGGAAGTCTCCTCTGCTGACAAGCAGGCGAATGTTGGGAAGGAACGCTTCCTTCCTGACAATTGCCTGCTTCATCTGCACATCTAATATAAGCCTTACACAGAAGTGGTCGTTAGATCTGATCTTAGAGTAGATCACGGTCAAGATTTGATACAGAGGTGGTCTAAGAGCCTGATCACAAGTGATACTCTCGACTAGGGATGAGCCAACATCATATTTTGAAGTTTGAGTTCGTGTGTCAGTATATGTTACCACAGACCATAACACAATTCCATGATGGAATGCATAACGGGATGCCGTTATTCATTCAGTCATAACAGAAGTCTATGGCCTGCATAACGGATCCATCCGGTTTCCGTTATGCTGGAGTCCTCTCCTGCTTTAAAGGGGTTGTCCCACGAAAAATATTCTACAGTTTTCAAACCAGCACCTGGATCTGAATACTTTTGTAATTACATGTAATTAAAAATGTTGTATAGCCACTGAGTTATTCAATAATATTGTATTCATATAGTGCCACTTAATTTCTTATTTCTTTTACCTGCTCACTGAGAAGGGCGCACATGCTCAGTTTCATCTTTCAACTGCCTCCTGAGCTGTGACAGGCAGAGCTTGGACACACCTCCTGAGCTGTGACAGGCAGAGCGTAGACACGCCTCCTGAGCTGTGATAGGCAGAGCTTAGACACGCCTCCTGAGCTGTGACAGGCAGAGCTTAGACACGCCTCCTGGGTTATAGCAGAAAAGACACTCCCCTTGAGCTGTCAACTTGATATAAATCTAGCAGAACAATAAATGGGGAGATCTCTGGATCCATGTGAGGTACAGGGCTGGTTCTAGCTTTGTTACAAAGACATTGCCATGGCCTATATGATGTCTGATTTTCATTTTTTTACAATATTCATGGGATAACCCCTTTAAAGGCATTCTGTTATGCATTCCGTCATGGAATTGCGTTATGGTCCGTGGTAACGGAATCCATAACGCAATTCAGCATATACCGACACACGAACTTCAAAATATGAAGTTTGCTCATCCCTACTCTGGACATATGTCTGATGTACACAGGCATACAGTGCAAACATAATTCACAGACTATACTGGACTTCTCTGTACATGATAAAACAGTCACTATACCATACAATGAAAAAAAACAACAAAGTGCACCAATGTATGAAAGCCTGAATTATGCCAAAATAACACTTTTTGTACCTAATGGCTTATTTGGCAGGGGATTTACTATCCAATCTTTTCTGTGCGCCACTTTACCTTTGCTCCAAATTCCTCACTCAGGTTTGTGAATAGATATTCATAACCATAAGCTGCTTTACAGTTCAGCCAGATGACATGGTAAGGACTCAGTGTTATCCAGCTCCGTACCAACTCTAAAATCCCAGCCAAGCATTCTTCCTGAAGGAAAGAAAAAAGGAAAAAAACATGGGCCCTGATTTATCATGCCTTCACTTCAAAATTTTTTCTCTCAAAAAGTTGCAAAATAGGGCTTTTGCAACTTTTTAAACTCACTTGTGCAAACATTATGTGACTTTTTGCATTTTTACACCACACACTCCAGTTTTAAAAAATGGGTAGTAAAGTGGGTGTGGTTAGCTATGTTACTGGGTTTCAGTGAGACTTTTTTTTGGGTGGATTGGAAAAACTGGAGGAGCTTCTCTAGACAAAAGGTTTAAGATCAGACAAATTTATCAAACATGAGACATTAAATGTGGTATAAAGTACTCCAACACAGACTCAAGCAAAACTGACTTCAAATGTTCCCCCCCATTGCATTGAATTAACCCCTTGGAAAATGGTCTGTTTTTTATTGCTGCATCCCAAGATCCAGGACTTTCATTTTCTAGACAATGGAGGGAGAGGCAGTGTGAACCTGCCCAGAAACATGGCCAGCACATTGCAAGCCAATATCAAGGAGCACACTGAATTAAGAAGTGAGGCAGTGCGCTCTAGAAGGAAAGGTGGGGTGGTCAGTTGTCAGTGAAGCTGAATGCTGCCAGCCTGCAGTTCCCATGCTCCGTATCCAGGGTCCCATTCCGAGGCAGAGGAAAGTGTTCTCCATCGTCTCTGCACCACCACCCTGCATGTTTAGCTGATTGGTGGATGTAGTGGAGCAGCAGTTACCGCCGCGTTCACCACCAATCAGCTAAACATGCAGGTTGGTGGTTAGTCTGCCTGGCCACTCACCATTGCTGTAAGAGAAAGAAGGTGGGAGGGAGTGTTACTGGCTCTCCACCACCCCAGAGTCAGCCAGGGCAAGAAGAAGGGGAGCTCAGAGGACCTCCTGGACAATTATGTATTACATTATATAACCCCCTCATCCACTGGAGGCAACCATGTACTGCACATACTGTATTTTAGCACACCTTTTGGTGCATCTTATCATTAGGCGGGTCTTATAAAGCGAAAAATATGGTACATTGTTTTTTTGTGGTCCGAGTTGTAGCTTTTATTGGTACCATTTAGGAGTACATATAATGATTATTTTTATAGATTTTTGTGAGGTGTAGGAATAGAAAAAAATATTCAGCAGCTCTGCCATGTTTCATAACTTTATTCTGTCGGATATGATTTAATTGGGGAGATTTTGTAATTTAACTGTATTCCTATGTTTTCCTTTTTTAGTCTGACTAGGGGACTGGAAACTGATTGTTTTATCACATACAGTATATTATGCTTCTGCATACTTCATATTGCAAAGTCCTACTGCCTGTCAGTGTAACAGCTTGCTGACACGCTATTTTTCAGCATTTTAACACATTATTTTTGTTTTATATTACATCATAGAGAAGTCTACGGGGAATGGCATTTACCTCTTTGCTGGGCTCCCTTGTTAATCGATCAGCAATCTGTGATTGTGTAGTAGAGCGTCAATATCCTGACAGAGCCCCCCACCCCCATCAAACTCCAAAGATGCCACAGTCCCTATTGAGCATGACATTTAAAAGGTAACACTGCGCACAACATGGGTAACTGGCGCACATGCAGTGTTAGAAGAAAGGAAATAATGTTTCCTATGACTGAATAGCAGATTTCTGGAAAACAGTAAGGGCATTTTCTCACGAGCGAGTTTTCTGATCGTATGCAATGCATTCAGCATCCACATATCTTTTGTGGAGCTTTTCTAAGCACGAGTAGTGAGAATATGAAGTTTTATTCTGCCAAATCCTGCTCTCTTAAAGGGGTTGTCCGGGTTTAGAGCTGAACTCCGACATATCCTCTTCTTTACTCAGGCAGCCCCTCTGAGATGAGTATCAGAGCATTTCATGCTCCGATGCTCTCCCTTGCACTGTATCGCGCAGGGCAAAGGCTTTTTTGTTTACATTTTTACAGTGCTAGGAGGAGGCTTCCACCTAGCAGTGTTCCAGATTACATCACTGGCACTAATGGGAGGGCTTTAGCACTGCCCTAGCCGTTTTACAGGCTAGGACAGCGCTAAAGCCCACCCATTAGTGCCGGTGACATCACCGGGAACCCTGCAGAGACCCAGTCCATCATCGGATCTAATGAAAAAGCCATTGCCCTGTACAGTTCATCTCAGAGGGGTTGCCTGGGTGATGAAGGGGATATGTCTGGGTTCAGCTCTGAACTTGGACAACCCCTTTAGGCTACATTCACACGTCCGTATGTCATTGCGGATCCACAAATTGCAGATCCGCAAAACACGGACACCGACCATGTGTGTTCCGCATTTTGCGGACCGCACATGGCTGTCTCTATTATAGAAATGCCTTTTCTTGTCCGTGGATGCGGACAAGAATAGGACATGTTCTATTTTTTTGCGGCCCCATTAAAAATGAATGGGTCCGCACCCGTTCCGCAAATTTGGGGAACGGATGCAGACACATTATACGGATGTGTGAATGGAGCCTTAAGTGCCCAGTACAGGTTTCACTGTGAAGTCCTCTTTTCACTGAGCGTCATAACAGCCTCTCCCTTAGGCCCCATTCACACATCCGTATTTGTGCACATCCTGGAAAACGGTCAGTTTTTTGTGGATCTGTTGTTCCGCAAAAAACTCAGTTTTTCCAGGACATCTGTTCCGTCTTTCCGTAAAAAACGGAAAGGATGTATCCATATGTCATCCGTTTTTTGCGGATCCGCAAAAAACCAAAGGATGAATAATATCTTTTTTTTCACCCCTCCTGGAACGGAATCCGCAAATACGGATGACATGCGGATGCCTTTCCGCATGTCTTCCGCATTTTTTGTGGATCCATAGACTTTCATTGTGCTACGGACCGCAATTCGGGAGAAACGTAGGACAGGAGGATTTCTTTATGCAGACAGTCGGAACGGACACACGGATGCGGACACCACACGGTGTACTGTCCGCATTTTTTCGGGACCCATTGAAATGAATGGATCCGCATCCTATCCGCATAATTGTCCGCAATTGCGGAAACGGATGCGGACACATTATACGGACGTGTGAATGGGGCCTTATAGCATCCAACCAGGAGACCAGAGGTGCGGGGCTGTGAAGCAGTTCAGTATAGGGAGCTCTTTACAGTGACGCACTGCCTCCTAATTTATTTCATTTATAAATGAAGCAAGACTTACCCTACTGGGAATCTGGAAATATTTTGGATCGCAGAATGTGGAGTCTAAATAAACGCTTTCAATGTCTTTCACTCTATGAAGGGGAAAAAAAAGAATGAATATAAGATATTTTGTAGAACACAAGACAAAGATTGTTTTATGGTTGGGGGTCCTCATCATGAAGATAGATGGGAGATGCATGAGGTGACCATTTATTTTAGAATAGCATCTTGTGAAGGTTCTGTGAATAAAAGCATACATGATCTGTAGGAACCTTGCAACCTTAGCTACGTTTCCATATTTCCTATTGCTCTTTCAGTACAAGTAGCTGTACTTATGGTATAATACAGATACACACATACAGCTGTTGAGCAGTGCAGATTCCCATGAAAAAACGGCATGTGGATTTTCAGTGAGCAATCTGCACAATGTTCATTACCAGCATATAATGTGATATTATGTTTGCTGGTATGTTACATTTTTCTGGTACAGTACAGGTAAAATAGCAGAATTTTATACAAGACTATTGGCTGTAGACACCCAACAATATCTCCAAAACCAGACTGAATACCCGTAGGGATTTACATCTAGGAACCCATGTTTAAGTGAACCATTTCTGCACTGGCGGATGTGCAGTACCACACAAGGAAGCGTAAGTCACCATAATGTATATACGCTACACACCTGCTTCCTGAATGTAAAAGCTCCATACGGGCGACTTCTCCTTTCGCTAGTCTGAAGTCTCCGGTATAGAGAACAGTGCCATTTTGTCCTTGGAACAAAAACCTAAAGAAAAACAAGATCATCTCACTTCAGAATCAAGTCATATTCACAGTACAGTAGAATTGAATGGAAATAGTCAAAATCTAAATATGTCTATTCTTAAAAAAATTAAAATAAAATAAATGGTCAGGACATGCATGTCAATATGGGCCTTTTCTCTGCTTCCTTCTTGCTATCAACTGAATGCAAATCAGTTTAGTCTCTATACATTCTGGTTTGGATGGAGATTTTCCAGTGTTTCTCTTCTTTTTCTATTTTGTAGTATTAGATGTAGCTATTGGGTTTTCATAGAAGTTGAATAGTGAATCGACGGCATTTCAGTGAGGAATCTGCTCCAATAAAGAACATGCTAGGGGATAGAAAATCTGCAGTGTTGTCGTAATCTCATGCAATTTTTTTTCTGGGGTTGGTCAGTGGGGCATAAAATAATAGGAATTGTTGCAGATTGGGTCTTGATACAGGCGTGAAATTTGAACTCAAATCGTGACCAAATCCCAAATGTGTGGAAATGAACTAAAGTCGGACAAAAAAAAAAATCAAGGTCTGAAATCAATAACTATGGGAAGCCAGGAACCACCAGCGGTATAGGAGACTTTGAGGCCCCTGGAAGCGATATTGAGAACTTAGATCGAATAATGTGCAGTATATCCTCCTCCTATTGTCACGGAAGTTATATTTCTCAGGGCCTACAGATTATACAAGTCAAAGCAGTGCATGAAGACTCTAGCCTGTCAGGACATCCCAGGACTTGTAGAATACCACAGAGCCCTGATATAACAGAACTGATAGCGCATACTGAATAGTATACAGACATGGCTCCTCAGTGAACTATCTGGCAGGCCTGGATGCGGAGCAGTCAGGTACAGTAATGTAATGACTGCTTTCTTTCACATACATCAGTGAGCCATTAGAACGTATAATACACACACACCAGCTCTCCACAGCATTAGGGGTTATCTGCGTCACTAGCTACAACACCTGCAGCATCAGTAGGTTATTGTGGCTCTATGTAGACATGTCCGTTGCTGAAACCGGTAGCTAAAGTGATGTTCTCCTAAGGGCCTCTTCCTGTTTTTACCGCTACTACTCAACTGACAAAGTAAGAATACTGCATTCTCATCAATATACAGTAAGCAGCTTGTCGTAGTCATATCAGCCGAGTGCTACCACTGACAACGCATTTCAGTCATAACCTATAGGTTTATGGTGAAATATCTCTCCACAAAGCAATATGGCCATCGTGTTAATTGATATCAGTGGTCAGATGTAGTCCTGTAATACATGGAATTTTGAAATTCCATTTAAACAATGTCCTATCAATCTCATATTTGATTCGTTTTTTCTCACTAAAAACTACCACAGTAAAAGTAGCGGCCAATCAACGGTTATGCCATCCTTCATCTAAGGAAGAAAGACAGGTTGGAATCTCTATGACTTTCCCTTTTTTCATCTCTGTCAATGTGATCTACGCAGATCAGACATAGTAATAAGGAATATGGTGTATATTACATTACTGAACCTGGACAATGACCCGCCGGTAAGAGTGTGATCAGGACATCTTCTTTCTGGAATAGAAGCACACGTGACTGCTCACATACACATATCGTGCAAAAGCTTTTAATTAATGTTACAAATATATAAAGCAAAGTCATTTCTGCACCGGTGTTACAGCTGCAAGTCTGAGGACTGTATTGCGGTTTGCAAAAAATATGGATGCCGTCCGTGTGCATTCCGTATTTTGCAGAACGGAACAGCTGGCCCCTAACAGAACAGTCCTGTCCTTGTCCGTTATGCAGACAATAATAAGACATGTTTTTTTGTGAAACGGACATATGGAATGCACACAGAGTAACTTCTGTTTTTTTTGTTCCCACGAATGAAAGAAATGAATAGTTCCACATACGGTCCTCAAAAAAAAAAACTGAAAGAAATACATTCATATTTCTTGAGCCCTGATCAAGTAAAACTGATATAAAAGAGTTTTTCCACAAACAGAATTTATCACTTTAGCCACAGGCCCTGCGTGTGGGAAATAACTTTTATAATGACCTGCCTGTTTAGTAACCACTTGTACTGCCCACAGCAATTCTGGAGACGCTATACTTATAACTTCTTTTGGTGGGGGCCACATTGCCAGACTGATCCAATGACAAGGGCCAAAAATAAAATTTAATACCATGATATAAACTCTAGTGGTAAGACACAATGGGAGAGATTTATCAAAACTGGTGTATAGGAAAACTTACTTAGCTGCCCACGGCAACCAATCAGATACCTTATACTTTCCAAGGGAGCTCTGATAAAATGCAAAGTACAATCTGACTGGCTGCTTTCCTTCACACCAATGTGTGGAAAAAATACCAGAATAACAACAGCAAAAAAAGGTATAAAAAACATAGGTGCCAAAAAAAAAGTTTGCACTTATTCTGGCAGTCTTACAAGTAAAAAAAAAAACAAAAACAAAACACCAGACCCAAATTCATGTGTCTAAGGGCTCATGGACACGACTGTATGTATTTTACGGATGCCTCTGTGTACATTTTGTATTTTGTGGAATGGAACAGCTGGCCCCTAATAGAACATCCTAATATCCTTGTCCGTAGTGTGGACAATAATAGGACATGTTCTAATCTTTTGCGGAACGGACATATGGATACAGAATGCACACGGATTAATTTCCTTTTTTTTTTTTTTTTTTTGCGAACCCATTGAAATGAATGTTTCCGTATACGGTCCGCAAAAAAACAAAAAATAAAACGGAACGGACATGGAAAGAAAATACGTTTGTGCAGCTGCAGCATTTTGGTTGGACTTCTTACCAGTAAGTGCCTAGTAAGAGATCAAGCAATACTCACATCACCAGAAGCTTCGTCGATCAGTGAAATCTGTGTTGGGGTGTCCACTTCAATAGCCCTCTGAACACAAAACATAACATATGGCGTAAATGCTGGTGCAGAGCCTATCACATCTGATATATTTTGAGAGCAATGCTTTGTCTATAAAGTATTATTTCATCATGGTTGGTGGTTTTTCCTAGAACTGAAAGCTGTGAAGACTCAGGACAGTACCATCTAATCTGCGGCGGTGATGAAGAGGAACACTTACCATGCGTTTTTCCCAGAATACATACTTTGGACTTGTTAGCAGCAATTCCTTTGTGACTGGAGAACAGTATAGGTAAACTTTCAGACTGGAAAATGGAAAGCATAAGAGATATTTTATTTCTAGGCCCTTTACAGAATGTATGGCAAATCATGTCCACTTGCTTATAAAGGACATTGGGTACATTCAGTACTGTTGTGGCTTTGGATGTGACAAATATAAAAGGGGCAATGAATGACTAAAGGAGCATTTGAAAGACGGGAAAGCAGCAAAGAAACACCAATAAAAACACTATAAGGACAAATAGAATATGTAAAAGACAGAAAGGCAGCCAAGCTGGAGGCAGACAGGCTCATTGCCAAAGAGTAAAACCAACCCTAAAATGTTCTTCAGTTATATAAATGGTAAAAACCTGAAAGTGTTGGTCCTTTAAAGAGTGATGAGGGAGGAGTTATAAAAAGAAAGTGAGGAGAAAGAAATGTATTAAATATTTTTTTATCCACTATATTCACTGTGTACAATGAAAGAGTGTCAAACTAAACTCCCCATTAAAAGTGGCCTGTCTGACACAGGAGGAAGTGCATCAGCATCTTAAAAAAGATTAAAACAAAGAAATCACCGGGTCCAGGTGGCATACATCCCCGTATTCTAAGAGAATAAAGTAATGTCATAGACAGACCCTTAAATGTGGTGTCAATATTCACAAAGGAGTCAAAAACAGAGCCCGGGAACTATAGGCCGGCAACATCTGTCGTGGGTAAACTGTTTGAAGGTTTTCTAAGAGATGCTATCTTGGAGTACCTCAATGAAAATAAGCAAATAACTCCATATCAGCATGGCTTCATGAGGGATCGGTCATGTCAAACCAATTTAATCAGTTTCTATGAGGAGGTAAGTTCTAGACTTGACCACGGCGAATCAATGGATGTCGTATATCTGGACTTCTCCAAAGCATTTGACACTGTACCACATAAAAGGTTAGTATATAAAATGAGAATGCTTGGCCTGGGAGAAAATGTCTGTATGTGGGTAAGTAACTGGCTCAGTGATAGAAAACAGAGGGTGGTTATTAACGGTACATACTCAGATTGGGTCACTGTCACTAGTGGGGTACCACAGGGGTCAGTATTGGGCCCTATTCTCTTCAATATATTTATTAATGATCTTGTAGAAGGCTTGCACAGTAAAATATCAATTTTTGCAGATGACACTAAACTGTGTAAAGTAATTAACACAGAAGAGGACAGTACACTGCTACAGATGGATCTGGATAGACTGGAGGCTTGGGCAGAGAAGTGGCAGATGAGGTTTAAATGAAACCTGTCACCACAAAATGCAATGCAATCTGCCAGCACCATGTTATAGAGCAGGAGGAGCTGAGCAGATTGATGTATAGTTTTGTGGGAAATTATTCAGTAAAACGTGTAATTTATACATGTAAATCTCTGCTTTGAACAGCAAATAGTACACAGGGGAGGTGTTATCAGTAACTGACAGCTATCTCTTATCCAGACAATGCTATCAATCACTGATAACCCCTCCTGCCTGTACTCATAGCTCTTCACAGTAAGTGAGAAAAGCAGATATATAATATACATTTATTTAAACAAGATTATGATCAAACTTAAAGGGGTTCTGCAGTTCTTTAAAACTGATGATCTATCCCATGGATAGATCATCAGCATCTGATCGGTGGGGGTCCGACACCCGGGACCCCTGACGATCAGCTGTTTGAGAAGGCAGCGGCGCTGCAGGAGCGCCGCGGCCTTCTCTGTGTTTACCGCAGGCCAGTGACGTCACGACTAGTATCACTGGCCTGGGAGGGGCTAAGCTCTGTTCACTTGAATGAAGCTTAGCCCAGGCCAGTGATACTAGTTGTGACGTCACTGGGCCTGCGGTAAACACAGAGAAGGCCGCTGCCTTCTCAAACAGCTGATCGGTGGGGGTCCCGGGTGTTGGACCGCTGCCGATCAGATGCTGATGATCTATCCAGAGGATAGATCATCAGTTTTAAAGAACTACAGAACCCCTTTAAAGGAGTGTATATAAGCTGTCAGGAGTTCAGATATAAGAGCAACTCCCTGAAGAAAAAAATTCACTGAAAAGCAGAAGGAACAGTCTGCAGAAAGAGTGTAAACTGAAGGCTGTAGAATACAAGGTGTCGACAATTTGTAATAAAGACCCAAGATAAGTAGAATGCAATTAAAAAAAATCCCCCCCCTCCCGGTGTTGTCCATAGCATTTATTGTTGGGACAAAGATGGAAAATGCGCATAAAATATTTCTCATACCAGGATTCCAGTCTTCGCTTCAAGAGAGGAGAGCGAAGCCCTTTCATATGATCTACATAAGAGACAAGAAACATGAAAACCTGGAACAAATATACTAAAATAAAAGTTATTCATGTAGATGGTATATCATTCTAAAACAGGGGTGCACAAACTTTTCTGGTTGGGGGCCACAGTGTCAGACTGAAAGAATCCCAAGGGCCAAAAATAAAAGTTAAAGGGGTATTTCCAGCTGAAATACTGTACTTATGGCATATTGAACATACAGTATATATAATTAATGTCTAATTACACTTCTAGGACTTCCATCTAATGGGAAAATACATGAAAGATACATGTGACCAGCCATACATGTCTGTTACCAAGTCAGTTATTACTTGCTCGCTCTGTACAGTATTCTAACGAAGTTTTATGTGAATCGACTTTGGATGTTTACATAATGCAGAGGTCAGTGACTGGCTGTAGCAGTCACATGCCACGTAGCAGCACATCACCGCTGCAGTCTGTAAAGAAGCAGTGGCAAGAGGACTGGATGGGTCGGGACTGCCCAGATTTTTATCGTCAATGGGCACTCAACATTTTAGATGCAAATAAAAAAAAACATATTATATAATCTGCTAAACCCCCCTAGTCTGTAAAAATAATTTGCCCTAGAGCTTCTCCCCTCTATGCTGAGATGGTGCCACTGATTACACCTCTATTCTATTACTGTGCTGCATTCAGTGAGTGTAAGGCAAGCGTTTCATCTACAAGATCTAAAAGGGTTGTCCAACCTAGGAGCCGACTTAAAGGGGTTGTCAGGGATTAGAAAAACAGCACCACCCCTGCCCATTGGTTGTGTCTGGTATTGCAGCTCAGCACCACCGGAGTCACTGGATCAGAGCTGCAATACCACACAAAAATGTGGCCAGGTCCTGGACAACCCCTTTAACCCCCAGAATCCACTCACCTATACACAGTACCACCTGGCCACATCCAGTACTCAGGGGCCTATCAGTGGCCACATGTGCTGCAATGGCACATCAGTGACACTTCCATTAGTCTGGAGAGGGGGGCACTCATTGGCCAGTATTGTCCTGCTGGATTGGGTTGCATGAGCAGGTTACTACTGTGCATGGCACAACCCTTGTACCAGGTCCTGATAATCCAGCCTAGGAAATGCAATAGGGCAGGCAGTAAAGTGCTGAGGGCAAAACAACCCCACAATAAAAGAGCACCCCCTATTACAGAATGGTTCCCTAGGCTGTCACCTGGCCCTTGTCCCGGCCCTGGCATGAGATTGCTGTCTCCTATCCTGTGATGGCTAACCTCTGACACTCAGCTGTGGTAAAACTACCAGTCATGTTCTCAGAACTTCATAGAAATGGATGGAGCATGCAGGGAGTCCTAGTTTCACCACAGCTGGAGTGCCAGAGGTTAGCCATCATTCACTGCCGAAGTGTTCTGAAACTACAACTCCCAGAATGCTCCATTTACTTTTCTAGGAGTCATAAAAACAGCTGGGCACATTTGCATGCTGGGAGTTGTAGTTTTACAGCAGCTGATCCCTGCTGTAGTCTACATGTCCTGTACTATGCCCATGTAGCTTTCTACAACACAACACAGCAGCTCTGTGGACGGAGGACTCTCACCCTTGTGGCAGTGGGACAGGAAGTAAGCTTTGGCGGAGAGGTTCTCTCTGTCAAACCTGTCGATGGATATGGAAGGATATTCCTTCATCCGGCCCTGGAAGGAGCTCATGTTATCAGCAGTGGGAGGCTGCACAGTCCCAGCACTACCGTACAGGCTGAATACTATACTCTGTAAAGACCTCCTCACGTCACAAGATCACGTGACATAGTATTCCACTGAGCCAAGCCCGGCGCGCCGGGCCTTCTAGCCAATCACCGCTCTACTGTCTGGAGTCAGCAGCCAATCAGATAAGAACTGAACGAGAACGCTTATATTATAAGGCAGAGACTGTAGGGAGAAGAGAGCACATTTCCCAGGGAAATGTTACAACGTCCAACACCTTACCAGCTCTAGGGCGTCTTAGCCCCGCCCATAAACTTAGGGCACTCATTTTTGGCCTCTTTATCTGACGCTGAGCGTCAGTTGTCGCTAGGAGACCGGAGAACTGGAACTGCTGCTGATCGGTGCGTTTGGGTAAGGAGACGACGCGAATAATTCCCGGACACGAAAGTTTTACCGATGCCTGATGTTCTATTCTTATAATACGTGCACACTGGTAGCAGGGCAGGGATGACGTTATTCACAGGGCTGCTGCAGGGAAGATTGCTGTCATACAGTCCTATGGAAACATCACGTATTTCATATATCGTTACAGTTTGAAATTTGGATACTGGAAAATCTTCATCCATTGACTTATGTTTCTGATCCACATTAATTATGTGTCTTGAGAAAAATATATCACACAAGGCATCTAATAAACATCATGTATTATTAACCCCTTCAGGATGTGGCCTATTTTGGAGTTAAAGGGGTTGGCCCCCTTTTTTAGGGTGGTTTAGTACCCCCCCCCCCCTTCCTGATTTGCACAGGGAAGTATACTTAGGTTACTTTCACACTACCTTTTTCTCTGGATCCGGCAGGGCTCAGCAAAAATGCTTCCGTTACTGATAATACAACTGTCTGTATGTGTTATGGACGGATCCGGTTGTATTATTTTTAACATAGCCAAGACGGATCCGTCATGAACTCCATTGAAAGTCAATGGCGGATGGATCCGTTTTCTATTGTGTCAGAGTTAAATGGATCTGTCCCCATTGACTTGCATTCTGGGTAATGACGGAGCCGTCTTGCATCTCAGGATGGAAAGCAAACTGCAGCATGCTGTGGTTTGCTCTCCAGTATGAGAACGGAATGAATGCAGTTCTGTCTAGACCCACTATTTATGCTTACACACAGTGGGGGAGATTTATCAAAAGTGATATTAAGTAGACCTGACTTAGTTGCCCATAGCAACCAATCAGATTCCAACTTTTATTTTCTACAGGAGCTTTGAAAAATGAAGGGTGGAATCTTATTGGTCGCTATTGATATCATTTTTGATAAATCTCCCCCTGTGTGCCTTTTGGTGAACAACTCCCATATTTTGATGTCACCACCCTCTACTCTGGTTGTGTTCTTCGTTTCACTATTTATGCCGTTTGTTTTTTTATTTCACTGTGTGGTGCTTTGTCACATGCTTTGTATTATACTTAATTAGGGTTGTTTGTCTTCTGTACAACATACTACCTTTTGAATGTATTACCATATTTTTCGCTCCATAAGACACACTTTTTTCCCCAAAAAAGTGAGAGCAGGAGAGGTAAGTTGTTTATTTTTTGTGTGATCTGAGGTCTGATGAAAGTTACTGGGAGCCATATCTATGAGACTAGGGTCTGATTAACATTTGGGGGGGGGGTTCTGATCTGAGGTCTGATAAAGATTGGTGGTCTGATCTGAGGTCTGATGAAGATTGGGGTATGATCTGAAGTCTGATGAAGATTGGGGGTCTGATCTGAAGTCTGATGAAGATTGGGGGTATAATCTGAGGTCTGATTAACATTAGGGGTTTGATCTGAGGTCTTATTAACATTGAGGGTCTGATTAACTTTGGGGGTCTAATTAAAATTGGGGGGTTGATCTGAAGACTGGGGGTCTGATCTGAGGTGTGATGAAGATTGGAGGTCTGATGAAAGTCTGGGAAAGTTGGGTTGGGTGACAGCTGGTAAAGGCCATATTGGTGGTCACCCAGCTTTCCCAAGTAGATATTGTCGATCTTATATTCACGGGGAATTCAGGTCTAATGAAGATTGGGGGTGTCTGATCTGAGGTCTGATTAACATGGAGGTCTAATCTGAGACCCGATGAAGATTTAGGGGGAAGATGAAAAATATTTTTTTTTAAAATGTCCTCCTCCTAGGGGCGTCTCATAAAGCGAAAAATACTGTGTGCTTTTAATGTTTTAAATTGTCTTTTTGACATTGGTATTTGCTAAATATTGTCAGTTTTTATGGATGCGGGTCGTGCTTCTCCTGAATATATGTGTCATCTGTGTTTGTATTTAGATGTTTCAGTTGGTACATGTTCTGAGGACTGGGTTGGTCAGCTCCTAGGCAGGACAACCCCTTATTACTCATTACTTCATGGTGATGAACCATGTTTTATATAAAGTCATAAAATGCAGTAAAAACAATTCCTTTTTCCAACATTTTCTTGCGTCTCCCTTTATAGATTTAACAAGACTGAATACAACCACAACCTCTCAGCAATGTCTAATGTAGAATCTGGTGCCTTCAACTCTGAAGTTAAACCAAAATCAATGACTCGTGCAAAGCAGTGGACGGATGAGATTGAGAACCTGTACAGATTCCAAACCGCTGGATACAGAGATGAAGTGGAATACAGGCATATAAAGCAAGTGGATATGGTGAGAGCTTTGTGTGCAGATGTATTAGTGCATCTACGGCTCCATTCTTACATTTATATCCACAAAGGGAGTCATTTATCTAGAGCAGCATTTCCATGCCGATCTTTTCTTGGTGCCTAAAAAAATTGCAAACCTGCATTTTGCGCATTTTTTTTTTTTTTACTTTGGATTTAGTGAGAGTATTCGAATCGCTCATCCATCCAGGTTTCATTGGTATGTCCTTCAGAGTGTTAAAATTATCCATGATTCTAAATTGTGTATGACAACAGGGAACATGCCAAAATAAAAAATAAGCAATTCTAACCCATCAAATCTCCCTTCACTCGGGTGGACCCACCATGACCTGGTAAGCATCAGCTCAAGAGCGGCAGAGTGAGGTTTTTCTTCTTTCAGTTTTTTTAACCAATCAACTCTTTGAGTAAATTTTTTCTCAGCTGCATTCTTTAAATGGGTTGTCCAAAATCACCCCCTTCCCCCCAGTGGTACCTGTGAAGAAATCTATACTTACCTGCTCCCCAGCTTCAGGGCTGTCTTCACTGGACTTCCGATCCCCGTCTGTCAACAGTTGCACTGATGGGGTCATGTGCAATGCTGCAGCCAATGACTGGCCTTAGAGCTGACATATTTCCAAGCGGCATCTCACTGCTGGGTCACATGTCGCTTGTGTCACTGCTGAGGTCAGTCATTGGCTGCAGCAGAGCATGTGAAAGAAGATGGGACAGGAAGTCCTGGAAGCCTAGGAACCCAAACTGAGTGGCGGGGAGCAGGTGAGTATAGATTGCTTTACAGGTTCTTGCGAGGCTCAGTATAATTACAGTGCAATAATATTGTGGGAAAAGGAGCTGTGCCTCCAGCCTTCATTTGTGGGAGTACTATTGTAATTGAATATGATACGTCGGAGCTAGAGAAACTCTCTTAGATTATAACTGAAATTATAATTTAAAATATAAATATAATAAAACATGAGATAAAAACACTATCCATAAAAAACAATCAATGATATTGCTCCCTAATATAGACATTAGGGATGAGCGAATCAACTTCGGATGAAACATCTGAAGTCGATTCGCATAAAACTTTGTTACAATACTGTACGGAGCGAGTGTTCTGTACAGTATTAGAATGTATTGGCTCAGATAAGGCGGAAGTTTACTTCGCAAAGTCTCGCAAAACTTTGGGTAATAACTTCAGAAATTAATTTCTACTGTTAAAAACCTTTTCCCGAACTGTGGTTCGGTTTCAAGATTCCCCTTGAAACCGAACTCGGGTTTGGGAAAAGTTTTTTAACAGTAGAAAGGCATTACCCAAAGTCTCGCAAGACTTTGCAAAGTAATAACTTCGGCTCATAGGAGCCAATACATTCTAATGCTGTACAGAACGCTCGCTCCGTACAGTATTGTAACAAAGTTTTATCCTCTTATCTCCACAGCTTTGCATCTAAAAATATAACTCACACTTTCTCTACACCTTCTTTGCAGAGAGCGCACAAGGCCCAACCATCACCCGGGTGTCTGTTTAATTGGCAATATCTTCACTCACACCTTTTTCCTAAGTGGGAGGGGTCATTTGGCACAGGAGGCGGGTAAAAGCACAAAGACTGGGTGGAATCCATTAAAAACCACGGTTGCCCAGCTTATTTTATTATACTTACTAGCTGAAGGACCCGGCTTCGCCCGGGTTTATTTAATTTATATCATTTACTGTTTGTGTGTGTGTGTCGTTAAAAGATATCGAGAGTGACCTCTACAGTGCCCACCCCTTTAACAGTGACCTCTACAGCAGCCCGCCCCTTTAACAGTGACCTCTACAGCGGCCCGCCCCTTTAAAAGTGACCTCTACAGCTGCCCGCCCCTTTAACAGTGACCTCTACAGCAGCCGCCCCTTTAACAGTGACCTCTACAGCTGCCCGCCCCTTTAACAGTGACCTCTACAGCAGCCTGCCCCTTTAACAGTGACCTCTACAGCAGCTCGCCCCTTTAACAGTGACCTCTACAGCAGCCCGCCCCTTTAACAGTGACCTCTACAGCTGCCCGCCCCTTTAACAGTGACCTCTACAGCTGCCCGCCCCTTTAACAGTGACCTCTACAGCAGCCCGCCCCTTTAACAGTGACCTCTACAGCTGCCCGCCCCTTTAACAGTGACCTCTACAGCTGCCCGCCCCTTTAACAGTGACCTCTACAGCTGCCCGCCCCTTTAACAGTGACCTCTACAGCAGCCCGCCCCTTTAACAGTGACCTCTACAGCAGCCCGCCCCTTTAACAGTGACCTCTACTGCGCCCCGCCCCTTTAACAGTGACCTCTACTGCGCCCCGCCCCTTTAACAGTGACCTCTACAGCAGCCCGCCCCTTTAACAGTGACCTCTACGGCTGCCCGCCCCTTTAACAGTGACCTCTACGGCTGCCCGCCCCTTTAACAGTGACCTCTACAGCTGCCCGCCCCTTTAACAGTGACCTCTACAGCAGCCCGCCCCTTTAACAGTGACCTCTACAGCAGCCCGCCCCTTTAACAGTGACCTCTACTGCGCCCGCCCCTTTAACAGTGACCTCTACGGCAGCCCGCCCCTTTAACAGTGACCTCTACGGCTGCCCGCCCCTTTAACAGTGACCTCTACAGCAGCCCGCCCCTTTAACTGTGACCTCCACAGCAGCTAGAGTGGCCACTGTCTTCACCCCAGAAAGCCAGACCTCACTGGCCATTCCCCCAAACGTGAAACAGCGCCCCCAGTTCCCATGAAGACACACCACTAAACATGAGGCCATGCTCCCCTGGCTCTGTGAAGACACGGAGGAGAAGCTGTCTGAGTGTGAGCTACTGAAAGGGTGGACATCCCTGTGTCTGTCCAGGCACTGCGTCGGACGGAGAACAGGTAGCCAGAAAACTGGACTGTCCAGCCTAAAGCCAGACATCTGGCCACCCTAACATCAGCCTGCCTCTAGGGTGGTCAGAGGTCTTGTTTTAGGCTGGACAGTCTGGCTTTCAGACTCCCTGTCCTCATGTCATGTGTGTCATGTGCAGGGCCTGGATGGACACAGGGATGTCCTTTTGTACGGCTCACTCTCAGCAGCAGCACTGTGCAGTCTGAGCATTAGTTGCAGGGAGAAAGTCACCCTCCCCCCACCCCTGCAGCTGAAAGAAGGTGATTTTTACCTATATTTTTAATCCCGGTCATATGTGGCATGGAAGGGGCGTGACTTAGTGGGATCTGGGGGTGGTGCTTTTAAGTCCTTCTTTTGACAGTGGCCTGAATTACATGTCGATGCCATAGTAATTTAGGAGGAAGGTGGGTAGCAGTGGAAGAAAACATCTTTTATTAGGCCCCTTTTATATAAGGGTCATTGCCAGACCCTTATACTTGTCATTGCCAGACCCTTATACTTGATATTTAAGGACTCTATACTGACAGGGAGTGTTCCACAGGATTGGCACATAGCAAATGTGGTGCCAATATTCAAAAAGGGTCCAAAAACAGAGCCCGGGAACTATAGGCCGGTAAGTTTAACATCTGTAGTGGGTAAACTGTTTGAAGGTTTTCTAAGAGATGCTATCTTGGAGTACCTCAATGAAAATAAGCAAATAACTCCATATCAGCATGGCTTCATGAGGGATCGGTCATGTCAAACCAATTTAATCAGTTTCTATGAGGAGGTAAGTTCTAGACTTGACCGCGGGGAATCAATGGATGTCGTATATCTGGACTTCTCCAAAGCATTTGACACTGTACCACATAAAAGGTTAGTATATAAAATGAGAATGCTTGGCCTTGGAGAAAATGTCTGTATGTGGGTAAGTAACTGGCTCAGTGATAGAAAACAGAGGGTGGTTATTAATGGTACATACTCAGATTGGGTCACTGTAACTAGTGGGGTACCACAGGGGTCAGTATTGGGCCCTATTCTCTTCAATATATTTATTAATGATTTTGTAGAAGGCTTGCACAGTAAAATATCAATTTTTGCAGATGACACTAAACTGTGTAAAGTAATTAACACAGAAGAGGACAGTACACTGCTACAGCAGGATCTGGATAGACTGGAGGCTTGGGCAGAGAAGTGGCAGATAAGGTTTAACACTGACAAATGTAAGGTTATGCATATGGGAAGGAATAATGCAAGTCACCAGTACATACTAAATGGTAAAACATTGGGTAACTCTGACATGGAAAAGGACCTAGGAATTTTAGTGAACAGCAAACTAAGCTGCAGAAACCAGTGTCAGACAGCTGCTGCCAAGGCCAATAAGATAATGGGTTGCATCAAAAGGGGCATAGATGCCCGTGATGAGAACATAGTCCTGCCACTTTACAAATCACTAGTCAGACCACACATGGAGTACTGTGTACAGTTCTGGGCTCCTGTGAACAAGGCAGACAGAGCAGAGCTGGAGAGGGTTCAGAGGAGGGCAACTAAAGTCATAGCTGGAATGGGTGGACTACAGTACCCAGAAAGATTATCAAAATTAGGGTTATTCACTTTAGAAAAAAGACGACTGAGGGGAGATCTAATAACTATGTATAAATATATCAGGGGTTAGTACAGAGATCTCTCCCATGATCTCTTTATCCCGAGGACTGTGACTGTGATGAGGGGACATCCTCTGCGCCTGGAGGAAAGAAGGTTTGTTCACAAAAATAGAAGAGGATTCTTTACGGTAAGAGCAGTAAGACTATGGAACTCTCTGCCCGAGGAGGTGGTGATGGTAAGTTCAGTAAAAGAGTTCAAGAGGGGCCTGGATGTATTTCTGGAGGGTAATAATATTACAGGTTATAGTTACTAGATATGGGTTGTTGTTGATCCAGGGAGTAATTCTGATTGCCTGATTGGAGTCGGGAAGGAATTTTTTCCCCTAAAGTGAGGAAAATTGGCTTCTACCGCACAGGGTTTTTTTGCCTTCCTCTGGATCAACTTGTAGGAAAACAGGTCGAACTGGATGGACAGATGTCTTTTTTCGGCCTTATAAACTATGTTACTATGTTACTATGTTACTACTGAACAGTAAATATGTGAAATTTACATTATATGAGGTAATGATTGATGATTGGTTAGTCTAAAACATAAGTTATATTTATGGTACCATTGTCATCCACAGTGCTCTGCCTCTTTAACCCCTTCCCGACCGCCGCCGTACATGTAAGGCGCGCGGGCGGTGCGGGGACATGACGCCCGCTCGCGGGTGCGGCGGGCGTCATGGCCGGCAAGTCTCTGCTGTTTCTAACAGCAGAGACTTGCCGCATCTTACCTCCGTCTGCGGAGACTTCCTGGGCCTTACTGATGCCGTGATCACACGTGATCACGGCATCAGGATGCGTCTGAACCCGGAAGCCCACGCTTCCGGGTGGTGTACAGACGCCCCGATTGGCCAATCGGGGTGTCTGTACACCATATGAAAACTGTAATCCTCGCTGGTGAGGATTACAGTTTTCAAACTGCAATTCTTATTCTGGCCACTAGATGGCAGGCCAGGATAAGAAATGAGCAATTCATGGTTTTAACTGCATCTAGTAAATCCATGATTGCTCATAAAGAAAAAAAACAAAACACAATAGATCAGATGATATTTGAGCTTTAAAATAATCACAGAAAAATCAAAAAAAAATGTTAAAAAATATATAAAAAATAAAAAAGATATAAAAGTTCAAATCACCCCCCTTTCCGTATAAGTAAAAAATAAATACCTAAATAACAATAAATATAGACATCATGGGTATCACCGTGACCGAAAACGCCCGTACTTTTAAAATATAAAAAAAAATTTCAATACGGCGAATTGTGTGGCGGAAAAAAGCGTCCAAATGGCGATTCGCAGTTTTTTGTCCCTTTTTTTTTCTAAAAAAAATTAAATAAAAAGTGATCAAAAAGTCATACACACCCCAGAATGGTATCAATAAAAACTTCAGACCACCCCGCAAAAAATGAGCCCCCATACAGCTCTGTACACATAAATACCAAAAAGTTATAGGGGTCAAGATATGACAAGGAAAAAAAAAAAAAAAAAAAAGGGCAACTTTCTAATTATTTTATCACTATCAAAACGCAGGAAAAACTATACATATTAGGTATTGCCGGATTCGTACTGACCAGTAGAATGAAAGTAACTGGTCGGTTTTAATGCACATCGAACGCTGTAAATAAGAAACCCGTAGAACTGTAGCGGAATAGCGGTTTTCTTGCAATTTCACCCCATTTGGAATTTTTTTCCCGCTTCCCACTACACCATATGTAATATTAAATGGTGGCGTTGGAAAGTACTTGTCCCGCAAAAAACAAGCCCTCATACAGCTATGTGAACAGAAAAATAAAACAGTTATGGCTGTTTGAAGGCAGGGAGCGCAAAACGAAAATGCAGAACCGAAAAAACCTCCGGTCGTGAAAGGGTTAATGCAGACCTACAGCAGTGAACTGGCTAGGTTGTCATAGAAACCTGGTGTGTGGAGACTAACTGCCTGTGAGCTTCTATTGGCTGATAAGTGTCATGTGACCAGGCTACTATTGGCTAATGCATTTTTTTGGGAATATCTCAGGAACGGTACGTCCTGGAGAGCTGAAAACTGTTCTAAAACCTTCCCGGACACCTGATGTACATGTGTGCCAAATTTTGTGATTGTAGCTGCAGCGGTGCGGATTCCTTTAGCGGACATATACACACACACACACACTCAGCTTTATATATTAGATTATACTTATAAGCTGAGAGGCTTTTGTGGGTTGCCAGCGGTATTATACATTTGAAAAGCACTGTTGCTGTAGACACGCAATGTTGGATAACAGGAGGCAATATTCCTTTCCTTTCTTAGGTGGATCGCTGGCCAGACACCGGATTTGTGAAAAAGTTGCAGAGGAAAGACAATACATTTTACTACTACAACAAGAGCAGAGAATGTGAAGACAAAGAAGTCCATAAAGTAAAAGTGTATGCCTACTAAATAAATGTCCACACATTGTACTGAGCCAGTGTTCTTCGTGTCTTATTCAGTCTGTCTGCGAATGTGTAAGGCCTGATTCTGATGTGTGTATTGTACACATTTTTGAAGGGGTTATCCGGTTGCAACAAGTTATTCCCTATCCACAGGATCATCAGAGGTGGCCCTGTACCCTGTGGGGCCCCATAATGAATGGATAATGAATCGAATGGCAAATAGGCTGGGCATGTGCACAACTCCTTCATTCATCTCTGTGGGACTGCCAGAAATAGCCAAGTATTTGTACTCCGCTGTCTCAACCCGCAACTCCAGGGGTATGGAGCCCCTTACTCATGACCAGTAAGGGTTCCAGTTCTTAAACCCTCACCTATCTAATAGTTTTCACCTATCCTTTGGATGGATCGGGCAATATCCATAGTCAGGAGACAGGCTGAGGTCAGGGCAGGCTGCATACTAGTGTATACGAGAGACAAGTATGAAGTCATGGCAGGCAGCAGTAGGGCAATCCGCGAACAGGCTAATGTCAGGTCAGGCTACTAGGAGTCTGTGCACAGAGGTCAGGCAGAAAATGACACCTATGCTGTTAACTGGAGACTAGATAACCTAAAACTCTGGCATACTCCTACTAGGGAGTGTGCCTGAAATACCCAAGGACAACCACCCGCTGCCTGAAGACACATTTGGATGTGTGCGTGTTGGCCCTTTAAGAGTCTCTGAGCGTGCACACCCTAAGGAGTAGGCCAGGAGGCCTAGCAAAAGATGATCAGTCTGTAGCCTGCATATGCTGACGAGGATGCCAGCAACTGGGAATGCTGTTGGCAGAAGAGCAAGGTCAGATGGTGGCAGGGTAAGTAGCGAGGGGACAGACCTCCGGCATAAGAGTAACGCCCCCTCCTAACGTCCTCTCTTATGCATGCCAGATCTTTGCAGGAACTACCAGTGGCTCCCAAGACCTCTACAAAGCCTTTCCAGTCCACCAAGAAGTATATTTTGCCTATTACTTTCTTCATAACTAGTATGTTCTTGACCTCATAAGTCCTGAACTGACTGGAGAGGCAGTAGAGATGGAACCCCCTACAGTACCAGATGAAGAACACAAGCCTGAATAGAGAAACATGAAAGGAAGCCAGGAAGTCATAACTTATAGCAGACAGGATTTCCCTTTTTGATGATTTGGACCGGTCAAATGAAGCGAGGAGCTAGCTTGTGTCCCCCAGGACAGGACCGGTCTCCTCTTGGACTCACGTTCAAAGGTTATACCAGAAGGAATGTCCCTAATACAAACTGGAGCCACAGTCACAATTTGGGCAGGATCTGTGATATGCTGCGGGCCTTTCTTTTGGTCAACTGGATCAAAGGACCTGGACAATGCATCGGTTTTAATGTTTTCGTCTACAGAATGGAAGTGGAGGAGAAAATTAAACCTGGAAAAGAACAGGGACCAAGGGGCTTGGCAGGGATTACGTTGCTGTGCGGACTGAAGATATGGCAATGTTTTGTGATCAGTATAAATCACGACTGGATGACTTGCTGCCTCCAAGAGATAGCGCCCCACTTCTACAAGGCCATCTTCATGGCCAAAAGTTCTCAGTCACTGATAGAGTAATTAAGATCTGCAGCATAAAAGGCCTTGGAGAAGAACCCACAATTCACCATGCTGCCTGAGCACGCCTTTTGAGTCAGAAGTGCCCCTTTGGATGAAGCGTCTACTGCCAAAAAGAATTGCCTGGTTTCATCCAGACAATGGAGGACTGGGGCAGAGGAAAAAGCTTGCTTAAAGGGATTCTCCGGGAATTAAGAAAATAAAAAACACTTAAATATTACTTTATTATAAATATATTCCCAAATACCTTTCATTAGTTATAATGGCTCGTTTTGTCTGTGGAGCAATCATTAGGAGAAACAAAATGGCCGCCATCCTATAAGTACACCAAAAACCTGTCCTAATCACACAGCAAGACAAGTTAGTAACACTGAGGTAAAGAGCTGCCTCATCCTCCTCTCCTACTTGTGAGGGATTATGACCCTGAATACAGATGATAAGATCTTCAGCTGAATTTCTGTAGGAATGGAGTTCATGAGGAGACATGAAGTACAGAGAGGAGGTGGGAGTAATAAGCAGCAGCACTTGTATGCAGTCTACATTGCCACAGTCTGTCCTGTCCATCCTCTCTGTACTTCATGTCTCCTAATGAACTCCATTCCTACAGAGATTCAGTTGAAGATCTTATCATCTGTATTCAGGATCATAATCCCTGACAAGCAGAGCAGAGAGGAGGATGAGGCAGCTCTTTACCTCAGTGTTCTGAAGTAACTTGTCCTGCTGTGTGATTAGGGCAGGTTCTATGTGTACTAGGACGGCTGCCATTTTATTTCTCCTAATGATTGCTCCCTAGACAAAACAAACCAATATAGCTAATGAAAGATATTTGGGAATATATTTATAATAAAGTAATATTTAGTTATTTTCCTTTTCTTAATTCCTGGAGAACCCCTTTAAGAGTCTGAAAGGCAGATTCTGCCTCTGGAGTCCACTTCTTGGCATCTCCTTCTCTGTGGGCCAGAGACTGGTGCAGTCAAGGTAGAAAAATGCAGGATGAACTGCCTACAATAGTTTGTAAATCCCAGGAATCGTTGGATTGCACGTAAGCCAGATGAATGAGGCCAATTCAGTACATCAATTTCTTGGGAACCATCTGTAGGTCCTGATCAGAAATTATATATTTGAGAAATGGGAGGGAAGGTGTCTCGAAGACACATTTTTCAAATTTTGCGTAGTCTATTCATCCTTAACACAATATAGACATGTTCACTACAGAAGGTCCCTGAAAATATTAAGCGCTAGCTGTACTCACCACTGGCCTCTTCTCTATGGCTGCAGCACTTCCAGGGATAGGGCATCCTGCGCAGAGTGTAAGACAGGAGGAAGGACCTGTGGGAGCGTCAGGCAAGGAGGCAGGGCTTATATGGGGAGCAGTCAGGCATCTGACCTGTGAGGAACTTCCTGCAAAAGTGAGTGAACCATCATGAGAAATGTGCTGGAGCCTGTGCATGAGGGATGATCAGTGTATGAGGGAGGAGGGGGCTGTGTGGAGGATGGGGGTGCTCAGTACATGAGGGAAGATGCTGTGTGGAGGATGGGGGGCTCAGTATATGATGGGAGATGCTGTGTGGAGGATGGGGGTGCTCAGTATATGATGGGACATGCTGTGAGGAAAATGGGGGTGCTTAGTACATAGGGGGAGATGCTGTGTGGAGGATGGGGGTGCTCAGTATATGATGGGACATGCTGTGAGGAGAATGGGGGTGCTCAGTACACGATGGGAGATGCTGTGTGGAGGATGGGGGTGCTCAGTACATGAGGGGAGATGCTGTGTGGAGGATGGGGGTGCTCAGTATATGATGGGAGATGCTGTGTGGAGGATGGGGGTGCTCAGTATATGATGGGACATGCTGTGAGGAGAATGGGGGTGCTCAGTACACGATGGGAGATGCTGTGTGGAGGATGGGGGTGCTCAGTATATGATGGGACATGCTGTGAGGAGAATGGGGGTGCTCAGTACACGATGGGAGATGCTGTGTGGAGGATGGGGGTGCTCATTATATGATGGGAGATGCTGTGAGGAGGATGGGGGTGCTCAGTATATGATGGGACATGCTGTGAGGAGAATGGGGGTGCTCAGTACACGATGGGAGATGCTGTGTGGAGGATGGGGGTGCTCATTATATGATGGGAGATGCTGTGAGGAGGATGGGGGTGCTCAGTATAAGATGGGAGATGCTGTGAGGAGGATGGGGGTGCTCAGTATATGATGGGAGATGCTGTGTGGAGGATGGGGGTGCTCAGTATATGATGGGAGATGCTGTGTGGAGGATGGGGGTGTGCAGTATATGATGGGAGATGCTGTGTGGAGGATGGGGGTTCTCAGTATATGATGGGAGATGCTGTGTGGAGGATGGGGGGGCTCAGTATATGATGGCAGAAGCTGTGAGGAGGATGGGGGTGCTCAGTACATGAGGGGAGATGCTGTGTGGGGGATGGGGGTGCTCAGTATATGATGGGAGATGCTGTGTGGAGGATGGGGGGCTCAGTATATGATGGGAGATGCTGTGTGGAGGATGGGGGTGCTCAGTATATGATGGGAGATGCTGTGTGGAGGATGGGGGTGCTCAGTATATGATGGGAGATGCTGTGAGGAGGATGGGGGTTCTCAGTATATGATGGGAGATGCTGTGAGGAGGATGGGGGTGCTCAGTGTATGTTGGCAGATACTGTGGCGGATGGGGGTGCTCAGTGTATGTTGGCAGATACTGTGGAGGATGGGGGTGCTCAGTGTATGTTGGCAGATACTGTGGAGGATGGGGGTGCTCAGTATATGATGGGAGATGCTGTGTGGAGGATGGGGGTGTGCAGTATATGATGGGAGATGCTGTGTGGAGGATGGGGGTTCTCAGTATATGATGGGAGATGCTGTGTGGAGGATGGGGGGGCTCAGTATATGATGGCAGAAGCTGTGAGGAGGATGGGGGTGCTCAGTACATGAGGGGAGATGCTGTGTGGAGGATGGGGGTGCTCAGTATATGATGGGAGATGCTGTGTGGAGGATGGGGGGCTCAGTATATGATGGGAGATGCTGTGTGGAGGATGGGGGTGCTCAGTATATGATGGGAGATGCTGTGTGGAGGATGGGGGTGCTCAGTATATGATGGGAGATGCTGTGAGGAGGATGGGGGTTCTCAGTATATGATGGGAGATGCTGTGAGGAGGATGGGGGTGCTCAGTGTATGTTGGCAGATACTGTGGCGGATGGGGGTGCTCAGTGTATGTTGGCAGATACTGTGGAGGATGGGGGTGCTCAGTGTATGTTGGCAGATACTGTGGAGGATGGGGGTGCTCAGTGTATGAGGGGAGCAGATACTGTGGAGGATGGGGGTGCTCAGTACATGAGGGGAGATGCTGTGTGGAGGATGGGGGTGCTCAGTATATGATGGGAGATGCTGTGTGGAGGATGGGGGTGCTCAGTATATGATGGAGATGCTGTGAGGAGGATGGGGGTTCTCAGTATATGATGGGAGATGCTGTGAGGAGGATGGGGGTGCTCAGTGTATGTTGGCAGATACTGTGGAGGATGGGGGTGCTCAGTGTATGTTGGCAGATACTGTGGAGGATGGGGGTGCTCAGTGTATGTTGGCAGATACTGTGGAGGATGGGGGTGCTCAGTGTATGAGGGGAGCAGATACTGTGGAGGATGGGGGTGCTCAGTACATGAGGGGAGATGCTGTGTGGAGGATGGGGGTGTTCAGTGTATGAGGGGAACAGATACTGTGGAGGATGGGGGTGCTCAGTGTATGAGGGGAGCAGATACTGTGGAGGATGGGGGTGCTCAGTGTATGAGGGGAGCAGATACTGTGGAGGATGGGGGTGCTCAGTACATGAGGGGAGATGCTGTGTGGAGGATGGGGGTGTTCAGTGTATGAGGGGAACAGATACTGTGGAGGATGAGGGTGCTCAGTACATGAGGGGAGATGCTGTGTGGAGGATGGGGGTGCTCAGTATATGATGGGAGATGCTGTGTGGAGGATGGGGGGGGCTCAGTATATGATGGGAGATGCTGTGTGGAGGATGGGGGTGCTCAGTATATGATGGGAGATGCTTTGTGGAGGATGGGGGTGCTCAGTATATGATGGGAGATGCTGTGAGGAGGATGGGGGTTCTCAGTATATGATGGGAGATGCTGTGAGGAGGATGGGGGTGCTCAGTGTATGTTGGCAGATACTGTGGAGGATGGGGGTGCTCAGTGTATGAGGGGAGCAGATACTGTGGAGGATGGGGGTGCTCAGTACATGAGGGGAGATGCTGTGTGGAGGATGGGGGTGTTCAGTGTATGAGGGGAACAGATACTGTGGAGGATGGGGGTGCTCAGTGTATGAGGGGAGCAGATACTGTGGAGGATGGGGGTGCTCAGTACATGAGGGGAGATGCTCTGTGGAGGATGGGGGTGTTCAGTGTATGAGGGGAACAGATACTGTGGAGGATGGGGGTGCTCAGTGTATGAGGGGAGCAGATACTGTGGAGGATGGGGGTGCTCAGTACATGAGGGGAGATGCTGTGTGGAGGATGGGGGTGCTCAGTATAAGATGGGAGATGCTGTGAGGAGGATGGGGGTGCTCAGTATATGATGGGAGATGCTGTGTGGAGGATGGGGGTGCTCAGTATATGATGGGAGATGCTGTGTGGAGGATGGGGGTGTGCAGTATATGATGGGAGATGCTGTGTGGAGGATGGGGGTTCTCAGTATATGATGGGAGATGCTGTGTGGAGGATGGGGGGGCTCAGTATATGATGGCAGAAGCTGTGAGGAGGATGGGGGTGCTCAGTACATGAGGGGAGATGCTGTGTGGAGGATGGGGGTGCTCAGTATATGATGGGAGATGCTGTGTGGAGGATGGGGGGGCTCAGTATATGATGGGAGATGCTGTGTGGAGGACGGGGGTGCTCAGTATATGATGGGAGATGCTGTGTGGAGGATGGGGGTGCTCAGTATATGATGGGAGATGCTGTGAGGAGGATGGGGGTTCTCAGTATATGATGGGAGATGCTGTGAGGAGGATGGGGGTGCTCAGTGTATGTTGGCAGATACTGTGGAGGATGGGGGTGCTCAGTGTATGTTGGCAGATACTGTGGAGGATGGGGGTGCTCAGTGTATGTTGGCAGATACTGTGGAGGATGGGGGTGCTCAGTGTATGAGGGGAGCAGATACTGTGGAGGATGGGGGTGCTCAGTACATGAGGGGAGATGCTGTGTGGAGGATGGGGGTGCTCAGTATATGATGGGAGATGCTGTGTGGAGGATGGGGGTGCTCAGTATATGATGGGAGATGCTGTGAGGAGGATGGGGGTTCTCAGTATATGATGGGAGATGCTGTGAGGAGGATGGGGGTGCTCAGTGTATGTTGGCAGATACTGTGGAGGATGGGGGTGCTCAGTGTATGTTGGCAGATACTGTGGAGGATGGGGGTGCTCAGTGTATGTTGGCAGATACTGTGGAGGATGGGGGTGCTCAGTGTATGAGGGGAGCAGATACTGTGGAGGATGGGGGTGCTCAGTACATGAGGGGAGATGCTGTGTGGAGGATGGGGGTGTTCAGTGTATGAGGGGAACAGATACTGTGGAGGATGGGGGTGCTCAGTGTATGAGGGGAGCAGATACTGTGGAGGATGGGGGTGCTCAGTACATGAGGGGAGATGCTGTGTGGAGGATGGGGGTGTTCAGTGTATGAGGGGAACAGATACTGTGGAGGATGGGGGTGCTCAGTACATGAGGGGAGATGCTGTGTGGAGGATGGGGGTGCTCAGTATATGATGGGAGATGCTGTGTGGAGGATGGGGGGGGCTCAGTATATGATGGGAGATGCTGTGTGGAGGATGGGGGTGCTCAGTATATGATGGGAGATGCTGTGTGGAGGATGGGGTGCTCAGTATATGATGGGAGATGCTGTGAGGAGGATGGGGGTTCTCAGTATATGATGGGAGATGCTGTGAGGAGGATGGGGGTGCTCAGTGTATGTTGGCAGATACTGTGGAGGATGGGGGTGCTCAGTGTATGAGGGGAGCAGATACTGTGGAGGATGGGGGTGCTCAGTGTATGAGGGGAGCAGATACTGTGGAGGATGGGGGTGCTCAGTACATGAGGGGAGATGCTGTGTGGAGGATGGGGGTGTTCAGTGTATGAGGGGAACAGATACTGTGGAGGATGGGGGTGCTCAGTGTATGAGGGGAGCAGATACTGTGGAGGATGGGGGTGCTCAGTACATGAGGGGAGATGCTGTGTGGAGGATGGGGGTGTTCAGTGTATGAGGAGAACAGATACTGTGGAGGATGGGGGTGCTCAGTGTATGAGGGGAGCAGATACTGTGGAGGATGGGGGTGCTCAGTGTATGAGGGGAGCAGATACTGTGGAGGATGGGGGTGCTCAGTGTATGAGGGGAGCAGATACTGTGGAGGATGGGGGTGATCAGTGTATAAGGGGAGCAGATACTGTGGAGGATGGGGGTGCTCAGTGTATGAGGGGAGCAGATACTGTGGAGGATGGGGGTGATCAGTGTATAAGGGGAGCAGATACTGTGGAGGATGGGGGTGCTCAGTGTATGAGGGGAGCAGATACTGTGGAGGATGGGGGTGCTCAGTGTATGAGGGGAGCAGATACTGTGGAGGATGGGGGTGCTCAGTGTATGAGGGGAGCAGATACTGTGGAGGATGGGGGTGATCAGTGTATAAGGGGAGCAGATACTGTGGAGGATGGGGGTGCTCAGTGTATGAGGGGAGCAGATACTGTGGAGGATGGGGGTGATCAGTGTATAAGGGGAGCAGATACTGTGGAGGATGGGGGTGTTCAGTGTATAAGGGGAGCAGATACTGTGGAGGATGGGGGTGCTCAATGTATGTTGGCAGATACTGTGGTGGCACTAGTGCTTCACTATGTCCTGGCAGCGCAGAGCTCCAGTACAGATTGCACATAGGAGAACACTGACAGGACATTAATTTTTTTTTTTCTAGTCAGAGGGTTGCATTTAGTGTACTAAGGAGGGAGGTTATTGGGGGTGACGGGTTTGAATAAATTTGAGGCCTATATACATTTGTGGGCTGATCTCGCATCTGGATTAATTTTGAGATCTGGTCTGGAGGTCTACATTAATTTTGGGATCTCATGTGGTCTCTGTGTTAAGAAGGGTTTATCCAGCCATGTAAAATTCATTTTTGAAAACTGATTTGAATGTGATAATAAAAGTAGTGCTAGATCCCCTGCCGTACTCCTTCCACTACTTCCCATGTCCTCGCTGGTCTCTGTCCTTCTATGTCCTCCTCCATTGAGACATGAGACCGCTGCAGCCACTTACTGAGAAGTGAGCGGTGGGATCAAAAGTTTCACTACTTTTATTATTTTATCATGTTCTTAGCAGTTTGAAAATAAACTAATGTAGGCGCGTGGGGCAGCAGCGGGCATAGCATTGGTGGACATTACTTGGTGGCAGTGTTATAGGGGGCAGCTATATAGGGGGGTTACGTGCTATAGAGTGTCGGGGTGGACTGCAGAAACAACAAACCAAAGTAAAGGTATAAGCTGAATTCCCTGGTCCCTAATGTGAATTATGTAGCAGACCTCCTCTGCCCTGTGGCATTTATTAATAGTGGCGTCTTTTTACGCGACCCCCTGACCGAAGACGTCTGCACAGGAGCTTCTGGAAACAAACTTAAAAGAAAAGCAAAGTAAAGAAACTGAAATCTGTGGAGACATCGCCTGTAAGTCACTGGGTGTACCTGATTCTTTTAAAATGTGTTTTACTCTTTTTATTACAAAGTAAAGTCACTTTAAACGTGAAGGGGGGGGGGAGGAGGAGGGATCCGGATACCTGCGCCCATGCGAGTGCAGGGGAGCCGAGCGGTACAGTGCTCGTTTCGAGCACGTTCGCGCATCTCTAGTCAACAGTAAAAAAAATGTTGGAAAACTCGTTTAAAGGGGTTAAGCATTGAGGAGAAATGGTGACTGCACTAAAGGTCGATTTAACCTATTTTTCTCCAAAGTGGCAGTGGACTATGCCAAACTCCATAAAGACACCTGCCATGTTGGTAATTCTCTACACTAAAACGCCATACCGTGTGGTTATATGCCAGCATTCCGTTTATTATACCCAAACTGAAGTACTGTAGTACTAGTCCTGAGGAAAAGAACTCCGTTCACACCACACAGCCTCATCCTTCGCCCTCTAATCTCACAATCCCAGCAAACTACAGGAACGCTAGACATGGCTTGTGTCTAGACTAGACATATGACCATGTTCACATCACACTACGATGATCACAAACCGAATGATTACGATCACGTGCTGTGATGACCCAATACCAGCACATTACTGGGCACAGCAGCCAATGAACGATCAGATGTCAGAGGCGCCCCCTCATCCTGGCCAATAACGTGGCAGCTCTGCTAAACATAAACAAACAGCCGCTCCGGCAGTCCCTGCCGGCAAGTGACGTAGCCGAGGGGGGCGTGTCTTTACGTTCGCCAGACCTAGACTTAGCGCCAATAGGAGGAGAGAGACGCAAATGCGCATGCGCAGACGCTTCCACCTCCCAGAGCTGTCCTCAGAACGCTGTTCTGGTCATGGTTGTCCGGGTAACTATGTGCTGAAGTTGGGGCTGACGTCTCCTGGAGGCACAGTACTTACCGTCGTGATGCTAAAGGTAAGGTCTGAGGTGACCGTACTGTGACCTAGGGGCATGTTATCTGAATAGTGCTCAGGAGACTACCTACTTACATCAAGGTCTCCAATTCCGGGCATTTCAACTCCAGTTCTCTGGGGCCTGTTTGGCAGTGAAATGGTTAAAGCACGGACTTGCATGTATTTTGGGAGTGCACCTTAAAGCTGTATTTATGAGCGCAGCTGAAGGGTGTATATTTGGGATCCATACCTCATGGAGCACCTGAAGAGTGTTCATGCGTTTTAATTGGCCTCCTCAAGTAAATGCAGCCGGTGTATGCTGCTTGCTGTATTACACCACTCATGAGGGCCACACATCTATGAGATAAAGAAGATCTCCGCACTGTTGTAATGACGTAAAAACATTTCCATCCATAATGTATTTATACCTGACCACAGTCATCATCCGTACAGAAATGGGCAGTCAGGTTGGGATAATGTTCCCAAATGTCTCCACCCTGGATGGTGAGAACCGCTCCCACTGCACATTGCTGCATGGGGTAAGAAAATGGCAGCCAGTGCCAGGGCAATCTGATCAGGTGGAGGCTTGCTACTGTCAGACTAAGGCCAGACCCACATGAGCGAGCTCAGTGTGAGAAACTCTCTGCGTGTGGCTGTTCTGAACTCTCCTCTGGAAATGCAGTGTGTCCCTGCGAGACCTGAAATCTATTGAATTACACTGACAGAATGCTGTTTGTGTAATAGAAAAGATTCCAGCTCTCGGAGGGACACACAGCATTATAATTCATTGTAATGCCCTGTGATCCTGACCCTGAACGCTCTGGTCTGTGTCTGGCCTCATTCACACAGTAAGTGTTTAGTCAGGGACTGTGAGCCAAAGCCAGAGGTAGTAGCAATCCTTCCATTATACCTGATCTCTTTGGAGGCTCCACTCCATTGTTGGAAATCACTGATCAAACCCTAAGGGGCACATTTATTAAGACCAGCGTTTTAGGCGCCGGTCTTAATAAAGGCCCTGTGCTGGCGGTGGATTCGCCAGCCTCTTCATAACTTCGGCGGATCCTCCGCTAGTTCTCAATGTAAGACAACTTCCTAGCTGCCTTACGTTTAAACCAGGCGTAAAAAATGGTAAATCCGATGGGCCTGCATTCCCGTCCCCTTCCACGCTGTGCCCACAATTTTAGACCTGGCGTGAGCGGGGCAGAGTCGCAGATAACGGCGAAACAAACTGTTGTACCGCCATGTGTGCCTGAAAGACGCCTAATTTAGGTATATTTCAGTATAGTAAATGCCCCCTAACTGTACGAGAGCACCCTTAGGCTTCACAAGGCTGTTTTCAGAACCAATGGAAGTCTGTGGGGATATTTGTGTGGGTTTTTTTTTTTTTTTTTTTTAAATAGCTGGTTAATAGCGGTCACAAAAAAAAAAATAGTACTCTTAATGGCCATTTAGACAGGAGGGCACCTGTCTAATGTCCCTAAAAGTGCCTTTCAGGGTCTAAAAAAAAAAAAAAAACCTTATCCACTTGAATGTGTGGGAACACTCGCTCTGCACTGGACCTGACACTGGGAGCCTTTAAGTGGTTATGGTGAGTATTTTTTTTTGAACCCAGCAAAGCCACATGTGTTACTTGTAGTTTTGCTGCAGATCTCGCCCTTCCATGCTGTGTGTTCCTAAATCTGACAGGTCAGTTTCCACACGGAATGAAAAAACACTGCAGTTTTTCTACATGAGACCTGCAAGTACCGGTGCCTTCTCAAACAGCTGATCAGCAGAGTCCCGGGTGTCAGACCCCCAGCGATCAGATACTGATGACTTATCCAGATAATAGGTCATAAGTCTACAAGTCTCGGAATTAACTATGAACTGCCAACTGATAATGAGAGAGATCAGAAGGAAGTTACCCTTTGTACTCTTCACAGTGTGGGTTTCAGGAGGTGTAGAAAATTCTGCAGACTGTCCGTCCTGAGAAATCTCATCTCCAGCTTATTTTATTTTTTTAAATGTGCACCCCAGACTGGTACCTATGGAAAAATCCAAACTTACCTGCTTCTGGGCTTTCTTCATCTTCTGGAGCCATGGGGTCACTTTGCTGTGGCCAGTCATCGTCTGCAGCAGCACTTGTGACCCTCTGGAAGTTGATAGGTTGGGGACCAGAAAGCTGGTGAGTATGGGTTTTTCTACAGGTAGGTACCGCAGGCAGGGGTGAAAACTAAAAGAAGAAAAAGAGCTGGAAAACTCCTCTACAGAACCATATGTTTGGTCCTCATCCAATCCGCACCTATTCCTCTCCACAGCCCCTGCAAACAATGAGAACGTGTCCTGTTCTTGCCCGTTTTGCAGACAAGGATAGAACATTTCTATTGAAATGAAAAAGAAAGTGTCGGCATGTTCACTGCCAGGATAAGCGATTTGCAGACCGTGCATGAGCCCTTAAGGCAACATGATCTATCAGGAGATCCAGATCTTCTGGTTGCCTGTAGTAGACAGATCTAGGACTGGTTTTCACTGGTGATTTTTCTTATTTTATAGATAAATGCTGTGTACGTAGCAGGTCATTTATGGATCTTGTGTTGGGAGTAAATCCGTACAATTGTGTAAATGGCTCTTGTTACGACACCAGTATCACGGTAGAGCGAGCACTGATCACACATTTGCTTGTAGGTCCACACCTTTCATTACTAGGACATTCCTACGCCGCTCTTCACCTCAGCTCTTGACTTTTCAATGTTCTTTCTGTATTTTCAGACCAGTCGCCATGAAGTGAACATTCCAAGCATTATTCTTACACAAGTAGTGAAACTTTGGTGCTTCCTACGGGCACACTTCATGAGCAAGTCTCTTTCTGTACCATGTTCTGAAGGTGCCAGGTGTATGCTGTAATACACAGAAACACTAAGTTAATGACTGAAGAACATACTCCGTTTATAATGGAGGACTACACCACCAGGACCTATGGAACCGGAGGTCCGGACAGCAGACCATTGTTTGGGGAAACCTCTGCCAGGGTAGGTACTGTTCACCATAGAAGTCTGGTATTGTGAGCTTGTACAAGACATTACATGAGTACGGTGATTTCCGGCTCTGGTATCAGTAGTTTTCTGCATGTTTTATACCATATTCTTTTCTTGGCACAAACTATATGGCTTTCTCAAAGAGAGACCTGTGGTTGGACATGAAGTTTTTGGTAGTTCTTTAAATGGACACTTGCATCAGAATAGGACATTTTATTAAACTCACTATCCATAGAAAACCAAAATTTATTTTCGAATTTTTGGTTATTTTATTTTTTATTTTGTCAGTATTATGCCATCAAAAATGAAATCTAAAATATCTGTTAGTATAATAGTAGACATAGAATTTGGGTTAATATTGACCGCTCTTTTGTGTTTTTGATGGGCCTATATAGAAATGCGTGATGCGTAATTGAGGGCTATTTCTGGTCACAGTGATGGCCTGACAGATAATCATATATAAGTTGTCAATATGTGGAAAACATAAGTGATCCAAAATCTTTTCTTTAGGGCCCTCCCACACGACTGTATGGGCTCCGAGACATACGGTCTGCGAGCGGGCCATATGTCCCAGAGCGGCATAGATCGTGGGCACGGGAGCGCACAGCATCATAGATTACTATGATGCTGTGCACTTCGGGCCGTCCGCAGGACTATTGTCCCGCACTCATATGATCTTATGAGTGCGGGACAATAGTCCCGCGGGCGGCCCGAAGTGCGCTCATGGACCGTATGTCTCGGAGTGCATACGGTCATATGCAAGGGCCCTTAGGGTGGTTTCTTACACAGCCTAAGGCCTCTTTCACACGAGCGAGTTTTCCGCGCGGGTGCAATGCGTGATGTGAACGCATAGCACCCGCACTGAATCCTGACCCATTCATTTCAATGAAAAACGCAGCATGTTCTATATTCTGTGTTTTTCACGCAGCCCTGGTCCCATAGAAGTGAATGGGGCTACAGTGAAAAACGCATTGCATCCTGAAGCAAGTGCGGATACAATGTGTTTTTCACTGATGGTTGCTAAGAGATGTTGTTTGTAAACCTTCAGTTTTTTATCACGCGCGTGAAAAACGCATCAAAACGCATTGCACCTGCGCAGAAAAAACTGAACAACTGAAAGCAATCGCAGACAAAACTGACTGAACTTGCTTGCAAAATGGTGTGAGTTTCCCTGAACGCAACTGGACCTAATCCGTCACTCTCGTGTGAAAGAGGCCTAAGAAAGACTGCTATTCCACTCCTGTTTTGTTTATTTTCTTTTGTTTTTGTTTTCCTTTTCGCCAAAAAAAAACCCCAACGTAACCAGACCTGTGGAGGGAATCATGATTACCTGATCTCCACTCTTGGGTTCTGGTTCCTTCTCACCCTTGGCCTTGATGCAGCTCTCAACATGTGGTTTGATGTATCTATAGCCAGTGGCTGTCCACAATGGTGACACGTCCCCCCATGCGTCATGTCACTGGATCATGTGATGTATGAGGGTACGTCACTGCTGCAGCCAATCATTGGCTGAAGCTGCCACGTGTCCTGAGTGCTGCATTGAGGCCTGGGGGCCAAGGAGACAGAACCCAGTGGTGGGAATCAGTTAAAGGGTTTCTACAGTTTTTAAAAACTGATGATCTATCCTCTGGATAGATCATCAGCATCTGATCGGCGGGGGTCAGACACCCGGGACCCCTGCCGATCAGCTGTTTGAGAAGGCAGCGGTGCTCCAGGAGCGCCGCGGCCTTCTCTGTGTTTACCGCAGGCCCAGTGACGTCACGACTAGTATCACTGGCCTGGGCGGGGCTAAGCTCTGTTCACATGAATGGAGCATAGCCCCGCCCAGGCCAGTGATAGTAGTCGTGACGTCACTGGGCCTGCAGTAAACACAGAGAAGGCCATGTCGGACCCCCGGCAATCAAATGCTGATGATCTATCCAGAGGATAGATCATCAGTTTTTAAAAACTGTAGAACACCTTTAAATATGGTTCCACAACAGGTCTTCCCAAAAAGCCCCCAGGGTTGAACAAATGCATGAAAAACTGCATACGTGAATCCAGTCAGTGAAAGTTATGTTCTTATAAGGCAAAAAAACTTGTGTAAAGGAGACCTAAGGAGGAGTTCTTCTCTTATTAACTGTAGCCAACAGAGAAAAATAAAGCAAATGAATCTTTCCGGTCTATGAGTGGCTTCATTGACGTATTCTTGCTTTTAAGGTTAGGCGCGGTCTTGTCATAAGAGCCCTTATGTTATTGTGAAATCTTTAGTAAGATGAACATTTTGTTTGCCTTGTTGTTTAAATTCCACTTTTAATATCAATCTGAGCTTTTCCTACGTAGAGGATTGGGCAATAATCGTGAAATAATTTTGCTGACCCTTCCTGCAGATCTTGCATCCTGTGTCTGACTATGACCTTTTTCATTCTTGTGACTCTGTCCATGCCATGAGTGGAGATGTGGCTATGGATATATGGTCAGGCTTGTGTATTGAAGCCTGCAAATCGGATCATATACCCAAAATGATTAATATTCTACGTGAAAGCTATAGCGGTAGGAATATCGACTGTCATCCAGCTGGTTGCAATAAAGGATCGATCATGGAGGCTGTTAGAGGGTTATTCTCATCACATACAAGTGATATCTGACTGCCAGGACCCCCACTGGAGGCTTAGAGCAGACTGCAGTGTGGCCCCAGTCATCTAGATGTCAGTCTGTACACCGGTCAGCAGCCCATAGCTTGGTGTGATGTGCGGTTTTCATTCTGTTGTAAATCTGGTTTGGCCCCATGGAATTATCCTCATGTCTTCTACTTTCAGGATAGAATCATCAACCTGATTGTTGGTGGGTTAACGTCCCTGCTGGTCCTGGTAAGTGTGTCAGCACATTGTAGTTCTGTTTGTGGGTAACTGTAGGAATAGTGTCTTATGTAAGCAGTAACCACAGGATCAATCAAAAACATCTGCAAACAGCCAGCAAACCTATTGCATTGGAAAGTGTCAGAGAACGTCACATATGGCAGGACTATTGTACAGTGAATACATCAACTCAGAACCAGTGAGGAGGGGGATATTGCATTTTTTTTTATTTTTTTTTATTTTTTTTTTAATTATATAGATGGTGTTATCCATTACATGGTCACATAAGTTTATTCCTTACTAGAGATGAGCGAGCAGTGCTCGTTACGAGTGTCATACCAAACGATCCGTCCTCATTGACTTACATGCAGATGAGGACGGATCCGCAATGCCTGCGGGCATTTCACACGGGACCCGAGCGTTAGTGCTCGTAACAAGCACTGCTCGCTCATCTCTACTGTATTTTGTGGATTGCATATACATGGACAGTCATGACTGACATAGTATCTCTTCAGCGTCAGACCCTGACCTAATACTTTCTCTCTTCCTCCCACACAGGTAACATTTATCAGTGCTTTCGTTTTTCCTCAGCCGCCTCCAAAGCCAGTGAATGTTTTTTTTGCTGTTTGCATATTCTTATGTTCAATTACTGGTCTCATACTGGTGAGTATTGGACTTTAGACAAAACATTGTTTCATGTTGGCAGAGCTGGCATGTTCTCTTCTTAACCATGTACCTCTCTTCTACCTTGGTGGGGACCCTCTACTGAATGGTTGCTGTATTATTTTAGTTTTTAGCCTAGATCTCAGAACTGATGTTGATGGGAAGTCCATGGACTTTTATACACATTCCATGAATGTTAGCACTGGAGGTACCAGTTCCTGGTCTTCTAACATATGAATGATGCTAGCATTTACTAATACCTGCAGCAACATGCAAAACTGTGTCTTTTAGGCTTTTCTCACACTGGCACTATTTATTTCTGTTATTCTGCTCCTTTATACTGGCCATACACATTAGATAGCTCTTGGCTGACTCCCCATACACATAGAGGTCCATCTCAATAAATTAGAATATGTGTAGATTCATTACTAGAGTTGAGCGAACGTGCTCGGATCCCCTGTGCTCGCATGGGCGCAGCCATCCGAATCCGTCCTCCTCACCCGACTGCAAGTCAGTGGGGACGGATCCGTTTGGTATGACACACTCGTGTTTCATACCAAACGGATCCGCCCCCATTGACTTAGTCAGGTGAGGACGGATCCAGATGCCTGCAGCCATGCGAGCGCAGGGGATCCGAGCACTACAGTGCTCGTTACGAGCATGTTCGCTCAACTCTATTCGTTACATACGGAATGATCTATTTCAAGCGTTTATTTCTTTTAATGTTCATGCGTATGGCTTACAGCTAATGAAAACCCAATAGTCAGAATCTGAAAAAATGTTAATATTCTATAAGACCATTATATAAGCGTGGCATGGAGGCGATCAGCCTGTGGCACTGCAGAGGTGTTATGAAAGCCCAGGTTGCTTTGATAGCAGCCTTCAGCTTGTCTTCATTATTGGGTCTGGTGTCTCTCATCTTCCTCTTGACAATACCCCTAGATTCTCTATGGGGTTAAGATCAGGCGAGTTTGCTGGCCAATCAAGCACAGTGATACTGAGGTTATTAAACCAGGTATTGGTACTTTTCGCAGTGTGGACAGGTGCCAAGTCCTGCTGGAAAATAAAAATTCCATCTCCAAAAAGCTTGTCAGCAGAGGGAAGCATGAAGTGCTCTAAAATTTCCTGGTAGACAGCTGTACTTGATAAAACAGTGGACCAACACCAACAGAAGACCTGGCTCTGTAAATCATGACTGACTGTGGAAACTTCACACTGGACCTCCACTCTTCCTCCAGACTCTGGGACCTTGAGTTCCAAATGAAATGCAAAATTAACTTTCATCTGAAAACAGGACTTTGTTCCATTGAGTAAGTCCAGTTCTTTTTCTCCTTAGCCCGGTTAAGAGGCTTCTGACGTTGTCTCTGGGTCATGAGTAGCTTGACACAAGGAATGAGACAGTTGTAACCCTTGTCCTGGACATGTCTGTGTTTAGTGGCTAGAAGTACCGACTCCAGCCCTAGTCCACTCAATGACTAAGAATGTCTTCTGGACAACTGTCAAGGCAGCAGATTGTGTAGCCTATTAACCCTTTCTACCCCGGAGGTTTTTTCGGTTCTGCATTTTCGTTTTGCGCTCCCTGCCTTCAAACAGCCATAACTCTTTTATTTTTCTGTTCACATAGCTGTATGAGGGCTTGTTTTTTGCGGGACAAGTTGTACTTTCCAACGCCACCATTTAATATTGCATATGGTGTAGTGGGAAGCGGGAAAAAAATTCCAAATGGGGTGAAATTGCAAGAAAACCGCTATTCCGCTACAGTTCTACGGGTTTCTTATTTACAGCGTTCAATGTGCATTAAAACTGACCGGTTACTTTCATTCTACTGGTCAGTACGAATCCGGCAATACCTAATATGTATAGTTTTTCCTGCGTTTAGATGGTGATAAAATAATTAGAAAGTTGCCCTTTTTTTTCCTTGTCATATCTTGACCCCTATAACTTTTTGGTATTTATGTGTACGGAGCTGTATGGGGGCTCATTTTTTGCGGGACGATCTGAAGTTTTTATTGATACCATTCTGGGGTGTGTATGACTTTTTGATCACTTTTTATTTAATTTTTTTTTAGAAAAAAGCGACAAAAAACGGCGAATCGCCATTTGGACGCTTTTTTCCGCCACACAATTCGCCGTATTGGAATTTTTTTTTATATTTTAAAAGTACGGGCGTTTTCGGTCACGGTGATACCCATGATGTCTATATTTATTGTTATTTAGGTATTTATTTTTTACTTATACGGAAAGGGGGGTGATTTGAACTTTTATATCTTTTTTATTTTTTATATATTAACTTTTTTTTTTAATTTTTTGGTGATTATTTTAAAGCTCAAATATGAGCTGATATATTGTGTTTTGTTTTTTTTCTTTATGAGCAATCATGGATTTACTAGATGCAGTTAAATCCATGAATTGGTCATTTTTTATCCTGGCCTGCCATCTAGTGGCCAGAATAAGAATTGCAGTTTGAAAACTGTAATCCTCACCAGCGAGGATTACAGTTTTCATATGGTGTACAGAACCCGTAGGCTTCCGGGTTCAGACGCATCCTGATGCTGTGATCACGTGTGATCACAGCATTAGAAGGCCCAGGAAGTCGCCGCTGACAGAGGTAAGAAGCGGCAAGTCTCTGCTGTTAGAAACAGCAGAGACTTGCCGGCCATGATGCCCGCCGCACCCGCACATGTACGGCGCCGGTTGGGAAGGGGTTAAACATGTATTGTGTTGATTAGCTGATTAGAGTGTGAACAATATTCTAATTTTGGGAGATACTGACTTTTGGGTTTTCATTCACTGTAAGCCATAATCATTAACATTAAAAGAAATAAACACTTGAAATAGATCACTCTTTGTGTAATTTATATAATATCATTATCATTTTTTGAATTGAATTACTGAAAAGAATTAAGTTTTCGGTGATACTCTAATTTATTGAGCTGCACCTGTATATTCTCAGCCAAACGTGCATGTGTTCTGAATAGGGAGGGGAGGTTAAGCCATTTGTAGGCACAGATGGATGACTTAGCTCTGAGAACAAAATGATTGGGCACATTAAAATCTGTCTGATCTTTCTTTCCCCAGAATTCTGCCACCATAGTAGAGTCAGGATGCCACCATACCCATACAATGTGTATTAAATTCTATTATTGTTTGCATAGCAAGCAGACAGGGAATCATAGCCACAATGCTTGCCCTAATGATTTTCTTACAGGTTCCATTAATTTTAATACATTATTTCTGAAAACTCCTTCTGCTGTACTTGAAAAATTACTTAAAGGGATTGTGGTGTCAGGATTTTGATGACCTATCCTCCCGATAAGTCATGTATATCAGATTGGTGGGAGTCTGACTTCCAGCACTCCCTCCCATCAGCTGGTTGAAGAGCACCTATGTGTGCTGCCTTCTCTTCAGTGTTTACCTGCGTGCTATCTCCCTTGTAGCATCGGTGCAGTGTAATTCACTGCACCACCAGTAAACGTTGAAGAGGACCCAGCGCTTGTTCAAGCGTCATGGCCTCTTCAACCAGGCCGGGAGTCGGACCCCTATCAATCACATGTTGATGACGTAAACTGAGATTAGTATCCAAAGATGTAGAAGCAGCACTGCATTACCTTTTAATTAGGCTAAACGTCCTTTTGTGTAACAATCCTCAGACCGGATCAGTGGGTGCTCTCAGTTTCAGGCCCTGGCTCATAGGTCCCGCATGGATACTTGTAAAGAGATCCGCAGCACTCCAAGTAGTTTCAATGGAAGGTGTATTTATTCAGCCATCACATCATAGCGACGTTTCGGCTTCAGAGCCCAAACGCTGCTATGATGTGATGCCTGAAACTACTTGGAGTGCTGCGGATCTCTTTACAAGTTAAACTGAGATTAAGTCATCAATATCTTGACCCTTTTAATTACGTTGTATTCTGCACAGTAGATTACATGTAAGGTTGGGTTCACATGGAGTATTTTTGGCGAGGATTCCACACCAAAAAACGCATGCAAAACTCCCCCCCCCCCCCCCCCCCCCCCCCCCCCGCCCTTACCCATACTGTGCTGTTTTTGTTTTTGCCACATTCGGTTTTAAAAACCACACCATGGAAAAAAGTGTTCATTCTTGATGCGGTTTTTGCACGGAATCCGTGTCCAGAATTCCATGGCCTGGAATGAAAATCATTGAAAAAAACTGCGTTACAAAACACATCAAGAAAAAAAAAAGCAAACAGATGGGAAGTCCTCATCAGGTGTTTTTTCCTCGCTGAAAATACTCCATGTGAACCATGAGTTTTGGCTTGGGTTTTGTAACACTAAATGTGTTCCTTTTTACAGATTTTTTGGTACCGGCAAGGAGACCTGGAACCCAAGTTTAGGAATCTGATTTACTATATATTATTTTCTATAGTCATGTTATGTATATGTGCCAACCTATACTTTCATGATGTGGGGAAATGAAGCATGGGGAAGAGGCAGCCAATTCTTAGGACGCATGTTTTACTGCAATGCCACAGAGAAGACACAAGGTGGAAGAGACATTTTGTTTTCCTATCCCTTTTAAAAGGGAGACCTACTGCCATAAGACTTTTTTTTTTTTTAAAACCATTGTTGCACTTACAGATCTGGGAATGCCACTGACGGCTCCTTCTTTGTGTTTTTTAAGTTCAGAGGAGCACAAACTAAGAAAAGACCAGGAATGTAGAATGTTAAATATCCTTTATTTTCCTTAAATATAATACAGTTTTGTTTTACTATGCAACAGACGTCAGTAAGTCCTGTCACAAGACCAAAATTGTAATATTAGAAAGTGACATTTTGAAGATGTGGATTTAAATAAATAATTTACATGCCTGTCTGTTCACATTTTTTTTTTTTATAAACTAAAAGGCATTGAGAACTATATGAATTGTGCTCAAGACTGAAGCTAGACACCAGCCGCACAATGATTCTGGCCAAGAAAGTGACCATGAGTCAAATAATGTTTGTACCACAGTAGAAGACAATGTAAATCATGCCCCTCTTGTATGCATGTTGTCCTCTCGTGGAAGGGTTGAGAGCGATACTGAACACTGTAAAACAAGACTAGCCATCAAACCTAGGTCTACATGGTAAGGGGGGAAATTTCAGCTGCACCATAACCTATATGCACTACAGTAGCAAGGTTAGAAGCAAGTTTCATAACTCAATACAATTTCTTCTCCTCTGGCCTATGCAACTACTGTGTAGGTTATTTCAGAAAAATGTCATAACTCAAAAGTAATGAAGTCTGACTGTACATCACAAATGTCATTGTAGTGATGCGCTAAAGAATGTTGTATTTCACTTCTTGCAGAAGAACCAAGGGCTAATGTATTAAACTCAGTGAGTGCCCCTTTCTTGTCACGTTACCACTGCACTGGAACAAATGAGACATGAATGACCTTGATACAAGCGTCCCTATGTTTCAAGTCCTAATTCTGTTTTCTGCAGCATTTAACAAGGGTTTTTTCACCACAAACATTAAGGCATATTGATGTATGGTTTAATGGGGGAACTGCTTGGACACCAACTGACCCCTGAATGAAGGGCCTGTTTACAGAAGAGAGGTGGAAGCACGTGTGCGGTCACTAGATTATACTGTGGGATACTTATAGGTATTAAGATTGGCAAGACAAAAAATAGTAACACATATTTTATAAAGTTGCCTGGCATTGGGCAGATGTAGTACCACTAGGCTAGGTTCACACACTGCTGATTATCTCAGCAGTGTATGTTATTAATAATCACAATACAGTGGGGAGATCCACATTTCTCTTCTGCAGGTTCTACCTAATTTATCATTAATTGTACTGTGTGCAGACCCCAAGGGTAGAGGGTTTGCTTTAAAAAAAAAAAAAAAAAAAAAAAAAGGCTTGAATGGTATAAAACAATTTGTAATACTTACTTTACCAATACCCCCATCATCCCCATTCCAACACTAGTCTCTACTTCCTGTTATTTCTTGACAGGAAATAAATGCTCAGCCAATCACTGGTCCCTTCTTGTAGGTCAAGGGGGCCTGGAAAATATCAGAGTGGGACTGGCGGGGGATTGGTATTATGTACACCATTCTGAGCCTTTTAATAAAAGTGAAGTGGCTGACGTCATCTACCTACTCATGTAACAGTTTGTTCTATATCTGGGTCAGCGATGATGGATTGATTTCTATGCGTTTTTAGCTTTCATTTTGTACAGTAAATGCTCCTCATGAAAACACATAAGGCAACGAGGCTTATTGTGGACAATGAAGGTCCATTTTCTTTTTAAATACTGTAATAACCTCCATATATAGCAGGTATGTACATTAGCACCATTTATATCACCTTGGTTATCCTTTACAGCCCCGAGGAATGGGCACTATTTGGATCTAAGGGCTGTCATTAACATGTTATTTCCATCCAGTCAGCCTACAGATTTGACTGTATTATATGGAACATTATGACAAACCTATGGCTGTGATTTGGTGTTTGCTTAAAAGTCACCCCCCCCCCCATTTATGTACTGTACTTCAATTACCGCTTTCATCTGTAAACAGAAAACCATCCCTGTAACCTATGTCCAGCTCCACCTACAAGTAAAAAAAGTAAGGATAATGGTTAATATTGCTTCTGGCCCGAAGCTCCATGTCGTTTGTCCTCCTGCATGGTCTGGGAAAGTCTGGTATTAGTGTTCTGGAGAGTTCCTTTAGTGTGAGGTCCTTGTACAGAATTTCTTGATACGTTATACTTGGATCCATACTGAGAAACCGTGATTTTTATAAAGAACTGGAATGTTATGTTTGCCAGATACAGACTGGTTTCCAATTAACCAAAATAAGGGTGAGAGAAGAGGACACTGGAAAGCTGGAATTCAAGACTGACTAAAGAAGCTGGTGATAATATAGTGCAAATTTTGCTGTGGTAAAATAACACATTTGGTGCCATAGCAAACTGTAGCGACGAGAACATGTAGGCGCGAGGGTGGAATAGGTGTGGCACGTCTAAGCCGCCTGCTAGGAATGCAATTCAAAGAATGTGTCATAAGTCTTCAATGTCTTTTGAGTCATCAGAATCTGGTCCGTCTATTGATGAGTCCATTTGGTGAATTCTGTCCCTGTGGTGCTGCAAAATTGGATCTAATGAAAGAGAGAAAACAAACAGAACAGTTGTTAAAGGGGTTGTCCAATGTATTTGTGTGTTCTTTGTATGCTTCTAACTAACCCAATGTAAGGAGTTTTCAGTTCACTTCATCTCCAGCCGCCCTGTTCTCCTAGTTAGCTGAGCGTCACATAACCTGTGATGTCAGGTTCTTTCTCTGCTCTGATGACGTTCCGTGCACAAGCCTGTGGGAGCAGGAAGAGCAGGGTCTGCCTCTGTGCACAGAACATCACTTTGAAGGCTGTGCTGGTTGGAGCGATAAGCTATGCCCCCTGCACTGCCTGATTTGCTGGCAACGCCCCCTGCACTACCCGGTCTGCCGATTGAGCATTTGCCCTGTGTCTCCTCTCCCACTGGATTCTTCAGGAAAGCTTAACCCCTTCTACCATCAGCAGCACAGACTCGGGGTTGAAGGATGTGCCTCAGGTACTGAGCAGCTGCAGGGTTTCCTTTTCTCCAGACAGTGAAGAGACAAATGCTGTGCACAGGATCTTCACTCCCTCCTCATCCTGCAAATACAGAGCGGACAAAGAATCTAGGAATTCTCTCTTCTGTACTCTTCTGCTAGCTGTGAGGAAGTGTCTGCAGAGCATTGCACAGGAACAGGTAGGAGGAAGATCCTGTGTGTATCAGCAGTGTCATTGTACTGTACAGGTGGGACTTGTAGTCCCACACATCTAACATCAGTATCCCAGCAGTCAGGGCAGCAATTTTATTCACTCCCTTTGCAGAGTAGGGGGAGGGAGGCAGTCTTTGTTGACACACACGGATATTCATTAGGAAAACCTCAGAGTTTGTTGTAACATGTCCCCACAGCTCTGCAATTGCATGTCAACAATGGGGGCAGAACAGAACTAGGTACATGAGTAAAAAGAACTTATTTTGCCTAAAACTTGCTTAGCTTATGTATATTTTGCTGACCATCAGATTTTTTTTACATAACTCTGACAACCCCTTTAACATATCTAATACTTACAAAGTGTAAAATGCTCGAAGAACAGGTAACTTGTAAGGGCCTATTAGACTAAACAATAATCCTCTGAATTTGAGAAATTATTATTGCATGTAATAGCATGCAGTGACTAAACGACAAGCGTTAAATTATTCATCATTTAACTGCATTAGGCTACTTTCACACTAGCGTTTTTAAATTACGGTATTGAGTTCCGTCATAGGGGCTCAATACTGGAAAAAAAACGCTTCAGTTTTGTCCCCATTCATTGTCAATGGGGACAAAACTGAACTGAAGACAACGGAATGCTCCTGAAAGCATTCCGTTCAGTCTTCAGACCGGAGAACAAACCGCAGCATGCTGCGGTTTGCTCTCCGGTCCAGGCATCCGCACCAAGACGGATCCGGAATGACCCCCAATGCAAGTCAATGGGGACGGATCCGTTTGGTGTGACACACCAGTAATCCGGATCTGTCCTCCATTGACTTGCAATGGGGGGTCATTCCGGATCCGGCTACAGAGAAACATACATACATACATACATACATACATACTCCAGCCAGGGACGCCGGCAGCATGTCTTCACGCGCCTCCTGCGCGCAGGTATGGGCGCAGTGGGGAATCGTCATCACTGCGCGCAGGAGGCGCGTGAAGACGTGCTGCCGGCGTCCCGGGCTCGAGTATGTAAGTATTTGTGTGTATGTGTGTGTATGTATGTTCTCTGTGTATGTGTCAACATGTGTGGGGCTGGAGCGCTGCTCCGGCTCCACACGTGTCAGCGGCAGTACCCCTAAAGGGTGCCGGATCCGTGCTGCCGCTAGTGTGAAAGTAGCCTAAGGCTACTTTCACAAAAACGCTTCAGTTACTGATAATACAACCATCTGCATCCGTTATGGACGGAGCCGGTTGTATTATCTCTAAAGGGTTTCTGTCATCAGGAACATGGTCATTAAACTGTCTGATTTTAGACATGTCCTAAGGGCAGCTGAAGCTAACAGTGTCCCTTCTTTCTATGTGCCTCTGTTTTTGTGAAAAATGAACATTTATGCAAATGAACCTCTAGGAGCAATGGGTGTGTTGCGCCTACTTCTAGAGGCTCCGTTCTCCCTCCTTGGGCAACACCCTCATCATGTTAATTGACGGGGCCAGACAGGATGATGTGAACACTGCCTGGCCCTGTCAATCAACATGATAAGGGTGCAGCCAGAAAAGGGTGCCCTAGAGGCTCATTTGCATAAAATAAATTCATTTTTCACAAAACCGGAGGCACATTAGAAAGAAGGGACAAAGACTGTTAGCGTCAGCTGACATTAGGACACCCCATATGTGGTAAACTGCTGTGGGGGCACATGGCAGGACTCAGAACAGAAGGAGCGCCATATGGATTTTGCAGCACAGATTTTGATGGATTGGTTTGCGGGAGCCATTGACTTTTATTTTTTTGAGTTATTGTCTTATGTGGGGGGCTCCTTTTTTGTGGGATGAGGTGACGTTTTCATTGGTACCATTTTGGGGTACATAGGACTTTTTGATCGCTTGGTATTACACTTTTTGTGAGTCAAGGTGAAAAAAATAGCTGTTTTGACATAGTTTTTTTAAAAATTTTTTTTACAGAATTCACCCGAAGGGGCAAATCATGTGATATATTTATAGAGCAGGTTGTTACGGGCACGGCAATACCCAATATGTCTACCATTTTTATTTTTGTTAAGTTTTACACAGTAAATGAATTTTTGAACAGATTAAAAAAAATTTTTTTGTGTTGCCATATTTTTTTTTATTTTTTGGGCGATTGTCTTAGGTAGGGTCTAATTTTTTGCGGGACGAGATGACTGTTTGATTGGTACCATTTTGGGATTAATACGTCTTTTTGATCGCTTGGTATTACACTTTTTGTGAGGCAAGGTGATCAGAAAATGGCTTTTTTTGCACTGTTTTTATTTTTTATGGCGTTTACCTAGCGGGGTGGATCATGTGATATTTTTATAGAGCCGGTCGATATGGACGTGGCGATACCTAATATGCCTACTTTTCTTTTTTTCCCTATTTTTTTTAAATTTTATTTTGGGAAAATGACACTTTTTTTTTTTACTTGAAACTTTTATTTTTTTTGTAAAACTTTATTTTTTTAACTTCTTTTTTTCACTTTATTTTTTGTCCCAGTCTGGGACTTCAACTTTTGGGGGTCTGATCCCCTGCCCAATTAAACCAGGTATTGGTATGGGTTCTCCCTGTAGGTTGTGCACCTTTTTCTACCACCCTTTTTCCTTCCACTCAACTTTCCATTAATATGCTTTGATCCAGCACTCTGTGAATAGCCAGCTTCTATAGCAATGACCTTTTGTGGCTTACCCTCCTTGTAGAGTATGTCAATGACAGCCTTCTGGACATCTGTCAAGTCAGCAGTCTTCCCCATCATTGTGTCGCCTACTGAACCAGACTAAGGGACCTTTTTAAAAGCTTAGAAAGCCTTTGCAGGTGTTTTGGGTTAATTATTCTAATTTTCTGAGATAATGACTTTTGGGTTTTCCTTGGCTGTAAGCCATAATCATCAACATTAACAGAAATAAACACTTGAAAAAGTTCACTCTGTTTGTAATGACTCTATATAATATCACTTTTTGATCTGAATTACTGAAAAAAAATTTTTTGATGATATTCTAATTTATTGAGGTGCACTTGTATGTGCTCAAAAGTGTATAAATCTTAACATTCAGAGAGCGATAATAAAGCTGCATGAAAGGCTACACAGCGTCTTTGGATGCGACAAACCTCACATGGCAAAGATCTCAGCCTATCACATTGCACCTAGTGGAAGTGAACAAGGTTGCGTTGTGACCCAACAGTAGCAAAAAGTCCAGGAGGTTTGGATCTCTTGCGGTTACCACGGTTTAGCTTCCTTGTAACTTGGCACGGCTACTACAAAGTAGATAGAGCTTTCTGCTTCTGGCTCCATTCTCTCTTTTAGTTCTGTTGCCATCAGCTGCTGCAGACAGTTAAAGAAGAACTCCTGCACCTTTCTGACCTGTTAGAAAGGTGCATGATGTAATCTGTAGTGAATGCAATCTTCTCATCAGAGACTGTATTTATGAGTTATCTCCTCTCTTCTAATTGTAGCTGGGTCATGTGACCAACTCCCTGACCCCAGACAGGAAGCCAGTTACTGCTCTATTCATTCCTATGAGACTGAAAGTGAGGCTCCCATAGGAATACATAGAAAATTAGACTTCCTGTCCACACATAAGATGCTGTGTGAGTTGGTGGGTCTGATTGCTGGTCACATGACACAGATGAGAAATATCAGGGAGATATAACTCAAAAATACACTGGTAAGTATGCTTCCGTTTGGGGGTCTGGCCATAAGAGAATTTGCTAACCCCCCTCCTAAAAGATGGTCAACCGCTTTAAGGTAAAAATGGTAACATGGCTACTGTTCCTTATGAAAAAAAATAGTTGCATGCATCTGAAAGTAGCTCCAGACTCATTTAGATAGTCATAGTGCGGCCCCAAGTCCCAACCCAAACTAACAACATCATCAGGATCTATTAAGCTTTTAGATCATGGTATTAGACCCACATTTGGGCCAGGACTTAAATGCGAATTAGGGGTAAGGTCATTGGGCAGTCCGGATGAGCATCAAACACTGACTATTACAGGGGGACAGGTAAAAAGAGGCATATAAACTAAGAAGCTGTCATATATTAAAGAGGACCTTTCACCGCTCCTGACATGCCTGTTTTAATAGCTTCGTGCATTCCCCATGTAATAACAATTCTGGAACATCTATTCTTATGGCTCTATGTTGTGCCATTCCTTTATTATTTGCACTAGAAGTTATGAATGAATTGCTATTTGCCTTCAGTAAGGGAACAGAGGGGAGGTAACCAGTTGGAGGCGTGTACCTGCACAGACTGACTCTATCCAATCAGTGCTGCCATGTTCAGACTGTGCAGGTACACACCCCCAACAGGTTACCTCCCCTCTGTTCCCTTACTGAAGGTAAATAGCAATTCATTCATAACTTTTAGTGCAAATAATAAAGGAATGGCACAACATAGAGCCATAAGAATAGATGTTCCAGACTTGTTATTACATGGGGAATGCATGAAGCTATTAAAACAGGCATTTCAGGAGTGGTGACAGGTCCTCTTTAAGAAGGAAAGGCAGCTCCTTCAAATCTACACTTCATTATCTATAAGCAAAGGTAAGTGAAGCACTACCTGCAAGCGTGGTAAGCGGGAGCACTGATTCTGCATCAATATCATCCGATTGTATGTAACCGTGGCACGATGGCACAATCAACACTGTTCCTTCAATAGTGGGCTGATCAATGTGTTCTTCAAGGGCAGAAGGCCTGAGATCCTATATCAATAGAAAAAAGCTGATTATATGAAATAGTTGTGTGCGTGAAAAATGTGAAGTTTAATGCTTGGAAAATATCACTTCAAACAGAATAATAAAAGTTTATTTCGGTTGGACTATGCTTTTGTGTTAGAAGGATCTCCATACCAGAAGATGATATGGGACCTTCAGCAATCGGCTATAATTTGCAGCCAAGAAGGGTTTGGGTCGCTTGTAGTATACATTAAGTATTACAGTATCCATTAAACTGTCCATGTCTTGCATGGACGTGCTGTGCCCTGCCCTCTAGGGGTACTCTCTGGTTACTACATGAGGCTCATCCACTTTGCTGCTGCTGTAAATGCTGCAGATTTTCTGCACACAGTTCCACTGCGGAGAGTCTGCAGCATTTTCTCCATGTGTGGTTGTACCCCAACAGTTTTTTGTCTGCAGTAGTTAAAAGCTCATTGATAGATAATAAAAAGATCACTCTCCTTCAAGCTGTTACAGTTACACTCAAAATTTTCCAATTTTTTAATCTACAGAATTTTTCTGTCAGAAAAACGGCAGAAAAAAATTGAAAAGAATTCCTTGAGAATATCCTTACTTTGACGTAGTTATCTGTTAAGTCAATATGACTGTCATCTGTCTTTATGTCTTCACTTGACATGTCCTCTGTGTTTGGTCCAGGATGATGTACGAGTTTCATATTCTCCATATTTATGGACTGCTCAGTGCAATATAAAGAGTCCTGGCTGACACTTATGTCCGTATTGTGCATCTCCTGGGGAAGACAGTCTGCTTTCAGAGATCTTGAAGAACTGTGTAAGTCATTTTGCTGCAAGTGAGAATCAACAGAAAGCTCAGTCTGAGCAAGGGTGGAGGAGATGTCATCAGAAGCCAAGGTGCGAATTATAATCCCTGGTGTATGACAGTGGACTGTGACGTTATCACTTGCATTTAGGAGGTTTTCAGGCTGTGAACAGATACAAGAAGTTTACGTTGCACTTCAGCTTGCAGAGATTATAAAAACATCCAAAAAACCTTTACTGTCTTGCTTTTATGCCTTTCTTGAACAAACATTGGCATTAGCATACAGCATTAGTAAATCTGGGCCAGAGTTTTTTTTATCTCTCTCCCACACTATGGAGCCACGGATATACTGATAAAGTACCACTGGTGCTAAGGCTACTTTCACACTAGCGTTTTAAAATTCCGGTATTGATTTCCGTCATAGGGGCTCAATACCGGAATAAAACGCTTCAGTTTTGTCCCCATTCATTGTCAATGGGGACAAAACTGAACTGAAGACAACGGAATGCTCCTGAAAGCATTCCGTTCCGTCTTCAGACCGGAGAACAAACCGCAGCATGCGGTGCAGGCATCTTCACCAAGTCGGATCCGGAATGACCCCCAACGCAAGTCAATGGGGGTGGATCCGTCTGGTGTGACCACAATGGTAACCGGCTCCGCCCTCCATTGACTTTCAATGGAGTTCATGACGAATCCGGCTACACATGCACACATACAGACAAAGACATACACATAAACATAAACATACACAGACATATATACATACAAATACACATACATACTTACATGCTCCCCGGCAGGTCTTCAGAGCGTCAGAGGGACAGGACGGCGCACACAGGTGATGATTCCACCAGGCGCCCAGCAGAGGGCGCTGTGGGGAATCGTCACCTGTGTGAGCCGTCCTGTTCCTCCGTCACTCTGAAGACCTGCCGGGAGCATGTAAGTATGTATGTGTGTTTGTCTGTGTATATATGTGTGTGTGTGTGTGTCTGTGTGTATGTATGTACTGTGTGACATGTGTGGGGCCGGAGCGCGGTTCCGGCTCCACACATGTCGCTGCGGCAGTCCTGATCCGGCAGCACCCTTCACCTGCCGGATCAGGCCTGCCGCTAGTGTGAAAGTAGCCTAACAGAAGAGACCGTATAGTCCACATAAAAATGTGGGAAGCATTTTACTTCTATGCATATCTATGTTATCACTGCTTGAAGTTGCAGTCCCAAAGCCAGATGTCTCTGTGCTGTGGCATCTCTCAACTCTGTCACGGAGACATTGGGAAGATACATAAAAACTAGTGCAAGGGGAATGTGAAAGTGTTACATATTGCAGCCAAGAAGATCCCACCACTTTCTCCTGTATCCGGTTTATATACATCTCCCTCCCCTGCGTGATTTTAACTATAACATCTATATGCACAACCTAGATGGCTTATGTGTATATATGTCTGCTTTGCCCACTGATGTAAAAGAAAGACTGTAGCATGCGTGCATCACTTGTTTATCGAGTTCCCCATAGTGGGAGTAAAACTGGCCATACACTTTAGATAGCTGACGACCACCCACACACAAGTGCACACTTGGTTAAGCCCAGCATACCTGTGTTCATGTGGAGAGCAATAAGCCACTGCAAAACACAATCTCACATGAAAACAAAGGATCGGGCATGTTGGATTTCATCTGCCATTGGGAGAGTCAACGCACCCCTTTAACAGTGCTCGGGCAGCAACAGTCTGCTTTAGCTGCTCATATCCCTGGACTGGTAAAAGGTAGAGATATGTCTTGTTTGAAAGCTGACATTCCAAGCTTTCAAACAATACCAGAATCACAGCATTATCTTCACTACATCCGAAGATATCAAGGTGGCAGTGAATGAAAATGAAAGTGAAAGTAAATGCAGATTTTACAGTGTTAATTCCCAACTCAATTTCTTACTGTTATATCTCTTGCTGATGTTGAGATAATGCCTGAACTACCAGCTTTCAAACAAGACCAGACCCATATCTCTCTGCTACTAATCCGGAGATATGATGATGACAATAGATGGCATTCTAGTCCGACCAAAATCAACAGGTTTGGCTAACATCCGTCTAATGTATATGCCCGCCTTAAGAAACACATGTCTTAAAGGTTTGCACCTTCAATCTACTCCAACAGAAATTTTACATAACATAGCTACATTTCCTTCCGTGTTTCTAATCTATATAATAATGGCTTCCATACCTCCCCAAGCCAATCCCATTCATTCTCTCTAACACACATTCTGAAAATTTAACAAAAATGCTACAACCTGAAAAGCAACACTCATAGGCCCTGATTTATCATACCTTCACTTCAGAATTCTGGTGTCGAAAAGTCACAAAAATAGGGCTTTTGTGACTTTTTGCACTTTAATAATTTAAGCAATTGTGCAAAATCTTGCAACTTTTCGCAAGTTTGCGACTTTTTGCATTTGTACACCACTTATTTGAGTTTTGTAATGTAGGTGGAAAAGTGGGTCTCACCCCAGGAGGAGGGTGGAGGAGGAAAACTACAGTAGCTTCTCTAGACAAAAGTAAGTGTTAGGTTTAAGGATAAGACAAGTTTATTAAGCGACATGAGACATTTGATAAATGTGGCATAAAGTACTCCAACACAGACTGAAGCAAAACTGACTTCAAATATTGCCCTCATGATACGTTCCCTCTGTAATGTTTATCTCATACCATACCAGTTTACACTCTACCATGAAGTCTCATTATAAAATATACGTGGTCAGTACGTATGCTCTTACTCACAGATAAGGCATGCACAATAATCTGCTCTGGTGATGCTGGGGAGGTGTTTGAGGTCAGGGTCACACCTTGGTTTGATGTCAGCGTTAATGGAAGACTTTGGCTAGAACTTGTCTGTAGGATGAAGGTGCCTGAGGTACCACTGGGCTGTAAATAAAAGGACTTGGGGAGAGATAAAGAGTGGTCAATTGAAAGGAGATGACTGGTATAATGTTTTCTTTCTTAAAGATGCACTCCCACAAAAAATGTATTCTCTGACCTGTTAGAAAGGTGGATAATGTAATCTGTAGTGAAGGTAATTTTCTTATCAGTTTAAATAATAATTTGTGGATGAGCACACTCCACCTGTATTGTAGGAGTATAATTATAAAATGGGTCTCTCCTATGTATAGATAGTAGAGTATAGAACGATATAAGTATGGATATAAAAGCAGTAAAAGTATAAATAAATCAATATTTAATATATTACATAAATTAATTTACATAAATTAAATATTGATTTATTTATACTTTTACTGCTTTTATATCCATACTTATATCGTTCTATACTCTACTATCTATACATAGGAGAGACCCATTTTATAATTATACTCCTACAATACAGGTGGAGTGTGCTCATCCACAAATTATTATTTAAACTTTCTGTGTTCCTTTGAATACAAACGGTCTGTGGGTACAGCCTGGATTTGAGCACCTCATTCCACTGATTTCTGGAGGTGAGCTACTCACACTCATTCAATTTTCTTATCAGTGACTGTATTTATAACCTCCCTTCTGATCCTCAGCTATGGCATGTGACCAGCACTCTGAGTCTCCAGCTAAGGCTACTTTCACACTTGCGTTGTGGTTTTCCGGTATTGAGATCCGGCAGAGGATCACAATACCGGAAAAAGACGGTTCCTTTTTATTCCCATGTATTCTGAATGGAAAGAGATCCGTTCAGGATGCATCAGGATGTCTTCAGTTCCAGCAGCTTTCAGTTTTGTGACCGGACACAAAACCGCAGCAAGCTGTAATTTTGTGTCAGTTCATAAAAGCAGAGAAAAAACGGATCCGGCACGAAAACCAATGTAAGTCAATGGTGACTAAAAACCAGATCAGTCACCCATTGACTTTCAATGTATTTAGTGCCTGATCCGTTTTTTTCAGTTTTGATATCACACAACCACATCCTAACTGAATGGATGCCTCCTGATGTGCAAAATCAAAACGGATCCGTTTAATTCCGGTATTGAGATCCTCTGCCGGATCTCAGTACCGGAATGAACAACGCAAGTGTGAAAGTAGCCTAACACAACAGTTTCTCTATATATTCATACATGGCAATATCAGTCAATTAGGAATGAATAGAGTAGGAAATGACTTTCTGTCCTGTGTCAGTTGGAAATCAGAGTGTTGGTCACATGACACAGCTGAGGATCAGAAGGAAGGTTATAACTCACGCATACAGTCAATGGTAAGAAGATTACCTTCACTACAGATTACATAATGTACCTTTCTTATAGGTCAGAGAATAACAGTTTTTTTGGGAGTGCTTATTTAAAGGGAAACTGTCACCAGGATATTGGACTATTATCTGCATTACTACATGAGTAGTAGTGTAGATAAGGAGTCCAGATCACTATTTTTGAGTGCTGACAGTGGGAGAACAGGGGGCATTAGGAAAAAAAATAGTGATCTGGACTCCTTATCTGTAGTACTACTCATATATTAATGCAGATAATAGTCCAAAATTGGGGTGACAGATTCCCTTTAAAGAAGCACTTCCACAAAAAAAATGTATTTGTGTTTTAATTTTTATTTTTTTAATGTATTCATCCATTCACTTACTGGTAGGATCTCAAATGTCTGCAGTGTTCGTGAAGACAGAGTGTCTGGGTCAGCATTAGGAGAGGAGGATTCAGGTGAGGCTATAATGAAGCAATAAAAATGAATGTGATAAGTGTAAAACTTGGTGTTAATGTCAAGTTATTTCACTCGGTGCACTGATGAGCAAGAGGTTAAAAAGCAACATGGCCACACTCTCTCTAGTTATTACCTAAACTGGCCAAAACAGATGAATTGTACCAAATATGGTTTGGACATCCTTGGTTGACATATATCTTCAGAAAATGTATGTTCTAGTTCTGTGTCATCAGAGAAAAACCTGACACTGAACTAGTTGTAACCTTTATGTGGTCCAATCCCCCATCTTCTCAGGCGGGTAGATATATATTTTAGATATATATATATATATATATACATATATATTTCATATATTCTATATATATCTGGAGGCCAGACAGAGTGTTGCATTCATGAATTGAATTATCTTGCTAAGGTTGGAGTGGAGAAATCAGTCACCATTGGGTCAAAATAACTCCTGCTGTTTTCTCATTATGGCGTTTTCCTACTAATAAACATTTAAGTAGCTAGTATTATTTACTCCATGTGGCTTATAGAGTACTACATACTCCACTGCATTAGGACTTTATTACAAGTCCACCATGCTTGGTCAAATTGTACTAAACATCTGTACAGGTAAACCCAACCCAAATTACACAAACCAGAGGGAGAAAAGTGACTGGGAAAGAAGAAGTGAGCGAGACAAAGAGTGAAAGGAGAGAAGAGAGAGCAAATGAAAGAAGAGAGAGAGTGAGAGGACACCGAGGAGTGAGGGAAGAGAGAGTGACAGAATAGAGCAAATGAAACAAGAGAGAGTAAGAGGATACTGAAGAATGAGAGAAGAATGGACAGAAGAGAAAGTGACAGAAGAGAGGAAGTGAAAGAAGAAGGAGCACAGAGAGGAGAGAAAGGAGAGCAGAGTCAGAGTGTGAAAAAAGAGAGTGCTAGAGGATAAAGAAAAAAGAAAAGAATGAGATTAGAGAAAAGAGTGGAATAGTGAAGGAAGCGTTTAAAAGAATAAAGTGCGAGCATGTGCAAGGGGGAAGTGAGATGACTGAGAGAAGAGATAGTTCTTTGAAGGGCATTCAGAAATATAAATGTATATTGTTCCAAAAGACACAAGAGCAGGTAAACAATGAAGGGAAGGCTGTGCTGGCACAGAGCGCAGCCTTCTCTTCAGACTGCTGATCGTCGATCTGATATTGATGACTAGGGATGAGCAAATAGACTTCGGATGAAACATCAATATTTGATTTACATAAAACTTCATTTGAATCCTGTACGGAGCAAGCGCTCATTCGCTCATCCCTATTCATGACCTATCCTGAGGCCTCTGCACCAGAAATCTGGCTCAGTAAATAGTAAATCTGCCCCTTAGATTACAGGTGGTAAATTGTGTACTGTGTCTATATATTACCCATAAAGAATTTACTATGCACAGTGACATAGAAGATATTAAGTATTTTAATATGCTGGTGCCGTTAGCGTTATAAATTACAGCCAGATTACTTGAGTGTATACAGTTTATGGTATCAGCCATCCTTTCACAGGAGCCATACTTACAAAGGTGGGTGATCTGTACAGGGATCTGCAGAGCTGCCACTGAACTCTGCAATAGGCCGGGGCTCTCCTCCAGCTGAGCCACTCTTATCTGCACATGCTGCACACCGGAGGTCCCGCTCTGGGACTGGATGTCCGCTTTGTTCTCTAGCTCCTGAGCACCCAAGAGAGTAGTTTGGTTTTCATGCAACTGTCTCAGTCCTTTTATTAATACTGAAAACAGAAATGCACTATTGTTATTGAGGTCTTTCAAGAAATACCAGACAATTATTAAATCGCAGCAAGCTGTCCTGCTGTAGGTTATTGAACCGGCCACCTGAGCTATGGAGGACTGAGAGTCCATTCATACTAAGACTATATTCATACAGCTTAAATTTGCAGAGTATCCAGTCACGAAAATCAGCAGTTATATGCAGCACAATACCCTGCAAAAGTGCTACCAACAGCCTCCCACTGATTTCAATTGGAAATTTTTTTTAAGCATCTGTTTCCAAATACCCCTGAGAAATGGCATCTTACTTTTTTTCCAGGGTATGTAGCTGTGTTTCCCTTTGAAGTCAATGGGAAAGGACTAAAATGGCTACCAGTATTTGGTATATTTTTGCCACCAGAAATGCACTGTTCTAAGCAAGCAGCTTACTTTCACAATGGATGCACATCAGTATCACCCCTTTTTATTTTTCTAAATACCACTATATTCTCCCTTGTTCACACCCTTGCATCTTTTACCTCTATCTGACATCTCTGCTGTGTCCGTGCTGTCACCCCCTTCATACTGATATCATAATACACGCATTGACAAAAAAAGTCAGACAGCTGCAAAACTCATGATGCAGTAATGTTTCAGGCAGATATGTAAATGATTATAGGTGTGGTCTCATAAGACACTGGATGACACAAGAGGGTGTAAAAGTGCTTCCCCTGCTGCCCTACAGAAAGGCTCTCAGAGGCTACTTTTGGGTAGTGTACCTTTTGGTGAGAGATCGCTGACTACTAGACATGCCTCTACCACACACTCATTTTTAGCACAGTTGTCTGACTTTCAGAGGGGGCACATCATTGGACTGAGCGAAGCAGGATGGTCATTTCAACAAATTGCCTCTCATCTAGGCCTTTCTGACCTAGATGTTAGGAGGTCTTGGGAGCAGGGGTCACATAAGGGCTCACACAGCGTACAGGTTCCAGACAGCCCATACATACCACAAACAGAAAGGATCAAGCATGAAAAGTTTCGTTGTCCACCATCCAGACACAGGCGGCACCTTCATTACATACCCCTATCTCTGGCCAGACCATTTCCAGGCGCTTAGCAGAGAGAAATTTGGGTTCACGGCACCCATTACTTGTCATTCTATTGACAGTCAGCTTTCGTTTGCAGGGGTGTCGTGAATAAGAGATCTGAACTGCTATAGACTGGAACTGTATCATCTTTAGTGATCCAGGATCCGTTTGTGATCACATGACAGGATCCTGCCTTTTCTCTGGAGGGACGCACTGCTCCAACTGCTGGTGTGATAATATGGGGAGCCATTGCATATAACAGTCAGACACCCATAGTAGTGATACGATGGATGCTAACAGCTCAGCAATATGTGCAGGACATCATGTGGCCACTATTTTTTCAGTAGGATAATGCTCACCCACACATAGCAAGGGTTTCTCAGGAATATCTCCACCAGACTGGAACACTTCCTTGGCCTAGCTGGTCACCAGATTTAGCACCAATCGACCATTTATGCCTTGGATGCCTGCTTCGCCAACGTACAAGTGTGCAGGATCTATAGGACCAGCTGCAACATCTGTGGCCAAATGTGCCACAGAAAACCATACAAGCCCTGTATGCAAGGGCAGACTGGCCATAGACGCTACAGAGAAATCTCCTGGTGGGCCAAAGCCTCCGGCTGTGTACATAATGATCTGATTTTCTCTCAATATTAATTAATCCATAGGTGCCCTCCTGAATTTAACTATATCACCATCCTCAGGACACTGATACAGTGGAATACTGCAATGTAGGTGCTTTGCTGCACTGTGGTATTTGGTTCTGCTGGGGTGGTCTTTGTGTGCTGCACTAATGTACTGCTGGCCTCCCTTCCTACTTGTGTTCCTCAGCCTTGTGTCAATCTGGATCTTCCTACAACATGGAGCCACTGTCAGGTTTATTTCCAGGACCACTTTAAGTTCTCAGTCCGCCCATGCCTGTATACCTCCATGCCCAACTATATCCAGGCTAGAGGAGCCCCAACACTGTATTAAAGCCTACTTTCAATTGTACAGTTTTCCCCAATAAACTTATCCTTTCTCTCTAATATTTTAATCACTTACATATATCATTACTTTTATTCAATTCCAACAACTCCTTGGTGCGTTATTTTTGTCAGTAAGTATAATACCTGTCAATATGCCATATGCCCATTATTTAAAGGGAGTCTTTCACCTGTTTTTCAACTATATAACTAACAGCAGTGCCCCACAGAAGATTGCAGACACATCCCAGACATACCTGTGTGCACTGTGTGTCTGTATTACATGTCCAGGAAAAGCACTTTTATTCTGCAGGAAAACAGCTCCCAAGCCCCTGGCTGAAAGTGAAACTAAAAACAGCTTTCTCTCCCGACTCGATTTCTAACAGCTATATCTTCTGATATACTGGATATAAAGCTATGATTTTGGTATCATTTGAAAGCTTGGAATGTCAGCTTTCAAAGAAGGTCAGAACATTTTTCTATCTGCTACCAATCCCAAGATACGAGCAGCTAAAGCAGCCTTCCCCTCTTCAGTCTGGTTTGCTTTGGGCACTTGAGCTGTTTTCTTGCAGAATAAAAGTGCTTTTCCTGGACATGTAATACAGACACAAAGTGCACACAGGTATGTCTGGGATGTGACATGTAATACAGACACACAGTGCACACAGGTATGTCTGGGATGTGACATGTAATACAGACACACAGTGCACACAGGTATGTCTGGGATGTGACACGTAATACAGACACACAGTGCACACAGGTATGTCTGGGATGTGACATGTAATACAGACACACAGTGCACACAGGTATGTCTGGGATGTGACACGTAATACAGACACACAGTGCACACAGGTATGTCTGGGATGTGACATGTAATACAGACACACAGTGCACACAGGTATGTCTGGGATGTGACACGTAATACAGACACACAGTGCACACAGGTATGTCTGGGATGTGACATGTAATACAGACACACAGTGCACACAGGTATGTCTGGGATGTGACGTGTAATACAGACACACAGTGCACACAGGTATGTCTGGGATGTGTCTGCAATCTTCTGTGGGGAACTGCTGTTAGTTATATAGGTGAAAAACAGGTGAAAGACTCCCTTTAAAAAAAAAAAAAAAGTACATGCGCCAATAGAGAGCTGTCAGTAGTGTCTCTTTCATGTCCCACTCCCCGTACTCTAAGACACTGCAACCCGTACAACTTTGTACATGGAGAAGATGTATGGATTACATATGGCAACATTGAAAAAGGGGATTTTCAGTACTGAAAAGCCTCTGGACTGGATGTACCTTTGGGTAGAAATTTGCAGCAAAGGGGAGATAAAATAATTTAATCAAATGCATTACAAAAATGTTGTTTATGGCATTTGGAAAGGTCTAAAAGGGGATGTGTCACTTCAGCAAGTGGCATTTACCAACTAGAAAAAGTGAATACAATGCACTTTCTAATTAGTTTTAATCATATTACTTCCTTTGCTGGCTGGATTCATTTTTCCATCACATTATACACTGCTTATTTCCATGGTTACAACCACCCTGTAATCCATCAGTTGTGCACGTGCTTGCATACTATAGGAAAAAGTGGTGTCTCGGACCCACTCACATAAGCTGGTGCTTTTTCCTATAGTGTGCAAGCACAGCCACTGCTGATGGATTGCAGGGTGGTCATAACCATGGAAACGAGCAGTGTATAATGTGATGGAAAGATGAATCCAGCCAGCAAAGGAGGCAATATGGGTAATACCAATACATTAGTATGTGGTTTGTAATAACTTTCTCTACATAATAAATGCCATTTACTGAAGTAAAACAACCCCTTTAAGGAAGAAGTTTAGGAACCCTTTAAAGAGCACCTGTCACCACTCTTGACATGCCTGTTTTAATATCTTCATGCATTCCCCATGTAATAACAATTCTGGAGCATCTACTTTTATATCTGTATGTTGTGCCATTCCTTTATTATATCTACTAGAAGTTATGAATGAATTGCTAGCAGTCTGCAGTAAGGGAACAGAGGGGAGGTGACCAGTTGGGGGTGTGTACCTGCACAGTCTGACAATGGCAGCACTGATTGGATAGACTGAGTCTGTGCAGGTAACAGGCATGTCAGGAGCGGTAAAAGGTCCTCTTTAAGTTGTCTGAACATAGCCTAATGGTTAAACAACTCAATTTTCTATTCAAGATCTGTGGCTTCACAATACTTGTGCCACATCATGCACATATTAGACGCTTTGGGTCCAGGATTTGAGATCTCACTGAGCACTAGAACAAGTTTCATCTCTCCTCGAGCAGTAAAATCATACAGCTCACCTCAGCAAAAAGAAATGAAAAGTTAAACTACTACAAAAACAGACACAGCACTCAACAGAGAGCTTGTACTACTTCATTCTAGTGAATGGGGGTACTCTCAGGCCCTGGACACTTAATGATCAAAACTTCTAAAAGGCAGTTTACACAGGCTGAGAATCCTGCAAATAATCTAACAAGCATTCTTAAAAATGGTCATTAGCAATTACCTGGCAGTGTAAATGTACTGCCGATTACCGATAAATGAGCAAAACCTTCAATCATAGGGTAATAGATCAGTTGTACGGTCACAAAAATTATTGTTTGCTTGCAGCAGATGATGATGTGACAACCGCATCGGCTTCATGCAAACACCTAGTCAGTACCAGGACATTGGTGATCGCTCTTTCCCATAGTGTGGAGGAGATCACCGCATGTAAATACAGCAGTCTCCTCCACCAGCGAGCAGGCAACAATCTGCTAGAGTATCGTCCCATGTAAAGGTTTCCTCTATGATGAATCACCATTGTCTAACATTCAGTGTAAATATCTTTGTACAAAATAAGTTAATTATTAACTGTGTAAATACATTCAATTGTATTAATCCTAATTTACAGCATGCATTATAGCGCAGAGCTGCATTAACAACAAGAAACAGTCAACAAGCTTACCTGAGCTCCTATAACACAATGGGGCAATTTTTCCCACGTTTCCCAAAATGCAATTCACTAGAGCAGAAATAAAATTACTATACCAGGAAAGGACACATCTTTGTGGTTTGCAATCTGCCGTTTGACAGTCCACCATTTACTTCTGAGCCACTGCGGAGATCGAACACTGCTCCAGCCTTCTGCCATTAAATCCCAGTTAATGTCATTTTCATCCAAAACGCCAAGTTCTGCTATTCTAGTTATGGAGGAATATAATGACAAGGTTATTATGTGACTGTTGTAGTTTTCCAAGAATGATAGGGAGGGGGATTGCTGACGTAACTTAGTTTATAAGGCCAAAAAAGACATCTGTCCATCCAGTTTGGCCTGTTATCCTGCTGGTTGATCCAGACATTTTTATCTACCATATTTCCTGCACCATAAGACGCACTACCCCCCACCCCCCCAAATCAGTGCACCTTATGAAGCAAATACTATTGAGCACTTCCATTATGGAAGCACTCATTAGTACACAGTATGACTGGGGAGTGGTGAATACAGTGCTCCTTGTGCTGGCTGTACTCACCGCTCCCTGTTCATCTTCTCCTGGCGCTTCACACTGTGCTGTGACCTGATGTCGCACCGCATAAGCATGCACTATGACCTGATGCTGTGCGACATAAGGTCACAGTGCAGCAAGGCACTGGCAGTAGATCAGGGAGCAGTGAGTGCAGGAAGAGCGTGCTGGGTCTGCCAGTGCAGTGCCAGTGTTGCCTGGAGCAGGAGAGGCTGATGGGGGCAGTCTGACCAGAGGTCTGATGGGGGCAGTCTGACCAGAGGTCTGATGGGGGCAGTCTGACCAGAGGTCTGATGGGGGCAGTCTGACCAGAGGTCTGATGGGGGCAGTCTGACCAGAGGTCTGATGGGGGCAGTCTGACCAGAGGTCTGATGGGGCAGTCTGACCAGAGGTCTGATGGGGGCAGTCTGACCAGAGGTCTGATGGGGGCAGTCTGACCAGAGGTCTGATGGGGGCAGTCTGACCAGAGGTCTGATGGGGGCAGTCTGACCAGAGGTCTGATGGGGGCAGTCTGACCAGAGGTCTGATGGGGGCAGTCTGATCTGAGTTGTGATGGAAGAATCTGATCAGAGGTCTGATGGAAGAATCTGATCAGAGGTCTGATGGAAGAATCTGATCAGAGGTCTGATGGAAGAATCTGATCAGAGGTCTGATGGAAGAATCTGATCAGAGGTCTGATGGAAGAATCTGATCAGAGGTCAGATGGAAAATATTTTCTCTCTTATTTTGTTCCTCTAAAACCTAGATGCGTCTTATGGTGTCCAAACGAAAATCTTTAGCCTTACCTTAAAATTAGGTTGATTTCATCTTCTTTGGTCCACTGGGTGCCACCACTTTGTTTCCAATTTAAATAATTCAACCACTTAGAGCGGCACTGCTTTTCAGAGCGTGTTCCCACTCTCTCTGCCACTGAAGCCCAGGAGACCCCTTGTGTAACTATATCCCCATTCTCCGTGCCAGTAAGTTCATGTACAACATCTGTTAAACGCCTTTCCTCTTCATCAGTCCATTTCCCTAAAAATCACATGCATGGACTCATGAATATGTCAACCAGTTGTTAAGAGGTTCAACATATTTTTTCTATCTCTCTCCTAAGATTGGTAGATTGGTCACATGACTGTGCCATCTATATTTCCTCTGACATCAGTCAGACCCAAGTGCTCTTGAAATGGGCTCAATCTACAAGCAGGGTAGTCAGAGTCCACTGCTTGTCATATCGATGCTAGGAGGAAACAGCAAGGGGATGATGGAAGGTGTAGTGGACGGAGTTTTCGGCCCAGGGAAGGGTATGGTAGGGGTTTACATTTCTGGCTGATCTTGCAGCACTATGGGAAGTGTGGCTCATCTACGCCACAACCTGGAATTTCGGGTTGTAAGTAATAGAGCTCGACGGGAGCATGGAGATTGAAATGAAGATTCAGGAAAAGTTGACAGGTAACCTATTATGCATGGTGGGAGATTGGACAAGGTTTACACAATTAAATCACATTTTTAGGACCCTGCACAACCATTTTAAGCTTGACCGTGGACTGACTAACCAAAATGCTTACAGAAAACAAGGTGCTCTACGTCTCGGCTATCTGTAGTCGCCACTAGAGGGAGTGCAGGAGCTGTTCTGTTATACACTGACCTAAACTCAGGCTCTCTCTAGTGTCAGCTGCAGGTAGATAAAAATGCTGTGTAAAAATATGTTTCTTAAGCCATTCACTTTTAATAGCTGGCCATAGTTTGCTATAAAAAATACATACTGATACTGAAATGGCAATTCTAAAGAGTCAGGAAAGACGTGCACCTGTTTTACATGTTTCCTTCATTAGCCGACAGCGATCCTTTACCGATGAGGCACTGCGACCCAGAGCAGCTCCTATTGTAGCCCAGTCATTCCCATGCTTCACACGAAGCCTGAATAAAAAAAAAACATATGACATAAAACACACAAACATATTAAATGTATGTACTTGCTGCTGAGCTGAATTAGACATCACAGCATCAAGCCTTGTATCAGATTACTGTCTACTATATCACTAAGAAAGACAGCCAGCAGTTACATGTGGCACAGTAGTAGTAGTTATCTCCACACTCAGGATTTAAAGGGGTTGTCTGATTTCTTATATTGATGATCTATCCCCAGGATAAGTCATCAATATTAGATCGGTGAGGGGGTGACTCCTGGCATCCCGGCCGATCAGCTGTTTGAAGAAAAAGCAGTGCTTGTACCAGCGCTGCCCTCTCTTCACTGTTAACCTGTTCACTGTTGCAATTGCAGCTGCAAGTAGTGTAATTACACTTTCACTTCAATGGAACGGTTCCTTCGTATTCAAGTGAGTAGGAGGGAGCCGTCCCATAGAAGAGAATGGAGATACCATAGTCATAATTCCACCTGCTCACCGCTGCAATGGAGAGTAGGTAAACAGTGAAGAGAAGCGTTCGTACAAGTGTCGCTACTCCTTGATCTCATATTGATGACCTATCCTGAGGAAAGGTCATCAATATAAAAAATTGGACAACCCCTTTAAATAGTTGCACTTCTTAATACAGGGTGGACCATTTATATGGATACACCTAAATAAAATGGGAATGGTTGGTGATATTAACTTCCTGTTTGTGGCAAATTAGTATATGGGAGGGGGAAAACTTTTCAAGATGGGTGGTGACCATGGCGGCCATTTTGAAGTCGGCCATTTTGGATCCAACTTTAGTTTTTTCAATGGTTAGAGGGTCATGTGACACATCAAACTTATTGAGAATTTCACAAGAAAAACAATGGTGTGCTTGGTTTTAACGTTACTTTATTTTTTCAATAGAAATTGTGTTGATGTGTGGTGAACGCAGTACCCGGGTCATTGCAGCAGATTTCAATGCAAGACACCCTACGAGATCACCCATCTCCCATGCTACAGTTAGCAAACTGCTTGCCAAGTTTCGTGAAACTGGTTCAGTGTTGGATTTGTCAAAATGTGGACGCATGAAAACTGTCACTAATAAAGAAACATCAGTGGCTGTCCTAGCTTCATTCAGCAAGAGCCCACAGCGTAGCATTCGCCGCATGTCACTGGAGAGTGGCATCAGTCGAATATCCCTTCGGCGGATATTAGCTACTCACAAATGGCACCCTTATAAACTCCAGCTGCTGCAGCATCTCAACGAGGATGACCCAGATTGGCGCACTGAATTTGCAGAATGGGCAAAACAAAAATTGGAACAGGACCCTCAGTTTACACAGAACATTTTGTTCACTGATGAGGCAAACTTTTATGTGAATGGTGAAGTTAACAAACAAAACCACTGCTATTGGTCTGACACTAACCCACATTGGATAGATCCCTCCAAGACTGTTGGAACACAAAAAATGATGGTATGGTGTGGTATATGGGGTACAAAGATAGTGGGGCCATTCGTCATCAATGGAAACCTCAAGGCCACTGGATATGTGAAATTGCTACATGATGATGTGTTTCCCTCTTTATGCACTGAAGCTGGCACATTCCATGAGTTTTTCCAGCAAGATGGCGCACCACCACATTATGGGTGTCAGGTCCGAGCATTCCTAGATGAACAGTTTCTGGGAAAGTGGATTGGTCGTCGTGGGCCTGTTGAATGGCCCCCAAGGTCCCCGATCGGACCCCCTTAGACTTTTATCTTTGGGGTCACCTGAAGGCAATTGTCTATGCTGTGAATATACGAGATGTGCAGTGCCTGAAACTATGGATACTGGAAGCCAGTGCTAGCATTTCTTCTGCGGTGTTGCTATCAGTGTGTGAAGAGTGGGAGAAGAGGGTTGCATTGACAATCCAACACAATGGGCAGCATTTTGAACACATTTTATAAGTGGTCAGAAACTTGTAAATAACTCATGAAAGAATAAAGTTATGTTAAAACCAAGAACACCATTGTTTTTGTTGTTGAAATTCTCAATAAGTTTGATGTGTCACATATGGGTCACTAAAGTTGGATCCAAAATGGCCGACTTCAAAATGGCCGCCATGGTCATCACCCATCTTGAAAAGTTTTCCCCCTCCCATATACTAATGTGCCACAAACAGGAAGTTGATATCACCAACCATTCCCATTTTATTTAGATGTATCCATATAAATGGCCCACCCTGTACAATAGACTATTTCTGCTCTCTGGGAATAATGCAGCATTTCAGTCACATGTGGACATGCCCCAAAAGAGGGTTACAGTTTTCGCAAATAAAGCTTCTTCACTTTCAGTGGGTAAAGATCTGTCCTGTGTCCTGTGACGGACACCCGGGTACAGGACTGGTTACAGTTAGCACAGTTCTGTCCTGTAATGAGCTGTGCACGTGTGTGCATCACATGACCAGGACAGATTTGTATCCCTGGTACTAAACTATGAAGATTCCCACTAAATGTCTGCAAGCACAGACCCTAAATACAGTGAGTAAAACTGAATAATGTTTTATTTTACAATGAATACGCTTTATATACTGAAACCATAACGCCAGCACTTGCTGACCACTGGATCCAACCGTTGACACTTCCAGTTGCAGTACCTGCACAGCACCAGGCTGGACGTGGTTCTATGCAGAGACCGCTGCTGCAGGTCCCATCGGTCTGACCCCCATCAATCCATACGTTTTGAATGTCCTGGCGAAATGCCATAGCTTGCTATGGTGGACAAGCCCTTTAATTAGATTCAATTGTACCCCTAACTATAAAATATATAGAGCATAGCTCATGTGCAGTACTTACTCTCTCAGCCTTTCAATTTCTGCATGTGTGTACCTGCAAAACAGAATCAAGTCAAATAACCACTTCAGCTACAGCAGGAGATATCACCATATACCAAATACATGTAGTCTGATAATATCTGGTACTTTGAACTTTTCAAGCATGAATTCTCCAATAAATAATTAAGGTAACAACTAGCTAGCCGTTCAAGACTTGATAAAGGTGCCAGCATCAAATAGTCCATAGAGCTGCATAAACACAACCAAGTAAAATACAATTTACAATATATTTGTAATAAAATTGGGAATCATTTTTTCTTAAGAAATTCCGCCATTGTTTTTACAGCACTCAATGTGTGCTAAAATGACATGGTGACCTTATTCTGCAGTTAGTTAGTTTGTTAAAAAAATGAAAACCTTAAAAGAAAAAAACTTTTTTTTATCATTAAAGTCTGACAGCCATAACATATATTTCCATCTACAGAGCTGCGCAAGGGCTTGTTTTTTTTTTTTTGCAGAGTAAACTGCAGTTTTTATTGATACCATTTTGGGGTACAAACTTTACGACTTTTTGATCAATTTTTATTCATTTTTTTCAGGGGCAATGTGACCAATAAACAATGATTCAGCTATTTAGACTACAACATTCTTTTTGCAGGATAAAAACTTTTAAATTATAATAGTTTGGACATTTTTATATGCGACAAAATACCAATTATGTTTTTTTAATTTTTTTATATATAACATTGGAAAATAGGGTGATTTAACTTTTTTATACTTAAAAAATAGGGACTAGTCCTATAGGGACTAAGGCTTCATTCACACGACCGTATGTGTTTTGCAGTCCGCAAATTGCGGATCCGCCAAAAAAACGGATGACGTTCCATATGACATCCGTGTTTCCTTTTTTTTTTGTGGATCCATTGTAACAATGCCTATCCTTGTCAGCAAAACGGACAAGAATAGGACATGTTCTATCTTTTTTGCGGAACAGAAATACGGACATACGGAAACGGAATGCATACGGAGTACCTTCCGTTTTTTTTGCGGACCCATTGAAATGAATGGTTCCGCATACGGTCCACAAAAAAAACGGAACAGACACGGAAACAAAATACAGTCGTGTGAATGAAGCCTAAGCGTGCTTTCATTCAATCGCTTATACCACATAGTTTATTACCAGAGTCTACGGGGATTCTGCTGGCTTCCTATTAAAGGACTTGTCCGCTTTTTTTTACATTCATGACCTATCCTCTGGATAGGTCATCAATATCAGGTCGGTGGGGGTCTGACTCCTGGTACCCCCTCTGATCAGCTGTATAAAGTGACCACAGCGCTCATACGAGCACTGCCTTCTCTTCATTATTTACCTGCTTGCAGTAGCAATTGCAGTGGAATTACAAGTCTACTATCCCATTCAATGGGGTGACTGTTCAAGTGAATGGGGTAATTACACCTGCTTGCCTCTGCAATGTCAACAGCGAGCAGGCAAACAGTGAAGAGAAGGCAGCATTTGTACAAGAGCTGCGGTCTCTTCAAACAGCTGATCGTGGGGGTGCTGGGAGTCAGCCCCCCCACGATCTAATATAAAAACAGCCTCTTTAAAACACGGGAGCCTTGACTGACAGGGGCCTTGATTGAGAGGGTTAGGCTCTTGCATCCTCATTTCACCCGGCCCTGTCAATCACAAAGAGGGAGAGAGAGAGGGGCTCGCAGGGAACGCATAAGGTCCACTTTGGACCCCCCTCGGTGCACTTAACTGCTCATCTGCATATGGAATAAAAGCACTTTTCTAAAGAATGAAGCAATTTAAAGTCGCCATTACATTCAGCTGAGCTAGTCCTACAATGTAATCTGCCTTGTTTAACAAGCAATTTCCTAGTGACAGACTCCCTTTAACTCCATTGACTGCAGGTCTCTAGACTACAGTAACACCTTTTGGCGTAACTGGCTGGCATAGCTGCTGCAATCTAGCGGGTGCAGATTAGGTGCCTAAAGGAGAAGACAGCCTATTAGTGCTCAATGGGTGCTATGTAGTGAAGACAGGAAACGTCTATGTCACTGCCTCTATTGGACAGCTTATCAGAAGTGCTATGATAGTGGAGATAAGGGTCGGTATGCTGGATTTTAACTGCCCCATCATTGTTAACGATGTCTACCATTCACTATATATGCAAGCATATGTACGGGAGAATCAGGACAGGAGAGAGCGTTGTCGGCCAAATGACTGTTCGGTCTACAGTTATCCTATGTGTATACCCAGCTTTATATAAGCTAGTATAGTCTGCTGACACATCTGCTTTAACTGTAGAATAGAGTAATGTGACAAAATGATAAATCACACCAAGTACATTACTAACTATATACTTACAATAAGAAAAAAAGTCTTACTTTCCCACATGGTTCCTGTCATCATACATGCGAAGCACTCTCCTGTACACGGCAAAGAGAGGACGGTTCAAGCCCCATGCTATTGTCCGGTAGAAATCTTTCCTCTCATCCTTGGACATCTCAAAAATGATTTCAGTAGCATCTTTAATACCGTGAGACTAAATTAACAATGATAGTAATCAGTAATAAGGCAGGATATCTACAGAGCATACAGTGCTTTTCCATGTATGTAAACTGTATAAAAGATAATGCATTGTAGCTGCAGGAAAATGCGTAAAAGGCCCTATCATCGGGTAATCGATCATTCATTCTGACCCAAAAAACAATGTTTGCAGGAAGCTATGTAACCAGCATCTGCTGCCAGCAAACAGTGATTCTGTATGGGGAGGAGTGATGGCATTAGTGATCACTCCTGTCCATACTGTGCATTTAAATGCAGTGGTCTCCTTCACTGACGAGCAGGCGATCTTCCTTCCCGACAATCGCCTGCTTATCGTCCCATGTAGAGACACCTATAGTAGGTAAACCATGTATCAGGATTATCAGGCATGATGAGGTACCTCTAGTTATGCATTCATATATTGGCACATACTAATTTACCTTCAGGTATCGTTCAATGTTGCTCATTAGAATTGAAATTTCCTCCTTGGACCACATGCCTTGTTTCCATCTGTGACCTTAAAAATCAGGAATAAATGAAGGAATCAATAGAGACATCTAAAGACGTACTAGTAACTACCATTCTGTTTATATCAGCTATGCATTGAGTAATGCTGGGTCATCTACAAAATGTATCTGACCATGTACACCATGGGGAGGTAACTGGAAAGCCTGGATATAGCTTTATATCTCTATGGCAGGTGAATGGTAACTTACACTGCCTGTGGCTGCTTTTCCTTGCTCAGTCTGGAAGTATTGGAAATCCTACAACCAATACTTCCGGGATAAAGGAAAAATGGAATCAGAGACACAAGAGCAAATGGTACAATGGCAGGTGCAAAGGATTTGCACCACACTCGTAGCGGACAATCTACTGGAAGGCACAAGGCCTATGCACACTATCTTGTGGGGTGACAAGGAAAAATTACTTTCTTGTTATGTATTCAGACTTATTCTGTGGGAAAGTGGGGAAAAAAGTGTAGAAATGAAGGCCCTGGTTTATCAATAGGGGACAATTTGAAGTTTGTCTGGCTATGTACACTTAATTGCATTTTACTAATTTTGTGCTAAAATCATTTTTCAGTAGGTCTTTATTAAAATATTCAGCTTTTTCTGAGATACAGGGTTAAAAATCAGTTTCTGATTTCTTTGAATCCAGTCATCTGGCAGACTCATGTGTAGCTCTTACTGCTGATCTCCTGACCTCATAAACACTTATTTAAAAGAAGGCTTTCACCTGTTTTTCACCTATATAACTAACAGCAGTGCCCCACAGAAGATTGCAGACATATCCCAGACATACCTGTGTGCACTGTGTGTCTGTATTACATGTCACATCCCAGACATACCTGTGTGCACTGTGTGTCTGTATTACATGTCACATCCCAGACATACCTGTGTGCACTCTGTGTCTGTATTACATGTCACATCCCAGACATACCTGTGTGCACTGTGTGTCTGTATTACATGTCACATCCCAGACATACCTATGTGCACTGTGTGTCTGTATTACATGTCACATCCCAGACATACCTGTGTGCACTGTGTGTCTGTATTACATGTCACATCCCAGACATACCTGTGTGCACTGTGTGTGTATTACATGTCACATCCCAGACATACCTGTGTGCACTGTGTGTCTGTATTACATGTCACATCCCAGACATACCTGTGTGCACTGTGTGTGTGTATTACATGTCACATACCAGACATACCTGTGTGCACTGTGTGTCTGTATTACATGTCACATCCCAGACATCCCTGTGTGCACTCTGTGTCTGTATTACGTGTCACATCCTAGACATACCTGTGTGCACTGTGTGTCTGTATCACATGTCACATCCCAGACATACCTGTGTGCACTGTGTGTCTGTATTACACGTCACATCCCAGACATACCTGTGTGCACTGTGTGTCTGTATTACATGTCACATCCCAGACATACCTGTGTGCACTGTGTGTCTGTATTACATGTCACATCCCAGACATACCTGTGTGCACTGTGTGTCTGTATTACATGTCACATCCCAGACATACCTGTGTGCACTGTGTGTCTGTATTACATGTCACATCCCAGACATACCTGTGTGCACTCTGTCTGTATTACATGTCACATCCCAGACATACCTGTGTGTACTGTGTGTCTATATTACATGTCACATCCCAGACATACCTGTGTGCACTGTGTGTCTGTATTACATGTCACATCCCAGACATACCTGTGTGCACTGTGTGTGTATTACATGTCACATCCCAGACATACCTGTGTGCACTGTGTGTCTGTATTACATGTCACATCCCAGACATACCTGTGTGCACTGTGTGTCTGTATTACATGTCACATCCCAGACATACCTGTGTGTACTGTGTTTCTGTATCACATGTCACATCCCAGACATACCTGTGTGCACTGTGTGTCTGTATTACATGTCCAGGAAAAGCACTTTTATTCTGCTGGAAAACAGCTCCCAAGTGCCCAGCTCTGTTGCTGCAAGTGCTCAAAGCAGACTGAAGATTGGGATTGGTAGCAGATAGAAAAATGGTTCTGACCTTCTTTGAAAGCTGGCATTACGAGCTTCAAAATGATATCATCATTATATCCAGTATATCAGAAGATATAGCTGTTAGAAATCGAGTCAGGGGAGAAAGCTGTTTTTAGTTTTACTTTCAGCTGGGCACTTGGGAGCTGTTTTCCAGTATAATAAAAGTGCTTTTTCTGGACATGGAATACAGACACAAAGTGCACACAGGTATATCTGGGATGTGTCTGCAATCTTCTATGGGGCACTGCTGTTAGTTATATAGGTGAAAAACAGGTCAAAGACTCCCTTTAAGCCATATTCTTATCAATTTAATAAGAACTGTGATATAATGAATGTTTATGAGATCAGGAGATCAGAAGTAAGAGCTACATATGAGTCTTCCAGATGATTGGATTCAAAGAAATCAAAGAAAACTGATAGCCTGCAGACTGATTTTTAACCCTGTATCTCAGAAATGGCTGAACATTTTTAATAAAGACCTACTAAAAAAATGATTTTATCCCAAAATGAGTACAATGCAATAAAAAAGTCCCCAAAGGTGTAAATAAGTATTACATTTGTGTATTTGTGTCTTTAGTCAAAGTTCTGAAAGTGGCTTACAGCACTTATTGAAATTTGCACAGGCAAGCTATGACGTTCTGACTTATTTTCTTCTGCCACCACTATGGCAGGTCAGGAGTGGAGGGGAGCTGAGATAATCCCTATGATAAATAAGGCCAAAAACTAATGTACTTGCCAGGAACGCCTGCAAACACATGGATTTCGGATATGGAGTCAGCAGGAGCAAAAAGTAGCTTTGGCCTATTAATAAATTTGTCTTACAAGTGAAGGAACCGAAAAGATGCAATTTTCTCCAGTTTGATAAGTCAGGGCCAAAGATCCTTATATACTTATACCCACCACAATGTACAGTTATATCCTGGTGTGGTGTAAGGAGAATGGAGCGGGCCGACACCCAGCCACACTTGTGCTCATGCACATAATGCACTTCTCCTTTCTCTATCACACCTCCAGCACCGTCCCTCACAACACTCAGCTAGTTTATAGCTCCTCCCACTCAGCTAGTGACATAGACACTGCCCTATCATTGCCTATGTGGACATAGGGACATAACATCACAGGAAATGAGAAAGATCTGCATGGACATGGTCACATGACCACAGCCCAGATCAGAAGATAGGAGCAATAACGGTAAAAGAAATATACTACAAAATTACAGCTATCTTCACAAATTAATTTATTAAAAGATGTTGATGGAAACCGGAAAATGGGACTTACTGGAGAACCTCCCAAACATGGCAGGGCCTCATGAACATATATGTTGGCTAGAGCAAAAGATCGGGCATGAGGAAATCCAAGTCATATGTGAATGTTTTTTATCTTTATTTTGCCAAATTTCACCAGCTAAGGCTAGATTTACATGTAGATTTTTCAGCAACACATACGGTAGGTGTTGATAAAAAAAAAAAAAAGAAGTATAAAAGTCCTTCCTTAAAGAGGTTATCCAATATCATAAACTGCCCCCCCATGTGCCGAGCCCCTCACAAGGAATATACTTACCCTGCTCCCTGGACCGCCACTGCTGCTTTTCCCTGTGTGCTGAAAACATCTGGTGTCGGGGGGAGGGCAGCTAATTGCAGGCAGGGACGGGGACGAGCCTTCCTAGCATCGCGGATGACACTAAGGATGCTGGTCCCCCTCCCCCCGCTACTGGCTGCCCCCCCCCCGACATCGGATATTTTCATTGGCAAAGGGGGAGAAGCAGCAGCGGCGGCGCAGGGAGAGGGGTAAGTATATTCCTTGTGAGGGGCTCAGCACATGGGGGGGGGGGGCAGTTTATGATATTGGATAACCTCTTTAATACTTTGTTTTGGATCAATGATGGTTTAGAAGAAACTGCATGTGTGAAGGTTACTGTGCACCTGCAATGTGTACTCGAGGCAACACGAAACTGTTTCACCACCAGATCACTTTCTTGTGGTCCAACATTTGAGCAAAACCAACATATATTAGTGTGTAACATAGCTTAAAGGGGTTGTCTCACTTCAGTAAATGGCATTTATCAATTAGAGAAAGTTATGTCTGCAATGTATAAACTCAAGTCTCGTGACCCTGAAGGTTATTCGTATCTTTCTGACAGTATGTAATTAAAACACCCTTCCGCAAATAGCATTTATCATGTAGAGAACATCAATACCAGGCACTTACTAATGTATTGTGAGTGTCCATATTGTCTCCTTTGCTGGCTTCATTCATTTTTCCATCACATTGTATACAGCTTGTTTTCACATGGATACGAGCAGTGCATAATGCGATGGAAAATCAAGTGTACCCCTTTAATGAAGACAAAGGCTTACCTTTGTTGGTGAGAGAATCTTTGTCTTCTTTGCTGGTAAACCAGGCACGACTGACTGCTGACACCTCATCATTGCCTGCAGGAGAGATGTCTGCAAGTTGTTCGTTCTGAAGAATCTAGAAAAAGGTGTAGAACATTCATCACACTCATTACATACTTGGAGATATTTACACACCCAGAGACCAAAAGTATTTTACAAGTAAAAAATTATACCCCATGTTAAAGGGGTTTTCCCATGACTAATGTAAAAAAAAATTAAAATTATATAGTACCTGGCATTATATAGTATGTGACAATCTCTTTCTAAAAATGCTAGAACCAGCCCTGTACCTCACATGGATCCAGAGATCTCCACATTTTTGTCTCTGCTAGATTTATAGCAAGTTGACAACTCAAGGGGAGTGTCTTCTCTGCTGCAACTTAGGGGCGTGTCTCAGCTCTCCCTATCACAGCTCAGGAGACAGTTGAAAGATGAAACTGAGCATGTGCGGCCTTCTCAGTGAGCAGGACAAAGAAAAAACAAACAGGTGGTGCTATACAGACACATTTTATTGAATAACTCAGTGGCTATGATAAATTTTAATTACATGCAATTACAAAAGTATTCAGGTCCAGGTGCCAGTATGAAAACTGTAGAAAAATTGTCGTGACGACCATTTTAAGGCCCCCATACTATTTGTTGGCCTAACTTGTTGTTTTCATTGAGTTTGGCTGACAATGTAAACAGGTTTTCCCATCTCCACATTTATGGCATATTGCTAGTATATGCCACAAATGTCAGCTGCAAATTCCACCTCTGAGACCTGCTCCGATCTCCAGAACGGTGCCCCCTAAGTGAAGGAGAACCCATTGTGTATGCGCATTGTCCTCTCCATTCACTGCTAGGAGACTTCTAAAAAAAGGCCAAGCCAGTACTCAGTTATATTCAGAACTCCCTTAGCAGTGAATGGACGGTAGTCACTACAAGTGGCTGCTCTCCCTTCAGTTCAGGGACCCAGTTCTGGAGACAGTTGGGACCTGCACCTCTCTGACATTTGAAGGATATCCTAGCAATATACCACAAATGTTGAGATGGGAAAACTCCTTTAATGACTGATGACGTCAGGAGAGAAAAGGATTGTGCACTTTGAGTCAAGAAAGCATTTGTCGGATAGCTATTCAACGTGTATGAGCACCTTTATGGGTACATCTGATACTAGGGTTGAAATAGTAATGATAATTTTAGTTTACAAGACTAGGATCAGGTAGAGAAAAGGGTTCAGAAATTATTGTTATCAAAAAGAAATCTTTAGAACAACACGAACACAGTTTAGTCACATTATTATGACCACCAGCTAATATCCAGAGTAACCACCAGGTGCAGCACAGACAGCAGAAAGACAGGCTGGGAGTGACTCAAAGTCCTGGTAGGTTGTCACAGGTATCTGGAGCCACAGCTGCTGGAGGGTGAATGGGAGAGGATCCAAAGAGCGATCCAGGTGATCCCACAGATGCTCAATTGGGTTCAAGTCTGGGAAAATAGGGGACCAGGGTAGTACTTGGAAGTCTTGGTCATGCTATTCCAACCAATGTCAGACATTTCTAGCCATGTGACATGTCACATTTTCTTGCTGGAAGATCCCATCCACCCCCAGGAAGACAATCAGCATGTATGGGTAAATGTGATCTGCAAGGATGTATTCATAATCAAATCTGATGAGAGTGCCTTCCACACGGATGAGTAGGTCCAGAGACCAAGACCATAACACTGCCACAACCAGCTTGTGTTCTTCCAGAAGTGGTTTCAGATTGTGTTCTCTAATGTTTCTTGCCTGACATGCCAACGTCCATCAATTCTATGAAGCAGAGAATGTTACTTATTGGAAAAGACAACCCTTTACCAATCAATGGAGGTTCAATTCAGATATTGCTGCAAAAATTCAAGACTTTTCTGCTGATTAAACTTTGTTGACAGAGGTGCAATGACTATATGTCTGCTTCTAAGCCCCATACATAGTAGACATATGTCTGGTAGCCCTATGGTTCGTTTTGGCAGTGAGTTGCTCCACTTTATGGAGTCAGTCCACCCTTGCACATCTTCCTAGCCAATGTTTACCTCTCACATCAGTGGCACGTGGTGCTCCACAGTTTTCACTTCACTTTCACCACAGCAGCACATGAACAGTTCACAGAAGTGCGTAGTTTCAGAAATACCACCACCCTTGGCCTGAAATCCATTAATCATCCCTTTTTGCATTTCGGATAAATTGTCCCTTTTACCCATGACAACAACAAGGGATATGTGTGTAGACATCCTATCACACACCTTAGATATCGTATTTTTCGCTTTATAAGACACACCCGATGATAAGACGCACTCCAGTTTTTAGAGTAGGAAAATAAGAAAAAATATATTTCATCAGACCTCATATCAGACCCCCTATAAATTTCAGGATATCACATCAGACCTCAGATCAGACCTCAGATCAGCCCACTCTGCCCCCATATCAGCCCACTCTGCCCCCATCAGACCTTAGATCAGCCCACTGTGCCCCCATATCAGCCCATTGTGCCCCCATCAGACCTCAGATCAGTGCACTGTGTCCCCATCAGACCTCAGATCAGCCCATTGTGCCCCCGTCAGACCTCAGATCAGCCCATTGTACCCCCATCAGACCTCAGATCAGCCCATTGTTCCCCCATCAGACCTCAGATCAGCCCATTGTGCCCCCATCAGACCTCAGAACAGCCTATTATGCCCTCATCAGACCTCAGATCAGCCCACTGTGCCACCATATCAGCCCACTGTGCCCCCATCAGACTTCAGATCAGCCCACTGTGCCCCCATCAGATCTCAGATCAGCCCACTGTGCCCCCATCAGACCAGCCCACTGTGCCCCATCAGAAAAAAATAAAAAACACTCTTACCTCTCCTGCGCCGCGGCTCCGCTCCTGGTCCAGTGCTCCTCTGTCTTCTCTGGCTGGCGCTGCACTGTCACCTGACTGCGTGCAGCGTCAGGTCATAGTGCGCTCACTACGTCCTGACGCTGTACGCGGTGCAGTGCAGCGCTGCCAGGAAAAGACAGAGGAGCGCCGGACCCGAAGCGGAGCTGCAGCGCAGGAGGGTAAGTATGTTTCCCTGCTCCAGGCACCTATTACATACTAGTGAGCGCTTCCATAATGGAAGCGCTCACTAGTATACGCTTTATAAGACGCATGGCCATTTCCCCCCTACTTTTGGGGGGAAAAAAGTGCGTCTTATAAAGCGAAAAATACGGTACTTACCCAGCCAACTCACCACATGTGACTTCCTTCATGAGCTATGTGCTGCCGACGTATAGAGTAGGAAGTGGTCATAATAATGCGACTCGGCTGTGTAATCCTGAACACATAGTGCCTAAGGTTGTTTTACCTGAATTTGAGTTATGGAGTCTTCATTAATGTCATCTTCTGTTACCTCTGTAGTAGCTGTCATGGTCACCTCAAAGCTCTGGTCATGTTCTGACACTAAATGAAAATGAGTAAAGAACATTTGTGTCAGAAGAAGGATATACAAATATAACCAATTGCATATAATTTTATACTAGATATATAATGTCACCTTTCAAACTCTGGGATAAGTTAGACAGCAATTTACAGTCAGTCTCTGAAGTTGATATGTTGTAAGGAGAAACGGACAATTGCAAGGCTAGCCCATCTGGGAACTTGTCCTTACTTTAAGGGCTGCTAAACCTTCGGCAAACCTTTATGCAGCTGGGTTTTAGTTTTCTTCTGTAAATTATAATTTTTTTTTCAGTGATCCTGCATTAGCCAAACTTCTAATGTTTAAAAGTGAAAACTTCAGTGGGACTACACTTCACTTTCAGTATTCCTCCCTGTGTTATTGAGTATTTGCTTAGCTGGACCATTGGCCACTAGATGCTTCTACACTAAACCTCATCTCTGAACCTCGTGGACCTCATAATTCTGGTGGTAGGAATAGGATAGCAATGTTATGTGCATAGGTTTGAATGAATATTAGTGATGTACAGTTAGCGTGTATGCGAAGTAAAGCTCCCAGTCTACATAAAAAGCTTATCTGTCTAGTTCCATTAATCCGTAGAAGGTGGAAACAGTTACCTTTTGATCTCTGTCTGGCTGGTATACTACCAAAAAGGTACAGTATCCAGCGTTATATATTTTTTACAATGAAATTTTACTGTTGTATATACATCAAATAGACACTGAAGACATGATTGATGTGGAGCCTTGAAAAGTGTTCCCTGTACCCGATCAGCTACGAGAAATCACTCGTACCATTTTGAGGACAATGGAGGATTAGGTTTCCATCCAGGTCCTGTGTAAGTGTGAGAGCGCTCCTTGTGCTTTGTACTTTCACTGTTCCAGACTCGTCTTCAGCTGTGCTCATACTCAACCTGCAGAAGAAAAAAAACAATTCAGAGATCACGCTCAAACCAAATGCACTAATTCAATAGGCAACATGTATGTAATAAAAGCTGATTCGTAGGATGGTAGGCTTTATTGCTATGCATGAACTCTTTACATGCTTGATACGTCTCTGCATGTCTAAATTTGTGTGTATTCCCAATTACGGACAAATGTTAAAGTAAAAATGTTTTTTTTTCTTAACCAATAAAAACAGTAAAGGCAGCATTAAAGGGCCACTAAACTCAGAATCCTAACAGAAAAATGAACAACCAAAAAAACCTAACATGATCTCCATATGTGTCTTTGTTATTTGCTCTTGTTTCGTCAGATATCACAATTGCAGAGCATGAAAAGTACAAAAGAAAAGCATTGTTCTCTCAGGCTGCAGCCAAGTGTTCTCCCCCCTCCTATGCTAGTGCACATGAGCTAAGACGACATGACATGAGCTAGGAGGAGGGTTCAGTATGAATCATTTTTATCTACACAGTGAGGGCAGTCGTAATACAAAGTAGACTGAGCAACGGTGTCAGTCATAGTCCAGCAGTAGCAGCTTTAGTGTATACATGGTATATACAGCGGAATAACTAATCTGCCCATTTACGCAGTGATAATTATTCCCTTTACAGCATAATTGTACAGATTTGCCCTTCAGTAGCTTTGGAAAGCTGGGAAACATGTGAAAGCTTGCTGGAGATCAAACTACAAACAGTATGTAGTATATACTCATGGGTGCATAGTGTATACAGAATGTATATACCAGGTATGGCCTCCATCTCTGCAGAGGTTGTTACCCAGCTTTCCCAGACTGCTGAATTCCAAATCTGCCTAGTTATGGAATGATAAATCCCTTCATATAGCTAGACCAACTTGCCAGTGACAAATCCTCCATGCTGTAGCAAGGCTGATTTGTCATTCAGGGTTCCAGAAAAGCTGAGTAACACATTATGTGTAGCTGAAATAGGGACTGCTATGTACTAAGTCTACCCGAATAAATCCTTCTCCTCACTCCCAATAGTGCCATAGCTAGGCAGATTTTCCTTTCAAGGTCCTGGAAAAGCTGGGTTAAAACACAGAATAGTAAATCTACCAAGAAAAATCCCCCTCCTCACTCCTAAACAGTGCCACAGCTAGGCAGCTTTTCCTTTCGGGGTCCTGGGAGAGCTGGATTATAACCATGTGGAGCTGTAATAAAGAATGCAAAGTATCAGAATAAATCTACCAAGATAAATCCCCCTCCCCACTGAAATATATACAGATATAATCCAACCAATGATCTGTAGTGACAGTCAGTGAAAGAAAATGCCTGTTCTGATGGAAACCTATTAGACTTTTCCTTTCTAGTGATAGTCTAGTTATTACTGAAGCATGTAAGGCTGTGTTCAGATCACATTTTTGTCCTATGTTTATTATATACTGTAAACAGCTGTCTAAACATAGGGTTTCATTGAAAAAAAAGTATACGTCAAAGGCTATGTAAACCTTTGGAGGTCAATTTTTTATTGCATTGTACTCATTTGGAGCTATAAATATATATATATTTTAAATTAAACATGGTGTCCTTTTTTCTGTACAGAGCTGACATGCTCTAGTCGCACCCTTTAGATTTTCTGTCTTTTCTGTCAGACCAGGAGCAGACAGACTGCTTATCTCTGCTCTCTGACATTATAAACACTCATTACTGATAAGAATGTGGCTTAGGCTACTTTCACACTAGCGTTATTGCTGGATCCGGCAGGGTTCAGTAAAAACGCTTCCGTTACTGATAATAGACCCATCTGCATCCGTTATGAACAGATCCAGTTGTATTATCTTTAACACTGCTGGGACGGATCCGTCATTAACTCCATTGAAAGTCAATGGAGGACGGATCCGTTTTCTATTGTGTTAGACAAAACGGATCCATCCCCATTGACCTGCATTGTGCATCATGACGGATCTTGCTCCGGATCGCCAGGACGGAAAGCAAAATACAACATGTTGTGGTTTGCTATCCGGCCTGGGGACGCAACTGAACTGAACGGAATGCATTTTGAAGCACTCCATTCTGTTCAGTTCAGTTTTGTCCCCATTGACAATGAATGGGGACAAAACTGAAGCGTTTTTTCCGGTATTGAGCCCCTATGACGGAACTCAATACCGGAAAACTCTAACGTTAGTGTGAAAGTAGCCTAAAGTAAGTGTTTATGACCTTTCTGTAGGTTAGAGATAAGCGGGGTCATTTATCAAACTGGTGTAAAGTAGAACTAGCTTAGTTGCCCATAGCAACCAATCAGATTCCACCTTTAGTTTTTGACAGCTCCTTTGGAAAATGAAAGGTGGAATCTGATTGGCTGCTATGGGCAACTCAGCCAGTTCTACTTTACATCAGTTTGATAAATGACCCCCAAGGTTTATTAGATGACCAGAACAAAGTACCTGTCACACAGCTAGAAAAACAGTTAACCCTTTGTCACAGAACAGTTCGATATTTTTAATAAAGGCCAATTGAAAAAAATGATTTTTAGCCAAAAATGAGTAACATGCAATTATAAATAAATTGCTTCCAAAGGTGTACATAGCCTTTAAAAGGGTTATCTAAACCCTGTAATGCCTGGGCACTTCACAGAAGTTGTACTTACCCTGCTCCCCGGTAGCCGTGTCACTTTTGATGCCTGCACAGCCACCACTGCATCTCCCCGTCGCGCGGATCAAAACATCCGGCGACCGGGGGGTGGTTAGGCTGGGCAGCCAATAGCAGGCCGCAATGGGAACGAGCCTCCCTGGCATCGCAGGTGACACATACTTACACCACTTTAATGTATGCTCTCTGGAGTCAGCCAGAGTAAAAAGAAGGGACTCATAAAGCAGCCCCGGCAGGCACTTCAATGTGAACTTCCTGTTGAGAGTGTGTGGTGCACCTAGCCATTCTGTAGCTGAAAATGGGGAGGACTAGGAGAAGGGGAAAGTTCTTGAGAAGATCTCTCCTAAACTGCTTTTGACTGCAGTATGGGGTGCACCTTGTAAACATAGCTATGTATTGTGCATTTATGTTTTTCAGGGTTTTATTGTCCCTTTAACAAAAGTACTAAGGGTAAAGTCACACATGGCAGATCTGTAGCAGAAATTCCATTGACTGTCCTATAGGGCCTGCAAAAATCCATGTTTTCTGCAGAAACCACCTCATTCAGATGAATGAAACTCATTTTCAGTTGCAGAAATTTCTGCAACAAATCTACAGCATATATTTAGTTTTTTCTGCATGGATTTTCAAATAGTTTTCACGGAGTTTCTGCAAAATCTGCATTTGTTACTGGCTCATTTTATGTGGATTTGCTCCAAATCTCACCATTCCAATTGTGAAGAGTAAAATCTGCACTGAAAATCCACATAAACAGCTGACGTGCTGCGGATTTCAAGATCTGCACCACAGGCCAATTTCGGAAAATTTCAGTACCGGGTACACGAGATTTTGAAAATCTCATAGGCTTAGCTGGTATCACTTCACTAAAGATTTCACCCTTTGCCTCAGGCAGCAGAAAGGCCAGGTGCACCCCTGAATAAAATGCTGCTGTATTTTCTACTACGCCCGGATGTGCCCTAAGTGTACATCCACATGTGACTGAAAATACAGTAGAAAAGTCAGCTGCGGACTACACCGCAGAGCCACGACAGTGCTGCAAAAACCGCATGCATTTTGGTACTTCCTGCAGTAATGATTCTCCATTGCAAAGGGTGAAATCCGCTGCATACACAGACATGCTGAGATTTCAAATCCACACTGTAGGTCATTGTAGGCTATGGATTCTTTACCCGGTGCAATAGCACTAAACCTCTGTCTAATTTCCCACTGTCAGGAATTAAACTAGGAAGCGCAGTCTCCGAATTCTCTGTTTTACAAGAGCGCTCTCGTTTATCGGAGATCCCAGATCTGGTGAGGAAGTATACATGCTAGGAGATGTAATTTCAGGACAGCTGGAACAGCCCCTTACAACTCCTAAAGCTCCACAGCAGCAGGGACTCTAGGGCTTCTATTAGGAAACATGTATGTATGTGATAAATCTGATTTATCCCTCAGCATCCTCATGACAGATCTGATTTATGCTCAAAATCCCGATGACAGATCTGCGTTATCCTAAACATCCTGGTGACAGATATGGTTTATCCCCCAAAATCCTGCTGACAGATCCAATTTATCCCCAACATCCTGATGACAGATCTAATTTATCCCTCAACGTCCTGGTGACAAATCTGATTTATCCCCAACATCCTGAGATGTTGAGTTTTGAGAAGTTATTTGTTGAGTGTTTAGACCAGTGCTTCCCACGCGCTTCACTGTAATATAAAGGGAACACCGATCACCAGTGATACTCTCACCGACTGACACAACAGAGGTCTGCAGGGTTGATGTATTCTGATGAGTAACATATTTGGCATAACGGAAACTACAGTGATGACCAGTCCTCTTCTCCCCACATTATAGCACTAATAGGGCACAGGGGACATTGCCATTGTGGAGAGACCACACTGATCAGTGATTTGTAGCAAATCTTATAATGGACCTGGCAGAGTTGTTTCTTGTCAGAATACTTTCACCCCCTGCAATGTATAGGATTGGACGTGCCCTATGGCTTAAATGGGTTGTCCTATGACAACTTACCCCCTATCCACAATGTTGAATGGGGCAGAAGACACCTATATGTGGAGAACACGGGGACAAGTCCCCACCGATCAGACACGTATCCGGTATTCTATGGATAGGGTATAACTTGTTACAGGACAACCCCTTTAGATGGTAGGTAGGCACAGCTTTGCTGACAATTGTCACACACATCATTTCAAATTCTGGCAGCTGCTTCTCAGTTGCTCCTGAGCAGCAGCCGATTACAGTCTGCTTTGCTAAGGAGAAACTGGTGGCACACTGATGCCAGTGCTGTATGCCAGGCCAACAAAACAAAGATAATGATAACCTCTGAGACATCATTGGGGGCCTACTGAATATAGAGGGGGGGGCTGGAGGGGCGCCTCATTTAGCCATAGGTGTGGACCCCAGCAGTCACCCATGGATAAGTCATAAATGTGGTAGGTGCTCAGTCGGGGTACCACCATCTCCAGACTATTCCACTGACTACTCCCCCCTTCTCTGCCCCCCGCCCCTCTCATCAGCCCCGCCTTTAGGACAAGTTTTAGTAAGCTCGCGGCCGCAGGTATGACAGGTAACAGCTGGGGCGCCCCGCCAGCAGTGCGGACGTGCAGGAGCCGGGGGCGCCCTCACTTATCACTGCCTGCCTGTCATAGGGCCGGGCCTCATACTCACTTCCTGTTTTCAGTCCGGGCACTTGGCGAGCAGGATGGAGGCTCCGAGATACCAGGATGCAGGAACACAGCAGCACACACAAGCAGCCTAGCAGCTGGGAGGAGGTCACGTGGTCGGAAGGGGAGGGGCTTGTTCCCAATAGATGTCTGTGGAGAGAAGATGCAGGAAGGTGGACGGTGATGAGGGGCTGAGAGGGAGCGCTCTGTGGAAGTAGTCTCTGTGCAGTATCATGCAGACAGTTATCCACAGGACAGATGGTAAATGTCTAATCACAGAGGCCCAGCAATCATTTTACCCTGCAAGAGCACAGGGTAACTTTGGATGGAGCAGGGACCAAGCTGGCACCCTACTGCTCATTCTTCTGGGACTGATTGAAATAGTCTTTTGGTGCCTTAGTCAGTCCTAGAAGTTGATAGGGACTGAAGAGATCAGCACTTCATTCAATTTCTTTCTTACTGGGGTGAGGAGGAATCGGTGGAGTTGAGATCTCCCTGTTCTAGTGTTTATTGGGGGTCCTAGCAGTAGCCCCCCCCCCACCCAGCGATCAGACAATTATCATCCATCACACTGATGAAGGGAAGTGTAGTGGAAACCTGCAATGTTGCAGAAGGGGGTCCTTTACCAGGACCTGTCGCATGGACCGCCGGACCCTTCCTCTGCACTAGTTGTGGCTGTGTGCTTTTATAAATTGTAGAGAAGTGTTAACATTTGTTTGCTTGCTTGTAGGCTCGTATTGATGGAAGAAGTAGGACTTCATGATGAGAGGACCTCACAACGATATCACTATATGGTCTCACACATGTAGGCTCGTATGTATAGAAGACATAGGACTTCATGATGAGAGGACCTCACAACGATATCACTATATGGTCTCACACATGTAGGCTCGTATGTATCGAAGACATAGGACTTCATGATGAGAGGACCTCACAACGATATCACTATATGGTCTCACACATGTAGGCTCGTATGTATAGAAGACATAGGACTTCAAGATGAGAGGACCTCACAACGATATCACTATATGGTCTCACACATGTAGGCTCGTATGTATAGAAGACATAGGACTTCATGATGAGAGGACCTCACAACGATATCACTATATGGTCTCACACATGTAGGCTCGTATGTATAGAAGACATAGGACTTCATGATGAGAGGACCTCACAACGATATCACTATATGGTCTCACACATGTAGGCTCGTATGTATAGAAGACATAGGACTTCATGATGAGAGGACCTCACAACGATATCACTATATGGTCTCACACATGTAGGCTCGTATGTATAGAAGACATAGGACTTCAAGATGAGAGGACCTCACAACGATATCACTATATGGTCTCACACATGTAGGCTCGTATGTATAGAAGACATAGGACTTCATGATGAGAGGACCCCACAGTGATATCATTATATGGCCTCAGGCTTGTAGGCTCGTATGGATGGAAGACCTAGGACTCTATGATGAGAGGACCCCACAGTGATATCACTATATGGCTTCATGCTTGTAGGCTCATATGGATGGAAGACGTAGGACTCCATGATAACAGGAGCCCACAACAATATCACTATATGGCCTCATGCACACGACCGTATGTACTTTGCAGTCCGTAAACCACGGATCTTCAAAAATACGCATGCTGGCCGTGTGCATGCCACGTTTTCTTAAAAGAACTGCCTATTGTCCACGAAATGGACAAGAATAGGATGTGGTTTATAATTTGTAGAATGGTCGTACGGATGCAGACAGCTAACAGATGACATCTGTGTGCTGTCTGCATTTTATATGGACCCATAGAAATAAATCCACAAAATAAGACGCTGACACAAACGATCGTGTGCATGAGGCCTAAGCTTGTGCTGCGTGTATGATGTGTCCTCGTTCTCATTAATCCCCTTAAATACCTACAATATGTGTGTAGAAAGGGTCTTCCATACACATTAGCTCTGGGATCTGCAACCCCCAGAATGACAAGTGTTCTGAAACAACAGCTCCCACGGTTCTCCATTCACTTCTATAGGAGGTAGGAGAACAGCCAAGCATGTTTGCATGCTGGGAGTTGTAGTTTCAAAGCAGCTGGACTGCCAAAGGTTGCTGATCTATGCATTAGATTATCCTCAACTGAACGGATCTAATGTGTGTGGAGAGCTCCTGGCTTTCGTTGGGGGAAAGAAGGATCAGGCAAGTTGAATTTCAGTGCCTGATCATTTCTGGCAGCGATGTTCTGTTCCAGCTATTGAAGGTGTATGGACATCTTTACGCAGCCATGAAGAAATTTTATTCTGTACAAATGCAACCCTGCGCAGTACTGCAGATGCCCTAGACAGACCCCCAGGTTGAGAAAATGTTTTCCTGGATTTTATCTTTAAAGAGGTTTTCTGGGATTTTTTAACAGATGGCCTATCCTCTGGATAGGTCATCGATATTTGACCTGTGGCGGTCCAAAACCTGGGACCCACACTGATCAGCTCTTTGAGAAGGTACTGGCGCTCACAGTAGCACTGCAGCCTTCTTGCAGATGACCAAGCACTGTGCTGTACGTTGTATTGCGGTTGTGCTTGGTATGGCAGCTCTGCCCCATTCACTTCTATGAGTTGTGCCTAGTTTATGTGACCAATGAACATGATGTCACATGGGCTAAGATTCGAGAAGGCTGCTACTGCGAGTTGATCGGTAGAGGTCCTGGGTGTCAGACCCCCACCAATCAGGTACTGATGACCTATCCAGGTGATATTTAGAAGTTTCCCTAATATTCCCAGGTAGCCTGTCAGTTGTCACATGAACATCTTAAAGGGGGTTTCCTGTTATATAGATACTGAACACCTAACCTTAGGATAAGTCATCAATATCAGAGTAGAGGGGGCTTGACACCCAGCACCCCCACCAAACGGCTGCAGTTGGCACAAAAACTAACATAAAGTATAGTCAGAAACGCGGCTCCGTTAACTATGCATGTGCTGTTTTGCCTCAGCTCCTATTGCTTCAGTGAACCTCTCAGTTTTGTAGGCAGCTGATCATGAGGATGTCAGACCTCTACTGATCAGAGCGTTACTTCAATAGGAGCTGACCTGCGATAACCTGGCTGGTCACTACAAAGTGAAACACTTGATTGGTGGGGGAGTTGGGTGTCAAATCACCCCACAATATATTGATGACCTAACCTTAAGGCTGCTGCTTTCTGCATTGTATAGAAACTGCTGTGGTGGTGGAAGGCTGTCTACAAATCCATGACGTACCATAGATAGATGAGGCCTATGTCCCATACATACAAACTAGCTTTGTTGCTTATAGCAGCTTTTCTTTTTCCAGATCAAGTTGGGGATTAAAAGCTGCACTGTGATTGGCTGCAGCATTCTTTTTTTTCCTCAATGATTCCTACTGTAATTGTTACTGCTTCTACAACCTCAGGTCTGTCCAAGAAGTATGTTTCATAATGTTTTCTTGTTACATTTGCATGTTCTGCTTTATATGCAAAATGATTAAAAATTCACTAAAATCTATTGTCCTAGTTTGTGAAAACTTTAATAAAAAGGAGAAGTTCAGAGAGAAGACCTTGCTTGTGCAGCTTCTTGAAACACAAGTTTATGGAAGATAAGGCACCACATAAGTAAGAAGCCGGCTGTATCCATAATTCTGGGCAGACATCTGTGGCCTCATCTCCACTTCTCCTTCAGATGATAGTGGGATACAGGGTCTCGGTTCTCATGATTGGGAGTTTCTAAAATGATATCTATGGGAAGGTCTGACTGTTGGGTGAGTGGGTATAAGAGGCAATGATGATGGGCATGGATATAAGCAGGACTGTGTTTTCATTTTTGTGAGATGCCACGTTAGAGGTAATTTTGGTCTATTAGGCTAATTTCACACCAGTGCTTGACAGCTCCAGCAGGGTGCAGCCTGCCAAAGCTGTCTGGATCCAGCCTTACTGGAGCTGCCCAAAGGCCCTCTGGCCCCATTAAAGGGGTTTTCTGGGATAATTTTATTGATGACCTAACCTGACCTCAAGATAGGTCATCAATATCAGATCGGTGGGGGTCCGATACCCCGCACATCCGCTGATTGAGGCGTGGTGCCTTCTCCTCAACCAGCTGATCGGCGGGGGTGCAGGGTGTCCCGCCGATCTGATATTGATGACCTATCCTGAGGATAGCTATGTTGCAGAAAATCTCAATGTGTCATCCAATTAAGCATGGCACTTTTTTTTTTAATTCATGCGTCACATAAACACAACTCATAATAAGGCTTCATTCACATGACCGTATGTGTTTTGCGGTCCGCAAATTGCGGATCCGCAAAAAAAACGGATGACGTTCCGTATGGCATCCGTGTTTCCGTTTTTTTTGCGGATCCATTGTAACAATGCCTATCCTTGTCAGCAAAACGGACACGAATAGGACATGTTCTATCTTTTTTGCGGAACGGAAACGGAATGCATACGGAGTACCTTCCGTTTTTTTTGCGGACCCATTGAAATGAATGGCTCCGCATACGGTCCGCAAAAAAAACGGAACGGACACGGAAACAAAATACGGTCGTGTGAATGAAGCCTAAAGCTTTGTTTCTGAAGGCTCAAGCTGGATATACACATGCACGCTTTGAGAATGTGATTAGTCTTTTCATAGCCACTCTTGGCTTTGGATAAAAAAAAATAAAAATATCAAAAGCTGCATGCAAGTTTGGTCATGGCTTTACCCAGATTTCACCCTGCATTGCAAAGGGTGAAATCAGCACTAAAATTACACAAACTATTGACATGCTGTGGAATTCAAAATCTGCACTATAGGGCTGTTTACATGTGGAAAACTTGTGCATCAGATTTAGAAAATCTCATGTACATGCAGACAGGTACTCTATAAGGGCTCAGGCACACGGCCGTTCCACAGACGGATATAGACCCATTCAACTTGAATGGGTCCGTGATCCGTCTGCACCACAAAAAAATAGAACATGTTCTATTTTTTTTGCGCTGCGTAAGCACGGAGAGAAACCCCAGGGAAGCACTCCGGACCACACATGAATTTGGCGGTTTTGACCACTAAGAAACATGCTATGTTAAAAAAAAAAAACAGCAGTAGGCAAAAACCACTTTGCATTTTGTTTTTCCCACTGGGAACTGGTGATTTTTGCTACAACTGCATGTGCAGAAAGATGGTACAAAATGCCTGTTTTCAACCTTACAGTGGCATTGGCCATGCAAAAAACGTACAGTGAGTCCACATACCCTAAGCGGTACCCAAAGGCTTCTTTCACACAGCAGTATTTTGCACCTGTATTCGTAAGCCAAAGTAAAGAGAGGAAATATAGTGAACAGGTCTGTACTTCTTTCATGTTTTCCACACACTCCTGGTTTTGGCTTTCAAATATGGATGTAAATTTATAGCCAGATCACCTGTGAAAGAGGCCTAATACTCCTGTGCAGACTTATCAGAATCTGCCAAAAATTTGCTCCAACAAAGCAGTGGTTATGCCTTGCACCACATTTATTGTTTTTAACACTTTCTTTCAAATTCTCTAACAAGGGGGCAAAAAAAGCCAACTCTAAAAAATAGGCCAACTAAATAAACTTATCAGCATGTAACTTTTTGCTGTCTTTTTGGAGTGTCTGCTTGGTTAGAAGCAGTTTTTTCTTATAACAATTTTACAAAATGTTCCACATCATTTTTTCAAATTTGCCGATTCTAGTAGCATTTATTAGGTTACTTTCACATCTGCGTTTTTACTGGATTTATCATGGATCAGCAAAAACACTTCCGTCATGATAATACAACTGTCTGCATCCGTTATGAACGGATCAGGTTGTATTATCTCTAAAATAGCCATGACGGATCCATCACTTACCCCTTCCTGACCAGCGCCGAAGTGACTTCCCGACCAGCGCCGAACTAGTATGGCGCGCTGATCGGGCGGAAGCAGAAGCTGCCCCCGCCCGATCAGCTGCGGGGGACCGGATGTGCATGCGATGGGGGCGTAGGTAAGTAGGGTCCATCGGGTCCCTGCGTTGCTGTGATGGGGACCCGATGGCTTGGATAGCAACCCGATGCCTTCCTTAGTGCTCCGATGGCTCATTTGCATACTTTTTAAAGTTTAAATTTCTACGCGACCGCTGCGCAGAACTCTGCATGAAAGGTATGATTTTAAAAGTTGTCACTAGGCCTTGTAACCTATGTATTTAAATACATAGGTTACAACCTAGTGACAGAGCCTCTTTAATGGGGAAAGTATGTGATTTTTTTTTTTTTTTTTTTTTTTTTTAGCACAAGGGAGCAACATAAAATGTGAAAAAACTGAAAGGGTCTAAAGACTTTCCAAATGCATTGTATACAGGAGCTGGGGCAAAGGATGAAGCAATTGCTGTAGCATATCGTTTTGTCTTTCTCCTCTCTCAGAAACTTGGGTATGGGAAAGCTAGGTGGCAATAAGTATGGCCACCATCACAGTGTACATAGAGGGTGTCACTCAACTCAGAGGCCTAAATAGGACAGCTATGTAACACAACAGTGACATTAAAGGGAACCTGTCATCTCGGAAACACCCCCTGAACTAGAGTAAGCGTTGTATAGTGTAAGTGATGCTGAATCCGAATATGTAAGTTTTATCTTCATACTCACTTCCATTCTGATGTTGTGCTCCCACAAACCTGCAGTAAAATGCACTCACTGGACTCCAGTGCTGACTCACATAATGGAGAGGTCTCAAAGAAGAGTCCTCTCAATGCATTTTACTGCTGGTTTGTGGGAGCACAGCGTCAGAATGGAAGTGAGAATGAAGCTAAAACTTACATATTCGGATTCAGCATCACTTACACTATACACCGCTTACTCTAGTTCAGGGGGTGTTTCGGAGATTACAGGTTCGCTTTAAAGGGGTTATCCTATGATTACTGTGAGAAATAAGAATCAGAGATCATACAGTACATGAGAATCTCTTTCTAGCAAAGCTAAAACCAGCCTTGTACCTCACATGGATCCAGAGATCTCTCCATTCATTGCTCTGCTAGTTTTATATCAAGCTGGAGGCTCAAGGGGAGTGTCTTTTCTGCTGCAGCTAAGGGGGTGTGTCCATGCTCTCCCTATCACAACTCAGGAGGCGTATCTCAGCTCTCCCTATCATGAGGCAGTTGAAGAATGAAACTGGGCATGTGCGGCAATCTCAGTGACCAGGACATAGAAATAAGAAAAAAAGAAACAGCAGGTGGCGCTACAGATATATTTTATTGAATAACTCAGTGGCTATACTAAATTGTTAATTACATGCAGTTACAAAAGTATTCAGATCCAGGTGCTGGTTTGAAAACTGTGGAGTATTTTTCATGGGACAACCCCTTTAAGGGGTTTCGAAAATCCGAGTAGCAAACCCTGAAGGAGCTGTAGTGTTGATAACCAGGCTCTCCCAGAACAGAAATGGAAACTATCGCTAGTGATATACTTTAGATGTCATTCATATTCCTTATAGGTTGAGTTACAGTACAATTGTGACTTACATTACAAGACATGATACTGTCCTTACTTTATGGACCTTACAGTGAGAACAGTATAGAGGATTGGCCATAATCATGATCTCAGATCCTATTAGCAGTAAGGGTCCATTCACACATCTGCATAATGGGTCTGCATCCATTCCGCAACTTTGCGGAATGGGTGCAGATCCATTCATTTTCAATGGGGCCGCAAAAGATGTGTGCTGTCCACATCTGCACTTCCGTTCCGCGGCTCCGTAAAAAAATAGAACATGTCCTATTCTTGTCCACAGAAAATCAAAAGATATGTAGGAGCAGCACAGCAATACCTGTATTTAGGTTTCAAAAGTCCATTTAAAATAAGATTCTCGATTTGGGATTCAAGGGTGCACGCAGTAGTTTCGGGTCCTGGCTTGAAGGTCCTGCATATTCATATAAGTAGAGATCCGCAGCAGTCCAATCAGTTGCATTAAATTTTGGTGTTTATTTGAAAAGCATGTTACAGCATGGCGACGTTTCGGCTCACATGAGCCTTTTTCAAGCTTGAAAAAGGCTCATGTGAGCCGAAACGTCGCCATGCTGCAACATGCTTTTCAAATAAACACCAAAATTTAATGCAACTGATTGGAGTGCTGCGGATCTCTACTCTATTCTTGTCCACAGCCACAGACAAGAAAAGGTATTTCTATTATAGTGCCGGCCATGTGCGTTCCGGCGGAACGTACATGGTTGGTGTCCGTGATTTGCAGATCCACAATTTGCGGATGTGTGAATAGACCCTAACAATTTCAAACTTTATAAAGATTGGATAACCTCTTTAATCTAGACCAAACCCCCAAATTCAGGACACAGGCCCCAATATTCAGATTCCAGACTCCAAAATACAAACCTAAGACCCAAAGTGGAAGCATCTGTCTAGTTTCCCTATATGTGCCCCTTTGCAAATCCACCCCTGTGTTTACAGGACAGTACCGGGAACAAATGCTTGTTGGGACTGCCCATAAAAGTAGGCACTTTCTGAGAAAATTCAGGAGTTTTGGCAACTGTGCTAATTTGGATAACCACTGCCTCCTCAGAGAAAAAAAAACATGATAGAGAGGTGGCACAACCAATTACATTTTCAGAATTGGTGGGGGTCCCAGCAGTTTGAACGGACTAGGGATGGAAACACCTAAAAGTTCAGTCAGATGAATGGTATGCATCCTCTACAGACCTCCACTGGTAACGTTTTGTGATGTGAACTTTCCCTTTAAGATCATTGTGGATTTAGTGAGTGTAAGGTGTCATTGCTGCCAGTTTTCAACTCTTTGTCTCCCACACATTAAACCTGTTTCAGACTATGATGCAAAGTTACAACCATATGTTGTTTGTAACATTTTTTTTTATAAGTTTCTGATTATATTTTCTGTTCTTCGTGCCATAGTTATAAATGGTAATTGTCAGCATCAAAGAGGACCTAACTGCTTCTATTAATCTTCTCCTTACTAGACAAAATTATTTGTAAGAATGCGGCAAGTGCGATGTTTGAAAAATGTGACAATTGTGACAATTTACGTCAAGGCAGGAAAAATAGGCTTCATTCCCCTAATCCACCAATATATTCAAAGACCCCTAAATGTCTCAAAACTGCATAGAATTTGCATGGGATAAATGATATAATCAACCCTGATTAACTTGCTGTTACAGAGATGGCATAAACATGTTTTATGTAGCCATAATAGGAGGCTAGCATAGTGAATAATGCAGTGTGGATGTGTTATTAGGCGCTGCCATAGTCACGATGCACCTGCACAACCAAGCTTGTATATTAATAAGGACATGTAACTGAATAACTTATTTGCATCATAGATATGGGTTAGATGTGATTTTTTCGACTGGGTGAACCAGCAAATAATGAATAATTTCATCTATCCAGAGGAAAAAAACACACATTTATTTTTGTTTTTATTGCTTAACCCCTTCCTGACACAGCCAGTTTTCACCCTCAAGACAGAGCCCAATTTTGCTAATATAATGTGTGACTTTATGTGGTAATAACTTTGGAATGCTTTTACTTATCCAAGCCATTCTGAGTTTGCTTTCTTGTGACACACTGTATGGCATGTTAGTGGTAAATTTGGGTCAATATGTTTTACTTTCATTTATTTAAAAAAAACTAAAAATTATAGAAAATTGGGAAAAAATTTCAATTTTCTAAATTTGATTTTCCCTTCTTTTAAGGGCTTGTCTATGGCCATTCTAAGCTGCATATCCTTGGACTTGTCAGATTGCTAGTTGGGAATCCCTGGTTCTGTTGTCTCAGCCTCACAAACTATGGGGGTCATTTATTAAGATCACTGTTTTAGATGCCGGTCTTAATAACCCCTATATCTGTCGATGGATCCGCCGAAGTTATGAACAGGCTGGCCTCTACTTAACTTTGTCACATCCAGCGCCAGTCTAAATGTAAGACAACTTCCTTACTGTCTTACATTTAGACCATTTTCTACACCTAAAACAGGCGGAGAAAATGATGAATGAGACGGGTCTACCTGCTTGTCCCCTTCTCCGCCACTCCCACTTTTTTAGATCTGTCATGAGTGAGGAGAAGCTGTCGATTGTGGCGCAAAGGACCTTTGCTCAGCAATCTGCGGCAGAGATATGCCTAGTTTAGGCGTATTTCTGTTTTATAAATGACCCCCTATGTTACTATTGGTGAACTCACAAAAAGAGTTCAAGTGGGGTCTAGATGTACTTTTAGAGTGGAATGAAATTATAGTTATTAGATTTCTGGAGAGGGGTCGTTGATCCAGGGAATTATTTTGATTGCCTGATTGGAGTTGGGAAGGAATTTTTTCCACTAAAATGAGGAAAATTGGCTTGTGCCTCATTGGGTTTTTTGCCTTCTTCTGGCAGGACAACAGGCTGAATTGGATTGATGGATGTCTTTTTTCAGCCTTACAAACCATTGGGGTCATATATCAAACTGGTGTAAAGTAGAACTGGCTTAGTTGCCCATAGCAACCAATCAGATTCCACCTTTAATTTTTTAAAGCTCCTTTGGAAAATGAAAGGAGGAATCTGATTGGTTGCTATGGGCAACTAACCCAAGACAGTTCTATTTTACAACAGTGCATATTTGAAAAGTGCATATGTAAGCTGTGTGTAAAATTACAGGGTACATAAAGGATGAACTTATTACTGCATGGATGAGTGTTAGGGCTCATGCACACGACCCTGTTTGTTTTGCAGTTCACAAAACACGGATCCGCAAAAAATACAGATGACGTCCATATGCATTCCATATTTTGCAGAATGGAACAGCTGGCACCTCATAGAACAGTCCTATTCTTGTCCGTAATACGGACAATAATTGGACATGTTCTATTCTTTTACGGAACGCATATACGGAAATGGAATGCACATGGGGTAACTTCCTTTTTTTTTGCGTATTCGTTGAAATGAATGATTCTGCATATGGTCTGCATAAAAAACGGAACGGACACAGAAAGAAAATACATTTGTGTGCATGAGCCCTTATGCTTTGAAGCAATCCTTTATGCTCAAGCCATGTTTTTCAAGAAAGGTTTCACAGTGATAACTTTAACCCCTGTATAGGGATCTGGACTTTGCTGCAGGACAACAGCCATGGTACTACCTCCTGGAGTAATTATGGAGTAGTCTCTGTATGATTAACAGTTGACACATGGTAGTCAGAGACACTAGTGCATAGCATTGGTGGGTCAGGCAAAATCATAGGAAGAGGCAGGGCAGGCAGAGAACATGCTATATGGTAAATGGTCTGAGATCAGGGCAGACAGTGAAGTATCAATATGAAGGTCAGGCTTAGCTCAAGCAGCTGAGGTTTAGAATCCAGTAAATGGGCAGAAAGTTGGTACACATGCAGACAACAGAACAGACATTGTTGCACAATACTAATATACTAGGAAACCTATTGCTCGGGCATCATTCCACAGGGGAAGGTGCCTTAAAGGGAACCTGTCATCACCTTTATGCTACCCATACTAACAGCAGAATAAAGTAGAGACAGGTGAGTTGATTTCAGAGGTCTGTCATTTATAAGTTAAAAGTAAGTGGTTGCCGAGAACCAACATCACAAACATTGCAGGTTAGGCCTGGAAAAGAGTCAAATCTTCATGAGAAGAGTCATGGTTATTCATGAATTCCTGCTTTCCCTGCCTACCTGATGATGACTGACAGGCTTCTACCTAGTTTTCTCCCTTTCTCTCTAGGAGAGAACTGCCAATCATTAGCAGATTGGCAGGAGAGCAGGATGATTAGGAATAACCATGACTCTTCTCAGGTAGATTTGACTCTTTTCAAGGCCTGGGATGCAATGTTTGTGATGTTGGTTCTCAGCAACCACTCACTTTTAGCTCAAGAGAGACACACTGCTGAAATCAGCATTTCTGTCACTATTTTATGCTGCCCTCAGTACAGTCAGCATAAAGTTGATGACAGGTTCCCTTTAAGTACCACAGGGTCACCAGCCACTGACTGGTGATTATTAGGTTGAGCGCTGGACCTTTACAAGCCAGATGGTGCACGCGCCTTACAGGTGAGGAGGTGCGGCCGGGAAAGATGAGCAGAGCAGCGGTTGCCACAAGCTCCTGCTGTGAAAAATACACCACCTGCTATTCTAATGAGGATTACCTTGCACATAATCTCTTCTCTGCACAGCAGTGTGATACACCAAGATTCCTTTTTTCCTCTGCACTTCCACTGACAATTTTGAGAAGATTTATCTCTCTGAGATTTCTGCTGCAGAAGAACGATGTTTTGTAATTCACGTTTAATGACATTTTAAAAAAATAGGCAAAAAAAAAACAAAAACGTTTTCTATGAATGTTGGGTGTACAAAATTACCCCTCTTTGATGGAAATTTCCCTTTAAGAATTATAGATCAGCTATAACCCCTCCGCCACAATTCTGTGTCTGACTTTAAGACAAGTGGCTGCAGCAACATTCAGTACCAAGCAGAAAGTCCTGTATTCTGACATGAAATTTTCAACTTTTGTCCCAACCATATGTTCCTAAGTCTTCCTGTTCAGCTACATATACAGCATATGTAGCTGAAGACTTGAGAACGCATTCAGTTAGGACCCGAGAAAATAAGCCTACAGCCAGTATGAGAGCAGAGGAGACACCAGCATCGGCTGTCCATTGGAAGGGTAAGTACTAAGGCCTAATGCACACGAATGTGTGCCGGCCGTGCCCGTGCTGCGGGCTGCAAACTACGGTCCGCAATTCAGGGGCACTTACCGTGAGGCCACCGCATGTGGATTGCGGACCCATTCACTTAAATGGGGTCCGCGATCCGGGAGATGCAGAGCGGAGGCACGGATCGGAACACCACGCAAGCACTACTTTTTTGCGGTGCCGAAAGTGGACATATTGCCCAAAGCCCAAAGACTACCTGATTATGCCTCTCGCATACTGTTCCCGCTTATTTCACTGAATCAGAGCAACGCACTAGACTCTGACTCAAGAGAAAACTGAGTAACCCCTTAATAACCCATCATCCTACCTACATATAGGATGCCAAAACTAAGGGGACTGTAGTGAGGAGAGGAGAGGAGCCCAGCAACATAAAAAAAACACCGGAGCATTTGTGGGAGCATTGAGAATTAAAGGGGTTGTCCGAGTTATTTTTTGTTCTTTATATGTTTCTAACTTGTCAGGTATAACAACTTTCCCATATACTTTGTTTCTAAAGCTGCTGGTTTCTCAGAGTTGACTGAGGGTCACATGACCTGTGATGTCACCTTATCTCCCTGGTCTGTGATGTCTCGTGTACAAGCCTCAGAGTTCAGATAACAGTCTGTACACGACCCGTCACTGGCCACGCCCCCTTTCTTTGCTGGGCTCCTGTTATCTGCTCTCTTCCTGGATTCCTTCAGATAAAACATTAACCCCTTCAGCCAGAACACACTGAGGGCTCAAGGCTTTATAACAAATAGTAGCTGCAGCAGTGAGAGGAGACAAATGCTGGGCAAGGAGCTATAGAGTAATTGTACAAGAACAGGTAGGGAGAATTTCCTGTGTGTATCAGCAGTGTCATTGCACACCTCCCAAGTGTCCCTCTTTTGGAGGGACAGTCCCTCTTTTTGACCCAAGTCCCTCTGTCCCTCTTTTATCCTTAAATGTCCCTCTTTTTGACCTGGAGGATTAATGCATAAATGTGCATTAATTAATTTACTAAATTGCTCCTTACTAAAGTTTCTGTATGGTTTCTACCTATAAATTAGACCAGAACGTCATTATTTGGTGCAATTTGGACCTTAAAATATCTATAATCTGATGATTTATGTGCTAATATTTATATGAACAATGAAGCACAAGAAAAAAATTGCCGCAGGGGCTCCAGTAATTATGCTTTGGGCGAAGTTAGAGGTGTGGCCTAGTATGAAAAACACTGCCGTGATGTGCGCCGCACACATTGTCCCTCTTTGCAATTTTCAAAAGTTGGGAGATATGTCATTGTACAGCTGGGACTTGTAGTCCTACACAAACAACATGCTGCTGAGTATCCCAGCAGGCAGACATGTACTCACAGCACTTATATTCACTGCCTTTGCAGGGGAGGGGGGAGGGGCAGAGATTGTTATTACTGCATGTAAACAAAGGCCAGAAGAGAACCAGGGAAATGAGGAAATATAGATTTTTTTTGCCTAAAACTTGCTGAACTTAGTTATATATTGCTACCCATCAGATTTACAGTGCTATATTTTATTTTTCCATAACTTGGACAACCCCTTTAAAGGGGTTGTCCCGTCTCAACATTCCTGGCATCCATCTAGAATATACCATGAATGTCAGAAAGACGCAGCTACCGCGTCTGGGATGCCCTTCTATCTCCAGAATGGGGCCCCTGTAATAAAGTGAGAGTAGCTGCGCATGTGCAACCATCCTCCATTCATCACTATTGAAGTTCCAAAAATAGCCAAGCACTGGCTCAACTACTTCCAGCAGTATCACAGCAGTGAAACGAGAAGTGGCCTCCAGGGGCGGAATGGGAACTTAAAGTGGCCCTGGAAAAAAATACTAAAAGTGGACATGTTTTGTAGTCGGGTCCAAATTGATGGAAGGCAAAACCAACACAAGTAGGCGGGGCCAGCAATACCATATTGTTGCACATTATACCACCCCACCAGAGCCAAATACCACAGTCCATAACAAAATACTGCCAACAGCACAAAATACATCCCCAAAAACTTCCACTGGCTGCCCATGAGGAGGGTATTAACCTCACTGCAGACTGTGGTACAAGCAATAGGGAGCAGAAAGCAGCCAGGAAGAAGAACCAGCAGCAGAGCCAGCAGTACGCCATACCTATGTATAGCAGCTTTTGTGGTGCGTGTCCCCGCTGGCTCTTCTTCTTGCTGGCTTTACATTCCTCCACTCATTGTTGCTGTCACTATAGGCTACAGTGAGATCATGTAAGATTTGTAAGCTTAAACAAGTGATAGGCCCTATTTTAGTCCCATTGAAGCCTGACCAAAGGTTACAAGGTCTAAACACTTTACTTTTCCTATTTTAAAGGGTTTCCCAGGAATTATTTAAAATAGCCACCAGCAACCCGTCCTGGAAAGTGAGCAATAATGGTTGCCTCCACTTGCAAAGCTGCCTAAGGGGGTGAGGGGGCCTCACTACACTGCTCTTCAATAGATGGTACAATAGGTGTGATCCTGCCTATGATATGCCATTATGGATGAGCAGCCTAACAGGAAAACTCTCCAATAGTGTAGTGAAAAATGTCAAAAGCTCTGCTTAAAAGAGAGCTGCTTATATCCCGTGATAGTTGTTATTGCACTAGAAAAAAATCTGTGCTGTAGGCTAGGTCTACACAACTATATTGGCCACAACAACCATTGCGCAACCTAAGATTGCACTTTCACTATGCTACATCGCAGCATAGTCAAAATTAATGGAGTGGCGTTGTGACAGGTTTCTGTGACCATGACACTACAGGAACAAGAAAATCAACCGTGCTGGATTTATTGTGACTATTGTTGCAGTCATGGGAAGTCACAATGTCATGTGATGTAGCATAGTGATCTTCAGTCGTGCACTTGGTGTCCCTGCCAAGATTGCCTTATAGCTATAGACCTAAAAGAGTTTTTCAGTTATCATCAAAATCCTTATAAATAATAAGTTATAAAGGTTGTAGTAATTTTATAATATCATGTAATGTTTATTTCATCCTTTTTAATCCTATCTTCTGATCTGGGCTGGGGTCACTGTCACGCCCTGGTATGGAGGGTATAGCCACACCAAGCGTAAGAGGGAAGGGAAAAGGACCAAACAAGGGAAACGGTCACCTCCTGCAGGTAACCCTGAAACTAGGCCCTGGCTGACTACCAGTATGAACAGGCCTTAGTGGTAGGAGAGTTCATACACAAGAACCTAATAACAAACTCACCCTAAAGAACCCTGCAGCTAGTGACAGAGTCAACCTGTTCCTCCAAGAGGACGGACGAACAGGAGACTCCAGAAGGCAAAACCACAACAGGGAAAAGTAGGATAAACCCAACAGGGAAAATGACACTTATCTTAATGCAGATATTGCAGCAACTGGATCTCAGCCGAGATCCACACCACACACAACAAAGTCAGCAGAAAGTATAAACCGCAAGGAATACTGGGAGAGGAAGGGATAAATAGGGGAAAGATAATCACCACACCCACAACAGCTGAGGGGAAGGGGTGTGGTAAACAGCAACCAAACCAAGAGGAAAACATGTCAAATTATGTCACTTTTGAAAGCCTAGCCGAACGCCTGCAACCTCATGTAGGAACATTCGTGACATTACCCCCCCTTTTACGGGTGACCTCCGGGCACCCACGACCAACTCTATCAGGATGAGACCTGTGAAAGGCTTTCACCAAACGACTGGCATTCACGTCAGAAGCCGGTACCCATGTCCTCTCCTCAGGTCCATAACTCTTCCAGTGAACAAGATATTGAAGAGTCCCACGGAGAACTAAAAAATCAATGATCTTGACGATCTGGAATTCCAAATTGCCATCCACCAAGACAGGCGCGGGTGGCAAGGGAGATGGCTCCAGAGGTTCAACATATCTCTTCAACAAAGATCTGTTGAACACATTATGGATTTTCAGAGCCTGAGGAAGTTTAAGACGAAATGCTACAGGATTAATAATGGCCATGATCTTATATGGGCCAATAAATCTTGGACCCAACTTCCAAGAAGGAACTTTCAACTTAATGTTCCTAGTAGACAGCCACACAGAATCACCCACCTTTCATACATCTCCTGTCAGCCACACGTTTGTACTTGTTACCCATATTTATCAAGTTATTTTGAATTTTCCACCATATAGATGACAATGATGACGAAAAACATTCTTCCTCAGGAATACCAGGAGTATCAGAACCAGAAAATGTGCCAAACTGCGGGTGAAAGCCATATGCACCAAAAAATGGTGACTTACCAGTGGAGTCCTGTCTGCGATTATTTATGGCAAACTCAGCCAGAGACAAAAACGAGGACCACTCCTCCTGGTTCTCAGAGACAAAACATCTCCAGACTCTGATTGGTACACTTAGTCTGTCCATTCGTTTTGGGGTGAAAGGCAGAGGAAAAAGACAGTTGTACCCCAAGCCAAGTGCAGAATGCCCTCCAGAATCTGGACACAAACTGAGTCCCACGATCAGAGACCACGTCAGTGGGAATGCCATGAAGTTTCACAATGTTATCAAAAAACACTTGTGCAAGAGTTTTAGCATTGGGGAGTCCGGGTAATGCAATAAAGTACGCCATTTTACTAAAACAATCTACAACCACCAGAATAACTGTCTTACCAGACAAATCAGGCAGATCAGTGATGAAGTCCATGGATAAGTGAATCCATGGTCTGGACGGAATGGGTAATGGAAGTAGGGGTCCAGAAGGTCGAGTGTGTGTCACCTTAGCGCGTGCACAGACACTACAGGCCTTTAATGTTCTGGACACGTGCAGGTATAGTGACCGACAACAGCTTGAGAAATACGTAATTTTACTTCTTTTTGAACTGGTAATGTTAACAACAGTGAACAGTGTTAACAATGGTAATAAAGAGAGTAATGTTTCTTTACTTAACCCTGTCTTCGGCCGCACGCCTGTGCAAAGGGAGCCTCCCTCTCCTTCACACGTCGTCTCCCAGGGTAACAGGTCGCCCGATGTCCCACACAATAACCCAGGAATGGATTCTGCTTCCCTTCAGCTAAACCACACACTCCCCTGTACTGAGTTGCCCTGCTCTCCACAATGTGCTCTGTCCTATGATTTCTGACCTGCATCCATCTGCAGCTATAGCACTGGCAAGCTCCTTGTGGGCTAAACTGACTCTTCTGTGCCTGTTGCCTGTAGATGCTGCGTACAGGAGTCTTGAGGTGTCTTTTACATGCAGCTCCCTGTGTCCTGGTGCCCTGCACTCTGGTTGAAACTGGTTCTAGCTCAGTGACCTTGCTTTTCTTAAGGACCTGGGAACTTCCCATCTCCCCTGGGTCATAACGTCCCTCAGATGGTTCGATGCACTGCAAGCAGCTCCCTCTGCTGGCCAGGAGGTGAGACTGCGACATTACACCTTCCCCCCACGGCTTGAGGGTTGTCGTCCCGACAACTGGAGAGCTCAAAACAAAGTCTTCATACCTGGCAGGCACTCTCCCAAAGTTAGTGCGCTGTGAATGGCGCAAAGGAGCGTGGTTCTCCAAGGGTGTGGCATTCTCCACTTCCACAGTGTCATTC